>JAPEUQ010000017.1:600000-957591 GCA_027946365.1 Kalmusia sp. IMI 367209 | reverse complement strand
GATAAGGTAATAGAAGAAGGAGTCTATATAAAGATTAGTAATAGTAAAGTATAATTAAAAAGTAGATCTATAATAAAAATATCTAGAATAATAAGACTATAATAATAAATAGAAAGAGGATTAGATAATATAGTAGTAATAGTAAGATATAGAAAGTTAATAATAAATTTAAGCTAAAAGAAAAAAAGATAAGAAATAGTAGAGGGCTTAAAAATATATATATATTCTTCTCCTTACCGTCGTTATCCTAATAATAATAGTAATTTCATAGCCTCTACTTTACTATATAATAGATATAGTAACTGCCTCAATTATAGAGCTAGATCTATGAGGACAGTATACCCTATTATAGTACTATAAATCTATTATATAAAAGTAAATTATAAGTATAAGATAATCATTAAAAGAGGGGGATATTATAAGAAGTAAAGTACATAATCCCATAATAATATAATTATATAATAGTTTCTCTATTAAAAGTACTATATAGGTGAGACGCTAGAACGTACTAGTACCCTTTAAACGTAGAGAAGATAGAGGGTAGAAGATAGATTTTAATCTTATTATTTAAGGAATACTCACTACTATATTTAATCCTAACAGAACTACTTATAAGAGGACTTAATAGATAATAATAAGGATTACTAGTAGTTATTTATTATCTCTATATACTACTAGCTATCCTTAGGATTTGTTACTATATTTTGCTCTAAAATTTATAAATTTATAGATTTATAGATTTTATTATATAATTTTTTATATATCTAGTTATACTCCGTCTATAAACTCCTCAGAAGGATAATATTTATTCTATAAGCTTTTATTAATTACACTATTATTAACGTTATTATTATCGTAATTCCATTATAGTATAGTAGAGCTATAATACTATCTCCCCTATTTTTTAGCCCGAAGAATATTCTATTATAAAAAATAAAATTATACACAAGATGTTTCTATTACTATCGAATTACTATTATCCTTATATCTTTTATAAAACTATTAAACGTCTTATACTTATTAATAAAATTAGTTATTATAGGTTTATTACTATACCTATATTTATTATATTAGGCTAAACTTAGATTATATTATTTCTCCTAAGAATACCTTATAATAGTAAGTCTATAATCTAGTAATAGTAGTAAGTCTATAAATATATAAACTCTCTTTATTATAATAATTATAATTAGTTATATATGTTTTTATTAGTTATCTCTAGTAATTATATATACTTCTTTAAATACTTTTTAACTGCCTATATGATCGCGTAAATAAGTAACTAAAAATAATAAATTTAGTTAGAATCTTGTATTTAAAAAATAACTTTTAAATAATCTCTTTAATTATTATATTAGATCCTATTTTATACTTTTTAGTTTTATTTTATTGCCATGCCTTTTTTAAGATTTTAATTATAATATATAGCTTATTCTGATTTCTTATTTATCGTAGATATGAGGCTCAGGTTGTTTTTACAACGGGAACGATCACGATCCAAAGGATTCTAATAATCTAAAATACCAAATGCTTAGAGTAGTATTATTCTTCTTAGATTTTATAGTCTAGATAATTCTAGCCATTTAGCTTATTATTTTTAGTTTTCTTTATAAGATTAGTTTAGCTAATACTATCTAACTTCTTAAGATAGTTAAGGTTTCTTTTTAGTTCCTAAGGTATAACGAGGACATCATTGAAGTTGCTATAGTATTAAGGCTATCGCGCTAAATTAATAGAGGTTTACCACTCTAATCTTAAAGATCCTGATTAACTCTTCTATTTATAAAAATAACTAATATGATAACTTATAGGGAAGTTAAGTATTACTTAATATAACTAGAGTTATCCTTTTTATTATTAATCCTAGTATAAAAGTATATACTATTATCTATAACTAGATCTTATATAATAATACTTTAGTTATAATAGTCTAGAATAGCTCAAAAGTTATATAAATAGTAAATAAAAATAAATCTTATCTATAATCTTTTAGAATAAAAAGACGCTCTAATCTAATATATAAAGAAAAATAATATATATATAATTATAGCCCTTCTTTAATGCTAGAAGAGCGTATCTTAGTTATTAAAAGGAAATATAATAAACTTCGCGCCCTATAATAACTACCTTGCCCATAAAACAAATTATAGAACTTAAAACTTAAATTAAACTCCTAGCCTAACTACTCTACTAAGGGCTAAAACCTAAAATATTAATATATATAAATAAAATATACCTAGAATACTTACTAATATATAATAAATACGCTTAAACAAAGATCTAGCTAAATATAAAAATAGAAATTTAAAGGAATACTATAAATTCTTTTATTTATATAAGATATATTTTATCTCCTATTATAAAAATTCTTACTAGATATGTAGATAAAGTTATCTAGGTAATATAGTACTTAGAGGTATACCCTAAAGAGTTATAGTATATATATTATAAATATATCTTTAAGATAAGGGGAGATATCTATCTAAAAATATTTTAAGTAGTATATACTTAACTTACTTTTAATCTAGTAAATCGTAGTTTAGAAATAACTATAGTAATATATTTAAGTTATATAATAAAGGACTAAATAGTCTTATTCTTTTTATAATTATCTTAATATTATTATGATTAACTTACACCTTACACTAAGGAATAAAGGGTATAACACCTTTTCTTAAAATTAAGATCTAAGCTATAATAATTACTAACTATTATTAAATATCTATTATAAGAGAAGACCTTATTATTTAGACTCTATACTTAAGTAGAATCTATGCCATATATTATTAATATAGGAATAGAATAGCTGCCATGTATTAAAGATAAAATATAAAGAGGCTATACTAAATTATTAAATATCTAATAGTAGAAGTAAGTCTTTTAATAAAAAAATATTATATACTATAAATATAATAAGGTTACTACATGTAAATAAATAATAAAGTAGTAACTCTAAATTAAATCCTTATATAAATTAATAAGGTAGGAAAAGATTAAGCTTTACTAATAACCTAGAAGATAGTAAGACGTCTACTAATATATATTCTACTAGGCATAAAATATATATATAGCGTAGCTAAGAATATAGATCTAGAATAGTAACTTAAACTATTTTAATCTTATAAATTAATATTAGCCTAATTAGTTAAAGGATTACTATAGAGATAGACTTATAACCCATTAAAGAGTTAGCTTCTAAAACTAAAATAAAGCCTAATATTAAAGTATCTATATTACTTATATTTCTAGATATACTTAATAGATAATAGGAGTATTTAATACGCCTATAATAACTATAGTCTATAATATTAATAAGAAGAGAGTTTACTTTTACTAAGAAATTATTCTTAATATATCTTAATTACAATACTTGGTATATAGTATAAGAATTTAGCCAAAATTCTATTAATATTATTATATAAAACTTTAGTTAAAGGAAATTATAATTAGCTAATCTAAATTATTCTAGGATCTTTATAAATTACTAGCCTCATATTTCAAAGTATCTTATTATATTAATAAAGTTTATAGCTGTACTATCTAGTCTAGAATATAAATAATTTTAAGTATTTAATAAGATATATCTACTCTTCTAAAATTTAAAGAATAGGATTATATAATCTTATTATAAAGGGAAGGAACTATATTCTTTATAGGTCTTTATATAATCTTATAGCAGAAACTTTAAATACTCTAAGAGCTACTTAAAGAACTCTTAAAAATTAGTTAGGTATAATACTAGCCTTAGTAAAGATAATTTTATTAGTTTTGTATAAAAAGGATAGAATATTATAACTTTATATTAACTATAGAAGATTTAATATTATTATATTAAATTATTATTACCTTTAGTTATAGATACTTAATTACTATTAGAATATATATTACTATATAAGATATTTATAATACCTACTATAGGATTAGATTTAGATAGGGTGATCTAGAAAAGTATTCTAAAAATTATAGTAGATTATTTTAAATACTATTATTATTTATAATATAATCTACTAACTTTCTAGTAATATATAATAAGTATATAATATAGTATTAAAACCAAGTATAACCTATTAAACTATATCTAAATAATATATTATTTATATTTATAATAAGACTTCTATTATAGCGTTTACCCTAAACTAGCGTCTATTAATAATTATAAATATATATTAACTTATTTTTCTAAAATAGTATATAAGTGGTATAATAATTATATAAGTTCCTAGATACTCTAGCTAATTATTAGTAATTTTTTATATAATTATAATTAATAATAAAAATAATAAATAATAAATTATAACTAATTATAAGTAAATTAGAAATTAGAAAAAAATATTTAGCTATTTCTAGTATAATTAGTATTTACTTACTTATTATTTATCTATATTAATACTAATAATAAAGTAAATTTATCTAATTTAATAAGGGACTTTTAAGTAAAGAGATTCTAAAGAATTAGGTAATAGCTATAAAATATTAATAGTTAAGAATATTTTATTTAAAAGACTCTTTAAAAAATTATAAGTTAAATCTTTTTAAGTAGTTAATCTTACATAAGCAAGGGACCCCTTAAAGTAAGATTAAATAAGTAGATTAAAGTTATTAAGGCTATATTCTTAGCTATACTAATATATAGCTTATATGAAATATAGTAGAAAATCTATATAGTAGGTAAAAGCTACATAATCAAAAACAGAAATTATGAAACTATTTATAAGGCTAACCTATATTTGTCTATTATTAATTTAAGCTGGATTTAATTTAGATTACTACCAATGTATTTATTTATTTAGTAGCTAATCTGCCGCATATCTAAAGCTAATACAATACCTTTTATAAATAGACTTTAATACTCACTAGAATTAAATGTATGGTAGATAAAGTCCTAAGCCTTAGTATAAAGATTATAAACTTATCTTGTATAAAGTAAAGACTTATAAAGATTACTAATATTAATAAGCATAGTAGATATATTTAGCATACCTAAATAAAGCTTACTCAACTAAAATAATTAATAAACCTAGCGAATTCATAAGATATAATTTAAGAATATAGTTCTTAAGTTTTATTATTGAAAAAGTATTTTTATATTTTTATAAGAATACGTTACGCTTTAATAGTAGGAAGACTTCAGGGGAATTCTTTACTTTTAGGCCTTCTCGATTTAATAATTAAACTAGGTCTTAAAGTTAATATAAAGAGCTGCCCTATATAGACCTAAAAGTATAAGTATATTTATTAAAATATTTTAATAGTTTTAACTTATAGTAACTGGCGTTTTACCTAAAGGATTTAGCCTATAAAAATAACGGAAGTAGAGAACTAAATATTACTAAATTATTTAGCTTAGCTAGAATAGAATAAGCTAAAATACTAAGATTATAAAGATAGGTTAAATAAAGCCTAATAAGATAAAGCTCTCTATCTATTAAATATTAGCTAGTATAGTAGTGACGTTAATAGACCCCTTAGTTATATAGTTTAAAATATATAGCCTAGGAGTCTACTCTATATGATATTCGAATACTTAGAGAGAATCCTTAGATAGAGGTTTATATCTATTAGTTAATAATTGTGTAGCTACTTATTTTAAGATTCTTTAAGAAAACAAGCTCTATAGAAAGTATAGAATAGGAATATAAATATTTCTAGTCTTAGGTATAGGAGATCGCCTACTTAAAGGCGTTTTAAATATAGAGAAAGGTAAATATCTAAAGATTTATTATTTATAAATATAAAAGGTTATTAAAGATTTTATATTAATATTATCTCGAAGTTTATTTAAAGAAGATTAAGATCTAGTACCTTAATTCTAGATAATATACTATATTTAGAATATTAAAAAGGAGTATTGTACTTACTAAGCTAATTTATAAATATAACCTTACGTTCTTAAAATATAAGCTAATCCCTACTATCTATTAGTTATAAGCGCGATTAATACTATACGCCTATCCTAGTAAAATAATCTTAGGACTAATAGTAAAAAGTTCTAATACTAATACTTAGATACCTAGGTTTAAAGACGCTATGAGCTCTTATATATAACACGCGTAATATATATATAAATAGGATATCTTATAGATATTATAAGTACTACGCAACAACGTATACTACGTAGGTAATCTTATAATGACTAAAGGAAAGATTATTTAGACCCTTTTATTAGATTTTATAGGATCTTTTAATATGCCTACTAAATATCTAAGCGAAGAATAGATACTAATTATAAAAAGAAGATTTTAGTAGGAAGATCTATAATAATAATCTCTAAGGAAAGATAATTTTAGAGATTATACTAGTATTAAGAGCTTTATATAGCGCGTAGTAATAAAGTATAAGCTTAAGATTATAATAATTTAATAAGATAATAATACTATAACGCTCCCTTAAAAAGATAATTAAGATATAAAGAATAGATAGATTAAAAAGGATTAAGATTATTACGCCACTACTATATACGCATGAGCCAAACGGAGCGCCAGAGTAAGTAAAATAAAAATTATTATAAAAGTTATAAAAATAAGAATTAATATAAATCTCCTATTAAGCTCTAGCCTAAAATTATAGACGTAGTAGTATAACTTTATAAAATAAGCCCTTCTACTACCTATAGCTTACGATTACCTAGTAAAGTCCTTAATAGTTAGTTTTAATAATATTTTTAATACTATAAGTCTATGGCTATAAGGATAGCTATAGCGGATCTACGCCTAGACTAGAGTAGAATCTATACCCTATAGCTATTAAGCTTACCTCTTGAATAGGAGCGCATAGCTGGGCGTAATAAATAAGGATTTAAATAAATCCTAGAGCTTATATTAAATATTTAGTAGGCTACTAAGCTTCTAATATTTATAGGATATAAGTTTCTATACTTAATTAGATAATTATAACGTAAAATATAACTTTTAATAAGATACTTTACTATAAAGGAAAGGCTGATTAAGGAATTTTAAAGAAGAAGTAGTAAAAGTTATTGAAATTCTCTATAAAGGAGAAATTACTAATCTAGAAAAAGCTTATAATATTTCTAAGCTTTAATCTAAACTATTAGAGCTAGTAAATCCTAAACTTAAATCTACTACTAAGTAATAGTTTAGGTAAAGTAATTAAGCTAACTAAAATTATAATTAGTTAGCCACTTAATTAGAAAGCTTTGAGCGCTGACTCTACGCGAGCTGCGAATATAGTTAGTAAGTAATTAAAAACTTATATAGATAGAGAAGAGCTCTTAGGACTTATGACCTCTAGATAAACGCTAGAGCTAGATATAATAAAATATAATCTATTAGAGATTATAAGAAAATAGGCGTCTACTAGGGTATATATTAACCTGGTAGAGCTAGAACGCCTAATTCTAAGGATGTAATACCCACTTTACTAGAGCTTAAAAGCTCTATTACTATTTCTTAACCTAGGAACATCACTTCTATAAGCCTAGCTAAAGTAGAGAACCGTCTAGTATACTAAAGATAATAACGCGTCTAGGCTTCTATATCTTATTTAAGTAGACGATTATAGGGGATACTTCTAAATATAATTAAGTAAATAGATACCTACCACTTTATTAGCATAGATAAAGGAGACAGATCTAGATAATTAATTAAGGGTAAGATAAAAAGGTTTATATAAGTATTAATTATAGATCTATTTTAGAAGGAAGATTAATTATAAGACTTTACCAGCATATTTTTACCTAGAGTAGTAGAGGCCTAGAATAAATATTAGACGTTTATAACTATTAACGCTATAGTTATATTAGTAATACTTAATAGGTCGTATAATATATTATCTCTCGCTCATTTATATAGGGATGAGCTTCCTCTAGAGCTAACTACTTAAAAAAACTTAATATTTATTCATTTAGAAAGCTCTTTAAATAAGCCACTTATAAAGAGATTATAACACTTTAGAAAATAGGTATATAGATAGAAATCTTATATAAAGAAGCGACTGATCGCCTACTTCTATTTAAATAGATATAGACGTATAAGAACGATTAAGACAGCTACTTTCTTAAATATAAAGCTTAAATTATAGTAAGGAGAGATCTTTAGAATAAGGATTCACTTAATTTAATCTACGTAGCTACGCTAGCAGCTCATTCCTTTCAAATAACTATAGTAATAGTAGTAGAGTTTAACCTTAAAATCTTATAATATAATATAGTAGGCGTGTTTCTAAACATATATATTATAGCTAAAAACCCAGTCCTTTACGAGCTCCTAGATAGATTTAAGAAAGCTGGGAAGTGTATAAAACTTAATAGAGCTCTCTATAGATTAAGAGACTCACCACTCCTATAGTATAAGGAGTTCTTAAGCTCACTTAAAGTAATAGGGCTTAGTGTCTTAAGAAAAGAATCGTGCTTATTCTTTAATAATGAGTGCAGTATCCTAGTTATTTTCTATATAGATAATATACTACTACTCTTCTATAAGTAAAACGAGTAGAAAGCTCTAAAGTTATAAGTTTAGATTATATTAAAATATAAGATATAAGAGCGTAGGCCAGTAGAGTAATTTATAGATATATATATAGTTAAAGATCGTGAACTTAGAATAATTACGCTAGTCTATAATATATATATTATGGAGTTAATATTAGATTACTATTTTTAGTAAGCGAATTGATTAGATTACTATATAAGAAATATGAGCCGGATAGGTAGAATTTATAGATTATAAGATCTTCTACTTATAAAACTCTAAGCGTTTAGTATTTAGATTATTAAAATCCTTCGGATCGTGATCGTTCCGTTGCTTAAAGCTTAACCTAGAGCCTTATATCTATAATATACCCCTAGATGAGCTTCGTTAGTAGTAAGTCTATGAGGAGCCTATAATGATAAGCCTATAATCTAGCGATAGCAGTGAGCCTATAAGTATATAAGACTCTATTATAATAATTATGATTAGTTATATATAAGCTCCTTATTAGTTACCTCTAATAATTATATACTTTCCTTTAAATACTTCTAACTGCCTTATACGTGATTACGTAAACGGTGACTAGGATAATAAACTTATTATAATCTTATATTCTTATCTTTTCTACTTTCTTTAACCTCTCTTTAATTATTATACTAGATTTTTATTTTTATATTTCCTTAGTTTTGTTTTATTTTCGCTCACGCTCTTTAAGATCTTAATTATAATATATAGCTATCTCTAAACTCCTTATTTTACTAATCTTTTTATTTAGGTAACTTTATAGAAAACGCGCGTTATCCTTATAAGTCTATAATAATCCTGTCCCCATTACACTTATTATCTAGTTCTAAAGAAGGTCCTATAGTTTCTAAAATTCTTAAGTTGGCCTAATCCTTACACCTCATTATACTATTAAAAGGGAGCTCTAGATTAGAAAATAGTAAAGGTGCTCCTTTATTAATTAAAAGTAAGAGTAATTCTATATAAAAGAAAGATATTAAGAAGTATATTTATAGTACTCCTCAAAGAGTCTTATTAGGGATATATATAAAGCGCGATCTCTGGTTAATCTAATAATATCTATTTTAATCTTATTAATAGTTCTACTTATTATTATAGTTACTCTTAGGTTATAGTTACGTTAAAGTATAAGTTTCCTTTTAAGATTATATGGTTTCTTCCGCTAATCATCTAGTAGTCCTAAAGATCTTAAGCCTTATATAGTTAAATATCTTTAAGCTTATTAAAAGGGTTAAATTATAAGTTATTTAGATCTCCAGTTTCATTTATCGGGCTAATAGATCTTAGAATAAGGACGTTAAAGAGCTATATAATCCTATAAAAATTATCTTTAATTATATTTATTATAGTCTTCCATATAAGGTTCCCTAGCTCTTATGTAATAATACTAAAATTTTAGTTAAATTAAGATCTCCTTTGCTTCTAAGGGCTTACTATAGTTAAAGATTTCTTTTTATATTAAGATCTCTCCTAAGTTCTAAGCTATATCGTGATCTAAATCCGTTTATAATAAGACTAAGAATATAATTATAATTAGTAATAGAGATAAATTAAGTAAAGAAGATAATTATAAGACTACTCTAGTTCTAGTTATTAAGAAGAGTTATAAGTGTAATCCTACTTCTAACGCTAATAAGGCTCGTTCTACTATTAAGAAAACTTATAAGAATATTTCTAAGGTTAATCTAAACCTTCTAGAGGAGCTCTTTAGTAATTAAACTATAAAACCTAAGATTACTAAAGAGTAGCTAGAGGCTATTTATATAGCGCTTTTAGAGCTAAAAATAAATAGGGGAATATTTCTATCTCTACTTTAATCACCGTTAAGACTCCTGCTAATAGCTATCTCTAACGTAATCTTAGTAACGTTTAAGAAATTTAAGCTTAGAGTTCCCTATTATTAAGTAGTCTATTAAATCTAATAATTAATTCTATACTCCTAATAATAAGCTTTTTATCTAAGATCCTCCCTATTATTTTAGTTAAAGCTTACTTTTAGTAAACCTCTTTATATAAATGGCTTTATCACTTCTAACTATACTCTGAGCTAGGGTGTTCCCTTTTCCTATAGTATTCAGGTGATCTATAATAGTCTTATAGACGCGTAGAAATATACTAAGACCTATATACTACTTAATAAGTTCTTAAATCTTTTTAAGTAGTTAAATAGAGCTTTCGCTCTTCTTAACTTTAGTTAATAGACTTTTCCATACTCTTATAGTATTATATTACCCTTAAGCTATATTAGTAGATGATATTCTATAGAGGAGCTTAGCTTCTTTATAATAATTTAATTACGATTTCTCTATTAATCTTTCTACTATATAGTAATTAAATCTTATAGATTTAAAAACTTTATAAAATACGTAAACTACTATTTTATTAATAATTTAGTGAGCCTGTCTACTAGCATATTACTTATAGGTAGATAGGAAACTTTAAAAGATCCCTTTATATACTCTTATTATAGTTATATATTCTGAATATTAATATGGCGCAGATACATAGTTATACGCTCATTTTTTCCTATAATAAGCCTAATTATCTACTTATTATTATAGAAAATTCGCCATATATCTCTAAGTCTAGGTAAGCTTATAAAAGAGAGCGCTTTAGAGCTATTACTTCCTTACTTATATACTCTAAAGCTAGAAGTTCTACTTCTATTATAGATATTATTATTATACTTTAGTAAACTACTTTCCATAAGATTAGTCCTCTAAATAGTATAATAATATACTTATAAGAAGATTATCTAGTCTCTAGATCATCTATGAATAAGGTATCTCTATAAATTAGTAGATTAGGGCCATTATACCCTCTATATTAAATGGATTTCCAGCGCGTTCTATATAGAAAAGTGATTATATGATCTACTACTATAAGGTGTTCTAGGCCTAGATTTATAAGAAAGTATAAGAGTTTTAATATTATAAAAGTAATATTTAGTTATATTATAATTACTATATAAAGTACTAATCTAATATACTTTTAATAGATCTTAATATCTCTCTTTGTTACTTCCCTGAATATTTTCTAAGCTCTTCTAATAATAAGGGTGTAGCTAAGAAGCTTTTATTAGTATCTAACTTAAACCGTTTTATAATCTTATTAATATAGATATTATATATTAGGGTGATTATCCTATATTCTTAATCTCTTATAACGCGTACCCTAAAAACTACTTAATAGGTCCTTATTACTCTACCTTATATTTTTTTATAATCTAATCCTATATTACTTAAGCTTCTTACTTATATCTTTCTTAAAAATAAGAAGAATATTATCTATATAGAAGATTACTAAAATCCTTTATTCCTCGTTAAAGAATAAGTATAGTTCTTTTTTAATATACTAAGCCCTCTGGCTTTAAGCGTACCAAGAACTCCTTATACTAAAGGAGCGGTGAATCTCTTAAATTATATAGAATTTTATTAAGTTTTATATATTTTCTAGCTTTCTTAAAATTATCTAGGAGCTTATAGAGCACTGGATTTTCTACTATAATATAGGTATTTAGAAATATACCTACTATATTATACTAAAGAATCTCTAGATCGAATTCTACTATAATTACTATAACTATTCTAAAAGAATAGGCTGCTAAAGTAGCTATATATATTAAACTAAGTATATCTTTCTCTTAGAGATTTCTCTTATAACGATATAAGCTTTACACTTAAAAAAGTATCTATTTTAATTATATTTATATATCTAAATTTATTTTAGTAGAAGTGGGTATTTAGGAGCTTCGTCTTATTAAATTTCTAATTATATCCCTTTCTTTCTAAAGTATATTGATTTCTTTATAAGAGGCTTATTTAAAAGCTTCCTAAGTAGATATATACTTAGCTATTTCTAATTTAAGGGTTCTTTCGGAAGCTCATTCCTATATAGATAAATAGGAGGTGCCGTTAACTATAGCTTTAAGAGTATAGCCAACTCTATAACTAAGTTAATTATAATAAAGGGTTACTACTCATCCTAGGCCTCTATTACTCTAGGAAAGAATATATTTATAAAGTTTTACTAAGAATTATTAGGTAGATTTATAATTAGTATATAAACATTTTAGTTTATCTTATCCCTTAGCTAATTATTGGATTTAGATCTTCTACTCCTCTATTATCTAAGTAGTAAGTATCTATATACTTAATCATCTATAGGAGTATTTCCTATAGTCTTATATTTATATAAATAGTATAATTACTAACGCGTCTTTATCTTTAATATACTAGTAGGTTTACTACTTCGTCTAGGACTATAGGATCTTCTAACCTAGTTTAAGAGGTAGACATTAAGCTCTTAGACTTATACTAAAGGGTATCTTTACTCTCTAAGAATGGTGTTCCAGTCCTACCTAGTTAGTATATACCTAGTTAGATACTAATCTTCTAGTGATCCCTTAATAGATTATCTCCTAAAACACCTAGCTCTAGTATCCTATTAGGGGTTATAAGTTCTATATTCCTAGATCTCTCTACACGAGCTCTTAACTACTTACTAGCCACGCTCATAGTCCGCGTAGAGTCTAATCTTAAGGTTTCATAACTAGAAGACTAGCTGGCCATCTTTTTAATCTACTTAATTTCTTCTCCTCTAAGAATCTCCTTAGTGGTAGATCTAGTTTTAGTACTTACTTACTTAAATAGTTTAGATAGAGGATTAAGGATCTATTTATAGGCCTCTTTTAAATTAGCGATTTCTCCTTTATTAAGAATCTTAATAATCTTTCTATTTCTTCTTTTAGAATCCCCTTATTAGAAGTCCTTCATAAAATAGATTTTTATTAAATGTGACGTTGCGTATCATAATCACCTAATTAAGTATTAAAATCTATATTCTATAGATATTAGAAGCTCTATATCCTACTAGATATCTAATATAAGCTCTTAAATTTACTTTAAATTCTTATCTATCGCACCCTACTGCGCGCTCCCTATTTAAAGGATATACGCGATAGCTATAGATAAAGATTTCACTCTAGTCTAGATATAAATTAGCTATTATAACTCTTATAGCTATAGACTTATAATATTAAAAATATTATTAAAATTAGCTGTCTAGTACTTCGTTTAGAGATTAAAGGCTGTGAGCAGTAAAGGATTTATTCTATAAAGCTATACTACTATATTTATAATTTTAGGCTATAGTTTAATAAAGAGATTTACTTCTATTCTTATTTTAATAGCTTTTGTTATAATTTCTTACCCTACTCTTTTTAGCACACCATTTAGCTTATGCGTATAAAGTGGTGGCTTACTAATCTCTATATCTTCTTATTTTATCTAGATCTTATATCTTAATCTCCCTCTCTATAATAGTATTATAGTGTCATTATCCTAGTGGATTATAGCAATAGTAAACTTATATTTTATTATAATATATTTTATAAAGCTTTTTAATTATTATTATAATTTCTATAATTATTTTTACTTAGAGGTTATTATTATAGATCTTCCTACTAAACTCTTCTTTTATAATTAATAACTAGTTCTCGTTTAATCATCCTATAGGCATATTAAATAGATCTTAGGAGATTCTATAAAGGTCTAGGTAATCTTTCCTTAGTCGTCTTAAGATTACCTACGTAATATAGATAGTTACGTAATACTTATAGTTTAATTATATAATCCCTTTAATCTATATATTATATATACTATAGACTAAGGCTTTTAACGCTTTTAGGCTTAGGTAACTAGAGTACTAATACTAGAGCTTTTTACTATTTACTTTTAGTATATTATATATTGTTCGGCGTTTAGCTAATCGCATTATACTTATTATTAATAGATAGTAGGGGATTGGTTTATATTTTAAAAACGTAAGATTATATTTATAGCTTAGCTTAGCTAAAATAATACTCTATTTTATAGTTTTTATATATAGTGTATTATCTAAGCTAAGGTACTAGATCTCCATCTTCTTTAAATGAGCTTCTAATACTATATTAACGTGAAAACCTTTAATAATTTTTATATCCTTAAGTAATAGATCTTTAGATTAAGCTCTATTTTCGCCGTATAGTACTCTTTTAAGAAGTCTTTCTCTAGTTCCTAAGATTAGAAACGCTTATATCCCTACTTCCATACTCTAAATTATAGGTGGCTTCTTAAATATTCTAGATACTAGTAAAGCGCGATTATTAATAAAGTATATTATAGCTTCTCTATCTAGGATTATACTCTCTAGAAAGGATGAGCACTAAAAGTTATAGTAGAATATATACTTATAGTATTATTATTAGATTAAGGAAGCTTATCTAGGTCTATAAGTGTAGTAACTATTATTCCTAGAAATTTTAAAGTTAGTATAGTATAGCTAATTCATCCTTCTTTAGTTATCTTAATATATAGATTATTCTATTTAGGTTTAGTAAGATAATTAAGGATCGCCTTCTTTTCCTATTTAGAGAGCGACATAGGTTATACCCCTAGTAGTAATAATTCTATAATAGCTAATTATAGATATTTATAGGTTATTAAATCCTATTTATGTTTTCTATTCTTATAGGGGTAGGGTTTTCCCTAGTTTTCCTACGCTTTATTATCTTTTATTAATCTAGCTTATTTTACATCCGAGCTTTATCCCGTAAAAGTAGAGAATACTTTTAAGGCTTTTCTATTATTTATTTAGAACGTATATTCTTATAATAGTAAGGAAAAGATCTTTCTAACTTATACTAGATTAAGGGATTTATTATCTAGAGCTTAGTCTTAGATAATATATTAATTTATGGATTATACCTAATCTGGCGTGATTCTAGGAGTTAATATATCTAGGAAATCATGTACTATAAGCTCCCCTTAACGTTAGTAATTTTATAGGTTTTAACTTTATTATAGATAAGTAGCCAGTCCTTATACCAGGTTTTAGAATTTGGCCTAGCGTTCTTAGCCTTTTAAGGTGAGCATAATATTAAGCTTAAACTAGGTTTTTATATTAGCTTCGGTTAGTGTAAGATCACCCTTTAAAGTTTATATAAGAGCTTATAATATTAATTTATCCTCATTTACTAATTTAATTATTATAGAAGTAAGGAGATTAGGAGATACTATAGTATAAACCTAGTTCTAGATATTTTATACTCTTAATATAAGTATTAATTATTCCGTCGTTCATAATCTATACTTAGTAAGCTTAAGATTATAACTTTTTAGCTACTTATTAGAGGCGCTTATTAATTAACTTAGATATATTAATATTATATCGTTAATTATTTTAGCGTCGTAAGTATCTAGGTCTACTTAATTCTATACTCTGCGGTTTTTAGTATGGAATTGAAGCTATACGTACTAGTAGGGCTAGCTTACGTAATCTATAAGCTAATACCTTTCTACTAGAATTACTACATTAGTTATTTTTATAAATAGAAGAGTTGATCGGGATCTTTAAGATTAGAGTAGTAAAGAAATATAGTGATCCTTAACGTCTAAAGTATATAGGAGAACTTTTCTATATCCTAAAGCGCTGGGCTTATAACTATAGAATTAATATTAGATTATTATTTTTAGTAAGCAATTGATTAGATTACTACATAAGAAATATGAGTTAGATAGGTAGAATTTATAGATTATGAGATCTTCTACTTATAAAACTCTAAGCGTTTAGTATTTAGATTATTAGAATCCTTTAGATCGTGATCGTTCCGTTGCTTGAAGCTCAACCTAGAGCCTCATATTCACGACATATATTAATAAGATCATAATAAGGTTTAAACTAAAAGATAATAGGAGCTTCTCTATAATACCTCTACCCTTAGAAAGAGCTTATAATATATACGGAAGAAGCTTTAAAATAAGAGATTAAGGCCTATTAAGAACGCGTAGGATTAGTACTTTACACAGCGATTATACTACGCCTAGATATTATATTTATAGTCTTAAAGCTCTCCTACTTTCTAATAAACCCTAGACTAAAGTACTTTATAGCTATAGATTAAGTAATCGTTTATTTATATAGAACGCGCTGGAAATTAATTTAATATAGCGGTTTCAACGGACCTAATCTAATAATTTATAGAGATACCTCTTTTATAGATAATCCTAAGATAAGGAGATCTTTTTATAGTTATATTATAATGCTCTTTAGAGGCGCGATCTTATGAAAAAGTAGCTTAATAGAATATAGTTATTACTTTAATAACTAAAGTAGAGCTACTGGCGCTAGAGTATATAAATAAAGAAGTAATAGTACTAAAGTAATTCTTTTAAGAGTTTACCCTTAACTTAGAGTTCTCTAGCAAATCTTCTATGATAATTAATAAATAATTAGACTGGTTATTAAAAAAATAAATAAATTACTACTCGTCTACGCCATATAGACATTTAGAATATATAGTTATACTAGAGTACGTAAAGGGATCTTTCAAAATAGTATATTTATAAATTAATAATATACTAGTAGATAGACTTATAAAATTATTAACTTAGTAGTAGTTTATATGTTTTACGGAGCTATTAAATCTATAGAATATAAGTATACTAATTACTAAGTAAAGGAATAAAAGTAAGGAGTAAAAAATATTTAATTAAAAGCTCTAAATAAGTAATTATCTACGTAAGAATAATCTTAGAACTATAGCAGCTTAGAGAATAGAATCTTTAAGTAATAAGAATGAGTAGTATAGTTAACTAACTTATTATAAGAATAAGTCTAATAACTTATTAAGTAGCTTATAAATGTGCCGACGCCGTCATGAATTATCTCTAGATCTAGTAGGCGGAGTATTATATAGACGCTAAGTAGAGTTTAAATTCTAAGTAGGGCGTGAATCTTAATAGCCGCCTATTAAAGAATTAAACCTACCGTGTTTATAATACTTAGATAGACTTTTATATATATTAGGTGTAGATTATTCACCTATAGCGTAATAATTAGGTTCTAAAAACCTATTATACTATAAGCTAAAATGTATATTTCTATCTATTAGTCTATCTCTAGAGCGCCTAAATTATTATATATATTAAGTCTTAAAAGATCAGGACCTAGAGAAGCCGGAGTAGTAAAGGAGTTAAAATATAGATAGAAAATACCTAAAATCTAGAGAAGCACCTATTATTAAATAGGCTAACTAACTTAAGTAGCCTAAAGCTAAGTATCCTATTTATTAATAGAATTAACTAATGGAGCTTTAATAGGAGTACTAGACTAAGTAGGATTTTAATAGCAGCCCTTATTAAGCTACGTTAAATACTTATATAGCTTATTACGTAGAGGTTTGAGGGTCAACTCCTATATATAGTTAATTAAGAACCTTAAAAAGTAGACTACTAGAATATTTATAGAGTTCTTCTTAACTTTAGCCTATATAAATTATATAGCTAGAGCGTAAAGATCTACTAGGCTATATATTCTATTAGTTAATAAAACTTAGATAGCTTAGATTAGAATCTACAGCTGAGCGTAGGTATACCCAGATATATACTTATAATAACGCGATCTACTAGTCTTATTATTATAGTAAATCCTATCTAATTTATCTAAAAGTACGCTTCTAATATAAAGAGTATAGCTAATTATATATATAGGACCTATCTATCACTCAGGCTTTAAAGCAGACTCTTAAGTAGATAGATCTAAAGAAGTATAGCGGGTTAAGTAATATAGAGTCTTAGGAATAGTCTTTTTAAAAAGTAGAGTAGTTTTTTAGGATAGCTAGTATATTTCTTAGCTTTAGACATTCTGATTTGAAGATGAGCAGGAGTAGAGTTAGGGCTAAAAAGTCTATTAATTAGTAAATAAAATAGTGAAAATAAGTTAAAGGAATAGAGGATTATTATAAATAGTAGATAAGGTATCTAGCAAGAGAAGTTTAAAGAGTAAGAGTTAAACTTAAAAATTAAGGGGTAGTGTATTACCGCCTTTACGTAAGCGATAGTAAAGCGGTAAGTTATATTAATAATATATTATAGTTAGTTAAATAAATAATAGATAAGAGAGTTATTAGTAAGTAAATGTTTATAGGTTGCCCTGCGCGACCTATCATAAATATATATAGTAAATCCCTCATTTTATATAAATGACTTACACGGTGGATGAAAAAGAGTCTTAATTATCTATAGATGAGCTGTTAACGATAGCTCATCTAGGGGTGTTATGGAAATGAGGCTCTATTAAGCGCTATAGACTAAGCGTTATTTTTTAGATTATAAAACCGTGATCCCCTAAGCTTCTGAAGTATTATATAAAGCTTAAAATATCTTATTCTAAGTTCTTATATATATACTGGCCAGGTAGGTAACCTTTTTTATAGAGTAATCTAATTAATTTACTTACTAAATTATAGTGATTTTTAGCTCACTTATTCCTCCATATATATTTATCTATACTTATAGTAAAGATATTATACTCTACTAGTATACTATATACTCTATACTTAAATTATTACGAAAAGCTAAACTTTTTATTAATTTAGGAAGTATATATTTACCTTAGGTAATATATATTTCCTTAGCTTTATTATTAATACGTAAGGTATCTATATAGATCCTATACGCACGGAGATAATAACTAGATAGCTATAATTAATAAATATTAAAGAACTCTAGTTATTTCTAGAATTTATAAATTTCTATTAATATTTTATTAAAGATTATATAAAAAAACCACTCCTCTATTAAATCTACTAAAGAAAGAATAAGAATTCTAATAAAATATAAAAGCTAAGAATATCTTTAAAAGACTTAAGAAATACTTTTAAATACGTCTATCCTATATTACTTTAACCCTACGCTTACTATTTAATTAGAAATAGATATATCTATTATATATATTTTAATCATCGAAAGATTGTACGTAGTATAAAGGATAGTAAACTAAAAAAGATAGTAGTAATTTCCTCCTACTTTTCTAACTTAAAAGGCGTTTTAAAAGGTGTTAATAGTAACGATATTATATTTCTACTAGACTTATTAGATTATTAGATTAAATTATAAGATCATTACGCTAGATTATAAAGCGAGGCTTAGCGTATACTCTAATTAAAAGTCGTTTAATTTATTAAAGAAAGGACATAATACGCGTACCATCTTTTAATAATAGTTTCTTATTATAGTAGTAGTTATAATAAGTCGCCATCTATTAAGATTATTATAAGTAGTAACTATTATCTCTCTATCTTACTAACTATAACGTTAATATCCGCCTTACTAAATCATATTCTCTTTCTTCTCTAAGCTAGGTACGCTACGCGATCTTATATAAATAACTATCATTAATATATTATCTAGATTCTACTATATTTATAAATAACTTTTATATTAGAATTAACTTTACTAAACTATCTAAATCTATTATCTATAATTCTATTATCTACCCTATAGATAATGAGGCGTACGCTAAAGTTCTTATAGATACTATATATTATAGATAGTAAGTCCGGTCAGGATTGCTAAAGATAACTATAATAAAAAGGTCTTAGAGTATATAGAATAGTTAAAGAAAGTTACTAGTAGTATATATACTTAAGTATTAATAAAATATATAGGTTTATAAGTTAGGCTAGGTAGTAATAGCAGCCTTAAAAGAGAATAAATAGTAGTAGGTAGATAATAACGTTATAGAGAGAGGAGCTCTAGAAGGTTATAAACTAGGTAGATACTAGTATTCTAATATTAGATAATAATAATTAAAGTTTATCTTTAAATTAATAGATAATAAGAGCGTTGTCTAGATATGTAGATCCTCCGTAGCGTAGTGAGGTTAACCTAAGCGCGTAGTATAAAGGGTAGTAATAAGGCGATAGAGATCTAGATTACTATATATAGAATAAGTAAACTTTTTTAGATATAGAGCTTATAATATATTATTTTATTTATGGTATATAAGTAAGAAAGCTTAAGCTATTATATAGTAGATAGCTATATAGACTAGATTTAGTTACTAGGTTAGAGTGATTATTAATAAAGTCTACGCTAATATTAAATATAAAAGGATTTAAAAGATTTTAAAAAGATGACTAATACTATTCTAAGGGAACTAGTATAATAGATATATCTATTTTATAATCTCTAATATTCTATTATAACTATTTAAAAATTAAAATAGTATCTAGTTACTTTTACTTTAAGAAAACTTTAAGCTATAGAGCTTAATTATAAGGTTTATAACCTTAAACTTTTTACTATTATCTATTATTTTAAATAGTAGAGACATTATTTAAATAATATATAATATATTATTTAGGTACTAAGTAATTATAATAATCTACGCGGTATACGCACTATATAGAGGCTAAGCCTATAATAAGTATATTAGGTAATATATCTAGTAGCTTTTAATTTTAAAGGTAGAATACCGCCTAGGAAAAATAAATCCTATAGATAGGCTATTAAAAAGGATAGATTATATATAGAAGAATCTATTACTAACCCATTTATTATCTACCTATAAAATAAGTTACTATTAAGGAATAAATATAGTAGAGTAAAAGGATCTATAAATAAGTTTAGCTTATTAGGTATATATAAAAACATACATGACTAATATCTATAAATCTAAGAAGGGCCTACTACTAGTATTATAGTATATATACTATATATACTATACTTACTAACTAGAGTATTAGTTAGTAGTAAACCTATAATAGTAGAATCTAATCTACTTACTAAGATAAAGTAACTTTAGTAGAGGAATATTTTTACTATTAAGTATATTATTCATGCTTAGCAGTAAGGATAGTACTTAAAAATATAAAAAGGCACATTTAGCGCCTTAATAAAAGGAAGTCCTAAGATATAATAGTAGATTATATATTCTAAATAAACTAGCTATTAGGTAAGAGATTTTATTCTAAAACTATAATACGCGTATAGTAAACTATTTTAGTATATATAAAATACTTAAACTTATTAAAAGGACCTATTATTAGCCTAGTATAAATTAAGACGTTTAGAAATATATAAGAATATATACTATTTACTAAAGGAGTAAAGCTCTAAGATATAATAAATATAATAAATTAATATCTTTACTAGTTCTAGGGGATATCTTTAAGGAAGTTTTACTAGACTTTATTATAGGATTACCTCTAGCTAAGGATTATATAGGCTATATCTTTAATATAATTCTAGTAATTATATACTACTTCTTTAAGATAGTTATCTATATCTTAGCACTAAAGTTATAGGATATAAGATAATTTACTAATATCTACTTTAAGGAGGTTATTCTAAAGTTTAGTATATAGAAAGATATTATATTAAATAAAGGATCTATCTTTATC
The DNA here is from genome assembly GCA_027946365.1 of Kalmusia sp. IMI 367209. NCBI lineage: Eukaryota > Fungi > Ascomycota > Dothideomycetes > Pleosporales > Didymosphaeriaceae > Kalmusia > Kalmusia sp. IMI 367209. Next base: position 935,913 of record JAPEUQ010000017.1, on the reverse strand, counting down.
TCTATATTTTAGATAGAAATATACTATTAACTATAAATAAAGCATAGGTTAAGCACTACCTTTTATCTATAAATAGATAGATAAATAGAACGCTAGAATTAAATCTTAAAATAGTATCTATAGATATTTATATTAACTTTATAAGAGAACTAGATTATATTATTATTAATAGCTTAATTTACTTATAATAACTCTATATATAAATCTATAAAGATAACGCCATTCTATACTATATATAGAAAGCACCCTATCCTTATAATACCTCCCATAGATAGTAGATAAAAGGGAGATACTAGATATAATTAATAAAGTAAAATATATATATAGTATAAAAGTATTACTTATAGAATATTTCTAAATAGTCTAAGAATATTAGAGTTAGTACTATAATAAAAAGTATAAACTAAAGTCCTTTTACTAAAAAACCTAGTATTATTAAGTATAAAATATATTTATATATCTTATTAATTTAATAGAAAGCTTTCTAGTAAGTTTATTAGACCTTTTTAAGTATAAGATATAGTTAAAATATAGATATATTATTTATTCTTTTATCTAATTATTATATTTATAACGTCTTCTATATTTCCTCCTTAAACGTTAAAAACTAAAGTAAGGATAAGAAGATAATATCCTACTATTAGAGATTATACCTAAAGGAAGAAATCTAGAAAATAAAAAATCTAGTAAAAAGAATAAGAAAAGAATAATAATAATATCTACTCTACTAGAAAGACTATAATAAATCTTAGGATATCTAGACTCTAGAATTAGATTTTAAAATATAGATAAACTAGTATAGACTTTTAAATAAGAGAAAGGATCTTCACCCATAAAAAGAAGTTAAGAGTATAAAAGGTATATATAAGATATAATTATTAAATAGAATTATTTAGAAATTATATAGTCTATAGGGTATCTACTTAAAATATAAATACTAGAAGATAAAAAAGGAAAGATAAGCTTTACTAAAGATTTATATTCTATATATATTAAGTATTTTACTTACTATTACTACTACTACTAGTTATCTTTTATTAACTATTACCTTATTAACTATATTTATAATTATCTTCTTAATTAGTTACTTAAGTAAATTAATTCTACTATTATTATTACTATTATTAGAGTTACCTTAACCACTACCCCTACCTAAGTGGCCTAAAGGGCCTAGACTAAGGTATTAATCTAAAAAGATATTAGTATATACTTTAAATATATTTAAGATACGAATATACTAATTCTTATATAATAGAAATAAGACCTACTAAAGTCTTAAGGGTAGTAGTAATATAATACTATTTCTAAAAAATTAAGTTAAGAAATTAGAGGCTTATAGTAGAAACTTAGGTAGCTAAATCTATTAAAGTTCTAAAATATACTATAACGTATCTATAATTTACTAGCTTTAAGTTAAACTATTTCTAGGCCTACGTAAACTTTATATCTTAAGCCTAGATCTCTAGATTAGTCCTATAAATAGCTATAGTTAGAATATTAGTAATAGTGACGTAATACTAGTTATAAAACTTATAAAAATAATTTAAGTAATTATTTATTACTACTAGTATCTATAAATATTAGCTAAGATATATATATAATATATAATCTATATAATCTACTAAGATATAGTTACCTTAATTATCATCCTTATAATATTTATAATAGCGTTTCTTAGACTTCTTATAATTATTTAGTAGCTTAACTAGACTTTATATATAACGTATATAAATTATAATAAAAATAACTTAGTTAGTATACTTAGTAGTAATACTCTATGTGAAATTATATATATTATATATGTAGTCTTCTTAATATATTTAGGAAATAGATAATAGATATCACGTTATTAAATATAGTAGTATAGCCTCGACTTTAGGAATTAATAGTAGATTATAGAATAGACGAATTACTACTAGATAAGGCTAGCCTACTTCCTATAATATAACCCTATATTACATAATAGGCTCATCAGCGTCTAATAATACTAGATAGCACTCTCTAAGTATTATAGACCTTAATATATAATATTATCCCCTCTTATAAGGCGCTCTTATTCTAAGAGCCTAGGTTAGGGCGTACTGAGGCCTAGGTAGTAGTAATAGTCCTAGGTAGACCCTCCTTTACTAGGTTGGTAGTAGGTATATATTAAAGTACTAATATAGATAGTATAATTAGATATATATATTCTTTACTTTATTTATCTAGATTTCTCTTATTTTTAATATTACTTTATACTAATTTAGACTAGTATTATATAAACCCACCGTATAAGCTACCGTATATATTTCTAGCTTATCTTAACCTATTTACCTTCTCTTTAGTTTCTCCCACTTTTAAAATTGGCTAATAAGTTTTTTTCATCTATATAGGCGTATAATATAGTTTACTAATATTTTTATAAAAGGCGTTTATTTTATAACCTAATTTTCATTCTTTGTACTCTAATCTCTAAGTAAGTATACCTAGAATTATGGAGACTAGGGGCCCTAGCTAGTATTAATAGGTACTATTAGTCCTAATTAGTCGTTCCCTATTTATAGTAGACCTAATTTAACTATATCTACTTTAGCTATATATAAGCGGTTATATAAAATTATAACTTAGTTAAGTTAATACTTTACTATATAGAGTATATAAGTAGTATTACTAAAAATACTCTCTAAATTAATTATTATAAGTTTCTTACTTTAGATACTAATTAACGTTCATTCCGTGTCTCTAACCTAGTGGGCGATAAAATCTTTCTATAATATAAGGTTTATTAGAACTCTAAGAAGGCTTATTATATAGTAAGTAGTATCCTTAAGCTTTCTATATTCTAAAAGGAACTATAAGGGCCTATTAAATACTATTAGATACTATTAAATCATTACTAATACTAAATAGTTTCTATTAGTCGATCTTCCCTACTTTACTAAAATTAATATAAAGAAGGTAATCCTTTCTAAATATCTATTTATTAAGGATAATATAAATAACTCTACGCCTAGTAGTAATAGTTTAGCTTAATCTAACTCTAATAGGCGTAATTCGGCGCTAATAGTCCCCACTTAACTTAGTAAAAAATGAAAGATACTAGATATAAGGTAAAGGAGACTATAAACGATATCTTTTTAATTTTAAATAAAAAGTATACTATACTTTATATAATAGTAGTTATAGTAAGTACTATTAGCTTTATAATAGTTAGTTAGACCTCTAGGATTATTACGCGTAGTTAGGCGTTATTGAGCGTGCTTATAAGCGTTTAAATAATAAGCAGCGTCGTATAAAGAAAATTTAAGACTAATATATAATATTAAAGGTAGATATTAGCCCTTATAAGATAAAAGATTATCTAGGGGCTATAGGGCCTTATAGGGCCCTAACTAACGCTAATAGGTATAGATAAATAGTTCTAAGCGTCGTATAGAGCTAACCGACCTTTCTAAGGAGAGTTAGATTAAAGATACTACTTAGGCTAGCTATATAACTATAGATTCTACTATAGCTTATAATAGTATTATATATATCTATAAGAAAAAGAGCTTATTAACCTTTTTACTAGGGGTCTCTAGCTGAACACTTCTAACAATCTATAGGGTAATACTAAAAATAAGAAGAAGTCTAAGATTACTAAGTAGCTTCTTAAGATTCTAAATACTTATACTGTAATTTATTATTATACTAAAGAGAACGGTATAATATAAATACTAAGTATAACTATTAGACTTATAAGTAGATTAGTAACATCTTAGCCACCTTTAGCCTAAAGTGGTGGATGGCTATTTAAAAGATATTTCTAGGCGCTCTTTAATACTATTAGAGCTTGATAGGTCCCGATTATATCTTTAGTAAATAACTTAATAATTACTAGATATTAGATTTAGTATTTATAGTTTTAATTAGTTATAATACCTAGGTTTTACTTATCTTAATAGATTTATTATGGCGGTTTTTCTACTATTAGGCTCTATAGGGGCTAAGTAGCTCTAGTAGGGTTTAATAGGACCTATCTAGCGCTACTCTATATAGAAGTCTTCTAATAGAACTATTCTACTAACTTTTTTACTAGTTATAATTTATCTTTATACTTTATAATAGATGACTTTATATAATCTATCTCTATTAAAATATTTTATCTTTTTAAGGATGATCCTCTGCCAAACTCCCTATAAAAGATATATAAAAATTTTTAGAATAAAAGGGTAAATAGCTATATACTATAAAGCTTATTAAGGTTTATTACTTTATAGAGGGTCCTAATAGGTCTTAATAGATATTAATAGTCTCTAGTAGAGTCTAGTTTATTCTTCTCTTTTTTAGAGGACGTCCACGGCCTCTTTTACTATAGGAATTTTTATTATTAATCTTCTTAGGAGATTTTAAATTTTTCTAATATTCTTTTAGTGCGTTTCTAGAGATTAAGATACTAGTTTTCTAGAGTTTTTACTTTCATTATAATCTATCTATTTAATTAGGTATTTCTATTATCTTAACTCTCTCTATTATTTATTAATAATATAATTAATTTTATATATATCGTCCCTAGTTGGCGTAAAGTGTTACTAACAGGTTCTTATAAATAAAGAAAGAACCTATAAAACTTATAAAATTCTAGTAAAAAGAAATAAAATACTAGATAGACTTTACCTAACTCTAATAGGTTAATCCTATAGATAGTTAATAATAAACTAATATATTCTTTTACTATCTCTAGTTCTAGAAATTTCTAGTTAAGCTTTTTACTTAGTTTTATAGATTTTATATATTAATTAGATATCTAGACTTTATCTCCTTTTTTAATTTAAGAGGTAGTCTTTTCTTATTTACTATCTTCTTTTAGTATTTTTATATTACTTCTAGCTTTTTATACTTCTATTTTAATACTAAATAGTTTCTTAATTATCTAGAAGCCTTTAGGGCTTTTACTATCTTCTAGAGACTAATAGGGCTAGTTTAGCTTAGTTAGGTTATATCCGAAGTAAACTTAAAAGGTATATATTTAATAAATAAATATTAACTATTATTATATATAAACTCTACTAAAGAGATCTATAAGGCCTAATTATTCTATTTAAGTAAGTAGAAGATATAAAAATATTATTTAAGAGTCTAATTTTAGTATTTAGTCTATCTATCTATTTAAAAATAGAAGGCCAACGTTAGGACTTACCTTAAGTTAAAATAGTAATAGAATATATCCTAAAAGTATAATCTTATTACTAGTTTTTATTTAATAGTACTATTTCTAGATTACTATAAAGTCTTATAATCTTATAAATCTAGGCCTATACTAGATTAGTACCGTCCTAATTTATATAGATAGAAACGTAATAAGCTATCTTTAAAAATTAATTAACGATAACTAAGATTAAGTTATATATAGTTTTTATAAACTAACTTAGAAGTAGATTAGTAATAAAATTCATTATTATATACTACTAGGGCCTATTAGGGACTAGTAGTGGCTATAAAAGGCTATATAGTTTATATCTCTTTAGGGTGGCCCTTTAGTATCGTGTATAGTTATATATATAGTTAGAGACATCCTTTACTATATTAGTTTAATGATAGCGTCTTTAGACTTATTTAAAAGTTTAGATTATATTAAAATATCTTAAGAGTAGTCTATTATAGTAACTTTTAATTATATTTATATATTCTTATATTATTTTAAGTTAAATAGGCTTCTTTAGGTTTAAATAGAAGCCGTTAGGACCTATTTATATTAATTTATTAGTATCGTTCCCTAATAATTCTAAATCCTTAATATCTAGCCCCTTTTAGTCTTTAAGTATAGGGAGGTCGTTCTATCTTCCTCTATCCTTTTTCTTAAAGCGTTAAATTTAGCTATTTAGAGCCTAATTACGTTTTTATACGTTACGCGCTCTTATAATAACTATAGACATAGGGACCCCTTTAGTATTCTATTAAGCTAGTAGCTTACCTAAGAATTTTATAAATACCTTATTATTTTTCTACTTAGGTTTACTAACTATAAGTATATAATCTAAATGGTGAGATAATCTATTTATTAGATTTATAAATTCTAAATAGTAGGTTATAATAAAATCATATTCTAAGAGGATTAAATATAACTAAATATAATACGCTATAAAGATTTTCATCTCTATAAACTACTAAAGGTTATAATAATTTATAAAAATCTTAAAATAATATCTTTATAAATACTATTACTAATACTTTATATTTTTAATAATAGTAAGTAGTTTTTTATTATATATATTATAATAATACTAGGTATCGTTAAGCTTCCTTAAAAAGAAGTTAATAGGCCGCTATATAGCCTAGCTATCCCTATTAGGGATTAACTAACTATAAATGGTGCTAATTACCCCTTTAAATATATCTATCTCTAAGTATATCTATCTACTATTCTTATAATAAGTAAGTATTAGTATCTTAAGAAATGTGTTTTTGAGGTCCTAAAAGCTTAGCGGCCCTTAGGTCCTAAGTTTAGTTAAAAGCTCTCCTCTCTTCTTATAGCTAGCCCCTAATAGATATTATCTAGACCTTTCTTTATTAGACTAGTTAAAGGAGGATAATCTAGGAGAAATTAGCTATAAATTTATAATAATAGTTTATAAAGCTAATAAATACTCTTATATTATATATATAAGTTAATATTGGCTATAACTAGATTATCTCTATATAATCTAGATTAATTATAAGGCCTTTAGTAGTAATAATAAAGTCTAAATATTTAGTTATACTAATATATTATTTATATTTCTTTAGATTAATAAATAACTTTGTATCACGTAAACGTTGGAGTACCTCTTAAATATAATATATATAGTCCTCCTTATTATTAGAAAGACTAAGATATTATTAAGATATATAATATAACTTATATCTACTAATTTAGCTAGTATTTAGGCGATAAGTCTCTAAAACTATACTAAAATATTAGTAAGTCTAAAAGATATTACTAAGTATTTAAAATAGTTATAGTGGGTTTAAAATATAATCTTCTACTTATTCCCCTTTATAATATATATATAGTGATATATCTCCTTTAGATTAATTTTTATAAAAATTTTTGCCTATTAAAGCCAATTCAGTAACTTAATAATTAATGAGAGTAATTTATAATTTTTAATTATAATTTTATTTAGTCCTCTATAATCTATATATAATTTAAGACTATTATCTTTCTTTTTTATAAAGAGTATTAGCGCCTCTACTAATAACTTTAAGCGACGAATTCACCCTCTTATAAAATATTCTTTAATATACTTTTAGAGAGTCTCTAATTCTAAAATTAATAAGTTATATATAGAAAAGTGTGGTAGTTACTAGCCTAATTTAAGTTCTATATATAAGTTATACTTACTATAATCTAGTATAGCCTTAAAGTCCTTACTAGAGCCTAGGTTATTAAAGTTAGAGTAAATATTTAGTATTAAGCCTTCTCTATCTTTAGTAGGTCTATTTAGCGCTAGGTTACCCACTCTAGATATAATATAGATATAAATAGTTATATTTATATCTTAAAGTATATAATTAAACTCTTCTATATCTTTTATAGTAATCTTCTTAAAGGAATATTATAGCCTTATAGCCTCTTCTTAGAAAAGAATATATTAATTTATAATATTAACCTTTAGGTTTACCTAGTTAAACTATAGTAAGTCTAAAAATATATTATACCCTAAAAGGTCTACTATTATAAAAGATATCGCTTAGAGCTATTTATATCCCCTTAAGTCTATAAGCTCTATATTAAGTACTATAATATTATATACTATTATTTTAGACCCGTTTACTACTTTTACTAGTAAATTATTTAAGGATATTATATCTACCTTAGCCTATTTAGTCTTTTCTAAGGATAATAGATTTAGTATAAATATTAAATCTATAAGAGCGTTTATATTTATTAAGTTCTATTTAACTCTAGTTTTAAGGATAAGTATCCCTTTTGGCTGCTTATAAAACTAGTTAAATAGATAGTCTATATTATAGACCTCTAGAATTTGATTAATATAATTAATAACTAATTTAATATAGACGGATAGGGCTAATACTAGTCCTTCTACCCCTTATCTTTTTCTAATAGATGTATTTTATTCTTATTAAATTAAGCGTCTTTTAACCTAGACGCTGCCGGTTTATTTAAAGTAGGATAATTTAAATATATATATCTAATTTATTATAATACTAGTAGGTTAGTACGTTAGAATTCTTAGTAATATCTAATAGCGCCTAATTAGATCTTTTTAGACTATTACCCTATATATTAGTTATCTTAGCTTTTTCTAGATCTTCTCGTTTCCCTTAAAATCTAACCTCTACTAGTAATCCTTAGACGGTCATCCCTTTTTAAAAGGTTTCTTAAACTTAAATAAATCTCTTTATTTAAAAGATAATTAATATTTAAAGTTCTATATTAGAGATTATCTTTTTAAATTTAGTAGGAACTGACTATAGTCGTAGCGGATATAGAAAGTTAGATACTCTATAAATTCTAACTTCTACTATTTAATATTAGTAACTTCTAGTTCCTTTTAATAGTCTTAAAGGTAGTCTAGTAAATATAAAAAGATTTAATCTAGCTTTTATTAATATTATTTAAGTTAATTATACACTAACTAACGTCGCTTATTAGGAGATTCTAGAGCTTATAATATCTTTCCCTTTAATACCTTCTATATCTTCTACTAGTATGGGTTCTAAGATTATTAAAACTAGACCTTAGTCTTTTATATTATATGGAGAACATTAGTTATAAATTATAAAGTATAGTTAACCTTTAATTACTTATATATAAAGTAGGCCTCTAAGGCTTAAAAATAGAGTTTATAGTTATCCTTCTAATAATTAAAATTATATTAATCTTTTTAGGTATATTTATATGGTTGCTTCTACGTTAGTAGATATAAGGACGGAGGCTTTTAAGTTATAATAGATATTTCTAAAATTTTTATTAACTTAAAAAGTACTTTAGTATCGCCTATATTATATTAGTATTAAATCTTATTAATATATTAAAGTTTAATAGCGTTTCTCTAATTATTTAGCTATTTTTAGGTTATATCTAAGTTTTTAAACGTGCTATTAATTAGTATATTCTAACTAGTAATAGTAGTTATTTAGGGATCTACTTTATTATTAGTAGGCCCTAATAGGTGCTGACTAGTAGAAGGCGTTGCCTAAGGACGGCAATTAATAGAATAAATAGAGATAAAATTAATTATAATCTCTTATCTACTAAATTAGGGCTTTCTTTAACTATTATAGTATATATATCCTACGTAGTAGGAGCGCTCTTAAACTTAAATTATTTAGAGCTTATAAAGATAAGTTAATCTAGACTATTTATTAGAATTTCTAAGTAATTTAAATATCACGTTATTAAATATAGTAGTATAGCCTTAACTTTAGAAAATTAATAGTAGATTATAGGATAGATGAATCGCTACTAGATAAGGCCAGTCTACTTCCTATAATATAACCCCGTATTATATAATAGGCCCTATTAGTATCTAATAGCACTAGATAGCGTTCTCTAAATACTATAGACCTTAATATATAATAATAGACTATAATAATTAATTTAAAGTAAGTGAGTTATATATACTTTATATATACTAAAGTAGTATATATATAGTATTAAAAATAAAAAGATTAATATAGTATTATAATAAGATTAAAATAAAAGAAATTATTTATTTATACTATAGACTTACCGCCACGTAGACGAGATCTCAAAAACGGAAGGTATAGAATCTTAATATAATAATATATATACTATATCTATTATAAATACTATACGCATATACTATATATCTATAGCGTATATAGGAAACGCTAATACTATAGATACTCTTTTTCTTTTCTATAGAGTAAGGTTTTATTAAGGCCATAATAGTTATAAGGGACTATAGCTAGAGGAAGAGATTCTATAATAAAAATATTATAAAGTTACTATAGTATTAAGATATATTATACTAGAATTAATAGGGTCTAGTATACTAAGGAAGCTAAGTAAACGAGTTATATAAAATCTATACTATACGCTTTCTTTAGAGAAGTTAAGTATTATTCATTTAATATAACTAGAGTTATCCTTTTACTATTAATCCTAGTATAAAGTATATACTATTATCTATAACTAGACCTTATATTATAAATAGCTTATTAATAATTATATAGATAACTCTAACGCTTCTAGAGCTTAGAAGTCTACTTAATAAAGTTATTAATTTAATTCTTACTAATAGGGTTACTACCTTATAATCTAAGGAGTCTATCTACTATTTCTTATATATAGGACCTTAGAGGCGTAAGACCTTATTTAGATAGCTTAATTACTCTTTAAATTATAGCCTTCTCTTTTAATTTTATTAGGCGTTTTAAGTTCGCTTTATAGTTACGTTATATACGCTTTCTAGTATATTAGTTAATAAAAGTTCTTTAAGATATATTATATATATTTATAGTTTAATTTTTACTTTAAACGCGTTATACTTTAATATTAAAGATAGTAAGTTATATATTAGCTTTAGTATAAATTTTTAGATTTATTATAGTTAAGACATTACGTGATTATTATATATAGGTGGTATATTAATTTAGCGTTAGTAATTCACTTAGATTGGCGACTTATTTATAAAACACGTTAATATAAAGCTATATTATATAATAGACTCTACTAACGTTTAATAATATTAGATAACGCTCTCTAAATATTATAGATCTTAATATATAATAATTACTAAGTTATTAATTTTATTATCTAATCTATTAACTTTATTAGACTAGTTATATCTTTTATATATTCGTCTATAATTATCTAGTTTATATAATTTCTAGTTTTATTAATATATACTATACTATTAATGACTAACTACCCTAGTAGGACTTAATAAATATTTAAGATATTAAAGCTTAACTTTAAGTAGCTAGTCTAAAGGGGTTAAGTAGTTAATTCTTTAATAAAAGTATAGTTAGAAAAGAAGATAATTAATAAGAAGTTAAAAAATCTAAAATAGATTATTAATTTATTTTAAGATTATAACTTAGGTTAAATATAAACATAGTAAGTAATATTAATTACTAAAAATTTATAACACTATGTTAGATAGAGGGAGATAGCTCGGCTTTACGCTACTAACGACACCAATTTCCTCACTTCTTTTTAATGCCAGTAGATATTGGCCCAAGGTTCTGCAATCGCCTTTCACGTCTTCCCACTATCCCCCAGAACCCGACAAAGGTTTCCGCGTCGATAGGGAATTTAAATATCTCGTAACTATGAGCGGCCCGAGAAATATCCGAGGAAGGATGTAAACTAAAGACGTAGTCGGGGTCGCCAGACCGCACCACTGGTAACATTGGAGGTGGTTGCGGAAGTGATGAGGTGGAAGGAGAGGGTAGGAGCGCCAGCGACGTCAGTTTTCTTGCTTCAAAATATGTCTGAGATCGTAAGGTTACTATCCGATTGAAATTTGTATGGATCTAACAGAATGATTAGCCTCGATACAGGGCAAAATTTACAAAAATTCTTACTGAAACCGAGACCACGGAGTTAATATGATTGACCATAGCTAAGGTTGTATCTAATCTCATCAACTCTTCACCATTCTCTAGTCTTAAAGTTGAAGTTTCTCCTTCCGTAGATCCGAGTGTATACGTATCGCCAGAGGTGTAGGCGAATGAAATGCCGGCGACAGCATCAGGAAGAAGTGATACATGAATAGATGTCACCGAGCTGGGATGGCCATCAGTGTCCATGATTGTCCAGAAGATCTTTTCAGGAACAATCCAAGGTTGGATATGACAACCGCCCAAATGCAGAGCGTGATGGGCCTGGCTTGGTTGTGGGCTATATATGACGGACACGTGATCCCATCTTATGTTGGACGCCCAGCAGATTGTATCCTAGTGAAAATCAGAGTTGATACACTCATTTTTGTAGAGAATAAATACCAATTTTTCAAACGTATTTGCGATGAACTTTAAATGAACCGCGCTTCTGGTGCATCCCTGTCCGAATCGCAATGACTGGCCACCAGACGTGTCGAACCGAAGCGCGATTACTTTACCAAGCTTTGCATTCCCACTGTAGGCAGCCGCGTGCTCGTTAGAAGTCCATATTGAGATCCTAGTGAGTTGTTCTCCTAGTGAAAGGTTAAAAGCGCCCGATTCATTGAGCCACTGCCCGACGATGCTTGGTCTGTCCATATTGTAGTACTCCAGCCAGAGCCCTGAAATATGCTCAGGAAGCCTGGAAAGGTCATTTCCGCCAACAGAGACGCGGATTCGGCGTACATTGGATAGACTCGCTGTTGTGTGTACGTAACCTGTCCCCATAACGGTGCATGCTTTTTCGGAGGGTGTTCGCTTGATGGGAAATTTCTCTGAACCAGGCAAAGACGTGTAATGTATTTGTGGTGGTTTAATATGCTCGCACGCTTGGCTCTGGATACCAAAAGTCTTGAATGACCTATCAAGCGCCTAATTCATTTTGAATTAACACATCAAAGCATTTTACGTGAAGTAGGAAAATACAAGCACATAACCCTAATGTTGCTACAAACCCAGTAATCACAGCGCCTTCTGGGGGTTCCAGCGTGGAGAAACAATCCACAGGATCTTCGGAGGATGACTCGTGGTCTATCCCAAAGAAAGTATGGTTGCCTATGTTGGTATGAAGCTGTTCAGAACAAAGTTAGCTTGCAAAGGAAAGTATGCTAGATGGTGGCTAATACCGTACCTCGATACACTTTATTCCGGTGAGCGACGTTGTGCAACCTACAGTCACTGCAGAAACTCTTTCCCCAGCCGCACCGTCAATGTAGAAGGATGACTCAAGGCATTTGACATTGTCGCAATGAAAGTCAAACGTATTCCGTTTGATGCAAAACCCCTTGCTTTCACCATCATCATAAATAAATTTCAATCCGCGAAACACACCAGGCAAACCACCAATAAGAGCAACAATTCTCTGGAGAGACGAAAGGCGGCTTCCACCGGGTCCAGCAAAATCCATATTTAAGTTAAGGTTGAACATTTGGGACTTTATTTTGGCGGGAAATGTCTGAATGAAGTCCACCATCATTGGGACTTCTGGAGACCATATTTTACCAACAATGTCTGGTTGATTCCTTATGCTATGAGCTTTGCGTAAATGCGGACTTAGGTTGGGAGATATCATCCTGCAGTTTACGTTGCCGTGGTCTTGCTCTTGCTCAATGAGCTGGAATGAAATAAGTTTGCATATCTGTCAATAAGTTAGATGCTGCCAGTAGATTTCGAGGAGGGTTTCAAACATCAAAGCCCAATTGAATAGCAGATATTTGGCTCTCACGATGTCGAAACAGCCTGGCAACTCCAACATCTGGCGTTGTCATTGCAAAATCTCCCGTGGTATGGGCAGATTCCCCTGATACATCGTTGAGTAAGAATCTTAGACCTATGATGCCAGAAGTTGTAAGTGCAATTTCAAATCCATCTAAAAGACGGGAATCGAAGCACACCACTTTCTCAGTCGATAGTACTATCAGGCCCAACTGTTGCGATTCATCGCTGCCATAAGGATAGTTTGATGGCCAGAATCGCAGTCCAGAAACGTATGATCGTCCATTGAACCACGTAAAAGAAACGCCTATTTTCACCTGACCTAGGCTTTCGGATTGAGGCCACTGCAAACGATCGACTACGGACCTCCTGGAGCCGATTCGAAGAACATTTGTTGCTTGATCCTCTGAAACAACTTCTGCAGTAATAATGGGACTGCAAGTGTAGCGACCAGAGTGCTGATGACTATCCAGATTCTCGTTTCGTTGGACTAGCTCATTATTCATGATATCATTGAGAGGCTTAGATATATTGCTCAGGACATGCCATATCCTTCTTCGATTTTTGATACCCTGCCCTTCATTCAGACTCTGTAGAGAGTTCTTGAAGGCAATGTAAAGTCTTCGCCAATCAGGGTGCCTTTCCAATTCAGAGGGAGCTTGGCAGGCAAGAGCAAATCCCATTTCGTGCTCTTCTTCGAAACGGCTCGCCCAGAAAGATTGAGGAAGTTTGTGGAACGAGCTAATCCCAGCGACTCGTTTTGATGATTGTCGAAGGCTACAGACATCCGTCGATGTAAGATCATTCAAGATGAGTACGATGACTTCATCAGGAAGCAGACAGAACATATCAGTTTTATTGAGCTGATCAAAACGTGGCATAGGGGCGATGGTCTTCCCAAAGAGGCTGCTCTCCTGCAAACCCGTATGGAGATGTTCTCGGGGATCAGCTGTTAGAAATGACCACTCAGGAGGGAGTTGAGCCGAATAGCCAGGGTTCCCAGAACCTTTGTGGAACTTAGAGGCACCCCCATAGTCATGACCACAGACAGCAGTGTAGTGCTTGTTCCACGGAGTGCAGTAGAGTATTTGAAATAGATGCCTAGCAACTTGAGCGCTATCATGCCCTTGCTTGGCGGTTCGAGTTCGAACGAGTAGGAGGCTCCAGCAGGCATCATGGAAGGGAAAAACCCAGTACTCTCCGGATATATAGTGGAATGGACTCGTTTCCAATCCTTCGATGACATCGGAATATCGAGTTGTTTCATCAGGATGAGCAATGAGCTCGTGATGCGGGCTAAGGTATCCTACACCGGTAACAAAAGGTGATGAGGTGCCTCGGACTGACTTTACTATCCATCCACATTTCGTTAGCTGGCCGGAAGCAAGCATTACTTTGCGACAGATAGGTAGTCACCTGCACGGATCTCGGCGATCCAAGGAAGGCTATTTACAGGAGGTTGCGCTCCAGCAAATATCTGTAGAATGACGCCACAAAGGGGACAATATGCTTCACTCATTGTCAGAGAAGCAAAAATATGAGACAAAGAACTACGAAGACATTATGATGATCAGTCGATGTGAGGAACGCGCAGAAAACTAATGAAAGTCGTGGTGATGCACATGACTGCACCTCCCCTCGTCGCGGAAATTAGGCAGACGGCGATAAGGCACGCCCTCTTATTGGTCAGAGTTGGCTCTCCGTGAGTCTTGGCTAGCACATCATGAGCTAAGAGGCACAAGCTTGGTCGATAATAAGCTATCGCCAAGGCTCGCTTAGATGACCTAATCGATCTTATCAGATCAGTCTAATAAGCTTGCTGAAGCGCACAACCCTTGTGTTACCCGTTTTTACACGCCTTTTGAGTCACACAAAGTAGGAGAGGAACCGCTGCTATTCTATCTATTTGTTATTCTTTTCGGCTATCTAACCCTTCCTTTGCAAATCTAGTACAATGATAATGAGCCATTCGTGTCTTTTAACCGCCCAGCCTCAACTTGCCGCCCACCGCGCCACCAAGATTGATGCTATCAAAGTGTAGCAGCAAGCGCTGAGCGTTATAACGGTAACCTATCATCCAATCGTTCCTCTAAGAAGTACTAGAGCTGATACGATTTTTGTATGGTTGGTTCCGATGATATTTCTATTTGCAAAGAAAGATAAAAGCCACTATAGCCATTCAAAGTGAATACTTAAAAGCACACACAGACTTCTAGACTATTTGATCCTCTATCAGTTGACTGTCAACCGTTTATTATACTCTTCTAATATTTCTCATCTAAGCTATTTGTTTTACCGTCAAAGACTGTACATATGGCTAATGCTCGACCCGACGGACAGACCTTGAGTTCTACCAACCTCTCCTTCATGAGCTCCCTCTGGGCCGTAAAGCCCAATACTTTGGAAGAAAAGGTCCAGATTCTCTGGAACTGCATCCTAAACACATGGTTCCCACCAACTCAGCCATACAAGATTGGGATCAAAGCCGCTGTCCTCACAGATAACACTGCACCGGATGCGGTTGTCTTTGAGATTCGCGCCTTTGGAAATCCTAGGTCTTCGAGAGACATACAGGAACGGCAAATCTTTATGATCGAATGCCAAAGAATTAGCGAAGACACAACGGCAGGTTGGCAGAACGCCCAAGTTCAGCTCTTAAGCTACATCGACGCGAATAGCAATTCCGCCACTTCCAGCGGCATGTATGGCGCCTGCGCGATTGGAACAAAGGTTGTCTTCTACGAGTGGACCCGAGTTTCCCAACGATTGACTGCGATCAGTCAGATGCTCGACATGGCTGAGCCAATCCACCGTCCTTTCGTCGAGGATATGCTCATTCACGTCAAGCAATATGATTGGAATCGCACAAATTGATCACCCAGGAGTGTCACTACCTAGGAGGATCCGACATCACGTGACATGGCTGGGGGTGTAGCTGGACATGTAGTGGGGCAGTTGGGTGACTCGGTGGATCAAGTGACCTATACCGCACACCCCTTTTGAACTTTCTGTAGTCTCGACGTATTGAGCCCCTCATATGACTTCGTAGATAGCCGATAGAACATCAGCAACACTGAAGTGTAGCCTCTCCCTTATAAGTAGTGTGATGTCTCCTAATACCAAACTGAGATCTTGTAATTAGTATATCGAACAATAACATTACTACTTGGTTAGGAATTGGATATTAATGGCAAGGTACGCCGGGGACTGGCAACGTAATCTAGGCTCGTTCGGAAATGGGCTCTGTAGATTGGCAAATATACATATTAATTTCCGCGAACAGCATACAATGGGCAGTCAAAACAATCAATTCTGTCAGGTGCTGACAAGGGTAGGAACAAAAGGATTATGGACTTTTTCGCAGCGTGAATCTGCTATGCCTTATATCTAATACAAGCTTCTATCAGCTATATAATACCCAGATTAGTACTATTGTTAGAGGTTATACCATCATAGAGGAGATGATTTATTGATGGCATTTGACGTTTGTCAGTTACGTGACGAAATTCATTCTTCCGACTACCCATTATAGTGTGGCAATGTGTCACATGAATGCTAGTTATGTTAATTAGTCGAGGAGCGGTATCAATGATTGATTGCTACGGAGTGGACAAGTTGTCCCAGTCCTTCGGCGATGCTAGGCTCCACCCCAGAAAGAGGGCTGGCGCAAAAGGCGCGCCAAATAATATACAGCCCGCGTTCCCACTTCTAAGCCGACCGGGCTGCTGGAACCATGCTTTCAACCGATTGTTAGAATCACTCTCTAACTACCACTCTCCAGCTACGTTATAGTCTAAACATAGCCAGACTTCCTCAGCCACATTCGTTGTAGACAAAATTTCACGTGGCATACCGTCTTAAGTGGTATGCTTTTCTTAGAAGCATGCCTTCCCAAATCACATACCTTTTTGAGTGACCCACCTTCTCCAAAGTTACACCTATCTTAGAGGCATGGCTTGTTCAGAGACATGTCTTTGCAAGTAGTATGCTTTTCTGAGTAGTATGTCCTCGAGTGCTATACCTTGCCCACAGGCATGCCTTGCCAAGTAGTATGCGAAAAAAAAAAGGCATATACACTAGCGACAACCACGCCAATTTCGCAGAACTCTCATACCATCCCCTAAAGTTCCATGAGGTTCTAGATGTTTCAAAGCTAATGTTACCATGGCTATAAAGCATTGAGGTGGACTGCACAGCTTTGTTTAAGACTATACTAAATTAACACGGGTCAAAGCGATGAAAATTAAGGATGGTGATCTGTAGGTTAACTGGAACGATGTTCAAATTAGCTTCGACCATCAGTTTTTAGAGATGTTCGGTGACCGGTGGAGTAAATTTCTCACTAGATTACTTTCATAGAGGCGGTCAAACCACGCGGACTGCATCGAGATCTTTACTACGAAAAGCAACCTAAAAAATCAGATTTATCGCGACACTCTTTGCGATTACTGGCTCATTCGACAGATGTAAAAACCTACCCAACAATTTCGGCCACTACAAAGCGAATTCCTTCAAAGTACTCGGCGACGACCACCTATTGAGATGCGAGCTGTAATGCCCCGCATGGTAATATTGACACCTATCGCGATATTTCCACTGCATGCATCAACATAGATCCTATTCAGCCCTACAAGTTCCGCTGTTTCAGCCTTAAACGCATCCAATATGAGGCTAATGTCCAAGGCCAGGTTATCCCATTCTTAGTTGGCAACATAGTCTTGACGGTTGTTGCACGCGTCGCTATAGAGTGGCATATGAGTCTTTATACATTTCCAAATGCTTTGCTCGGTTTGGTCGACGAGATCTCGACGATTCAGCTCACTGAGAGAACGTTACGCGTAACAATGACTGGTCCGAGATATACGGGTTTAGATTGTCGCGCAAGGAGCAAGACTCGGTGTAGCTAAGGATACGCAAAGATCAGATTGGACTAAGATATCGGGCATAATGTGGACGAGTCCTGCAAATGCGGGGTTCCCGGGTATGGTGTTGACTTCGGAGCTTTGGAATGGTGATGCGAATCCATCACTCCTTCAAGTTACTGTACATCTCACCACGCTGAAAGGATCGAAGCTAGAATTTCGAGGTGTGAAATTTGTAGGAGGTCTTTGGGAATATTAAGGGATGGTAAGGGTTCCTTGTTGTGAATGAGAGCTGTATGCGTTTTGAATTGGATGATAGTTTCTACGATATTTTTTACTAAGTATTCGGTTGTAGTAGCGGCATGCTGGAATATCATTGTAAAATTGAGCGTCTTAATGTCTACAACAGTCGCTGAAAGGTTCATGAGACTACTTTGATGATGTCGTAGACTGGGCTCGTGTTCTTTGCCATATTCTTGGCGTAGTGGAGGCCTCGCATCGGGCTTTGGACGGGGTAAATGCACGAGTCAGAATAGCAGCTGAATCAGAGAGTGCCTAGCAGTCTTATGGCGTGCTGCCCTGGGTTTATCTGGAATAAAAGGGTATTGTAAATTGCAGCCTGTTGGGTCACGTGCGTGTTCGACGCCGACGGGCTCGTTTGTCTTGCCGCGCGAATGTCATTACACCATGTGCGACCTCGTGCATATCTAGCATCTTTCATCAACCTTGAATATTCACCGAAACCTGTACTCCTCTACCGCACAACTCGGTAACCTCAGCCAAGCTTACCATGTCAACCCTAGACCCTAATGACTCTCCCAGCTGCTTCCAAAAAGCCTTGAGCAAGCCTAAAGTCCTGCTCAAGAAATTCACCGGCAGAAGTGAGGGTGCAGGATCCACCCCAGGCCACCTCCACTTCAAGCGGCGCATGCGCGTCATCACCGATACCGAGCGTCGCGAGAACCACCTTCATCTTCGCTAAAGTGGCTGGGGCGCGCAAAGCTGGGCGAACATGAAGTGGGAATAGTGGCAGCAGGAGGAGTTGGAGCAGCTTTGGCAGGACATGGGAAGTACGGCCGATGAGAGATTGAACGAATAGACATCACCAGCTACGACGAGGGTGAGGATGAGGGTGAGGCCGAGTGCGAGCGCGCCTGGACCACGAGTGGTTGGCAGACCGAAGCAACACGAGCGTGTAGTGCAAGAGCACCACAACGGGAAAGGTGCGGAGGAGGGCAGGAACCGCTCGGGTGGCTCTTCAGCTTCTTTCAACCGCCCTCTGCCTTTCAGAGTATCGGAGCCAAAGTCTCAATTGTTAGAGGGTAGTATCTATACGCGAGACTAACTAGGTCGCCCCAGGACGATTGATGCGGCCGCAACAGACGGTACGAATGTTCCAAGCGCAAGCGGCCTGCCCCTGAAAACTAGATTCGCTGGTCCCAGGTGAAGTGGTGGACAGAGCCGGAGTGAAAGCTGTATATCGCAAGGAGTACGCGAAGATTCAGGAGGTCATGACGACAGGAGGAGTGGGTCGACGAGGGAGACAGAGATGACGAGGGACCATCCGGCATATCGTTCGCGGTCTGGAAATCATCTAGGCCCTAGGGATTTCTAGAGACAATTTGTGGGCTGAGCCGCCGAACGGTACATATTTCTAAGCAATGGATTGTTAAAGGACCTTGGTTTCGGGGTTGTATGAGGAGACGAGAGTTGGCTAGTGGATTATGTAGGCAATGATGTCGAACCGACCAAGGATGAACCGTCTAAGCAATTTTCGCTTAGTGCCATGATACGGGAGATCTACGCGAGCCATAGCATCAAAGTAGGCCTCCCCGCCTTCGCCGCCGCTGGTGTCCTCTCACTGGTTCTCCCAGTCGAGTCCTTCATCCGCGAGTATACGGCCACTAGGCCTTTTCCGACCCTTCGCACACACCTTGATCACGAGTGGAGTGACAGAATGCAACTGAAAAAGCTGGAGTGGGGGGTTCAAGGCGCCACACTGTATGTGTTTCGCGGTGCTGGCGGATGAGAAGGAAAGCATCAGTATTGCGGACTACCTGGAAAACAATCCAACGCCAAAAATGCCGCCGTCGTGGATATAGTGTAAGAGAGTATCAACCACCAAAGCGAATGGTACCAACCCCAACCCATTCGTATGCAGCCATCCAAGATTACTGTCCCCGTGCCGGTGAGCCCGCGGCATCGTTCGCATTTTTCGCCATCGTCTTCACCCGTTCAAACAGGAGCTTCGGAAAGTTCTCGATAGAGTCCCACGCTCGGCTCGCGGCTCGTCCTAGACGGGAATGAAGGATTAGCGACCAGTGAGAGGACTCGTCAAAGTGTCCGCTGCTTCACCGGTAGCTTCTCCGAGCGGGTTGTTGACGGCGCCGCCGAAGGCGTTGCCGAGGCCTTTCTTGAGTTGCTTGACGTCTTCTTGGTCGGAGGCGGGGATCTTTGAAATTTGATCTGGGAAGATGATTAGCGGCTGGAGTACCGGGCTGTGGGGCAGTAGGGCTTACCCTTGGCCATATATGAGAGCTTGTTCTCGCCCATGGTTTTGAGTGCGGATCGCTCAAGCTTGCGCTTGAGCTCAGGTGGGATGCCGAAGAGGTAAACGGCGAGGGCTGCGATGCCAATGATGCCAGCAAGGATGGTGAAGAAATTGGTGGCGGTCATGGTCGTGGCACAAGGTAGAAAATTTAAAATCTAGTGACAGGGGACAAAGCGTAGATGCTTGCAAGACCAAAGAGGTAATATGTGTGTAGAGGATCGACGCGCAGGATGGGATGCGCCGATGTGATGTTGGTTGCGCCAGATTTATTATGCGAGTCGGCGCATGACATCATGGCCATCTGCGAGTGCTTCCTTGCGTCGCCCTTGCTCGAGCCCAGGGTCCCGCCAGGCGTTCCAGTCAACCGTTGATCGTCGCACTTCGCGCTGATATGCACAGATGCAGCGTTTCTCGCATTCTGGAGTTGGGACGGACGCTAGACCCAATCTCGTATTCTGTACACATTCATCTGACAGCATGGGTGTGCAGACCTGGGGACAAAACTCGTCGGTGCGGGCTTACCGCAGATGCGACGGCAGCATCAACCATGGTCCACTGTTGCGGCGCAGAGAGCCTGAGCAAGGCCAATGCCCTCCCGAGGCCCGCCCCGTGGCATGCCTTTTGCACCGTTGGTGACGGCTCGACAGTCACAATAGTCGATAGTCGATAGTCGATAGTCGCGAGGGTGGTGAGAGGGAGGGCGGCGGCGCTAATCATCAGCTGCTCAGCCTCACAGCCAGCGCAGGCCGCAAAAGGAAACAGCAAGGCGGCCCCCACCCGGGCAAGAACGCCTAGCCACCTCTCGACGGACCATTAATTCAGACGCTGACGGCTGCAACCCTTCTCCTGCCACTCGTACCTCCACGTCCCTTCGTCTCTACGCCCCTACGTCCCTCTGACTACTCGCCTATTGTTTCTCCTCTGGCCTGAGATTTGCTGCATTTGGGACTCGCTTGCCTACCCCTCCTCATAACCCCACCATCACCTCCTCCGCCGCCTGGCAGGCAACTCCACCCAATCTTCAGCCTCAAGGACAGCGCAGCGGCACGCTGCGAGCGACACCGCGGACATGAGTAGTGCGCCCTTTCCTTCGCACCTTGTTTTGGGGGGGTGGGGAGCGGGAAAGTCTTGTTGATATGCTGCTAACTCGTCCGCGGTAGTGACAAACATGCTGAACAAGCTGCACGGCCAGCCCGATAGCTATGACCGCAAGTTCGTGCTCCTCTCGTGCCCCTCCAGGCAACACGCATACTGAACAGCGCGCGCGCGCGTAGATCCCGATACCGCTTCGGAAAGACGTTGGGCGCCGGTACCTATGGTATCGTAAGGGAAGCCGACTGCCCAGAGGGCAAGGTTGCGGTCAAGATCATTCTGAAGAAGAACGTGCGCGGGAATGAGCAGATGGTGTACGATGAGTTGGAAATGCTTCAGCGCATGCACCACCCGCACATTGTCAAGTTCCACGATTGGTTCGAGTCGAGGGTGAGGATAGCTGCGGGCACATGTGATCGGCAAGAGCTGACGGCGGCAGGACAAATACTATATTGTGACCCAATTGGCTACAGGCGGCGAGTTGTTCGACCGTATCTGCGAGAAGGGAAAATTCACGGAGAAGGATGCTGCTGAGACGATCCGACAAGTGCTCGAAGCGGTCAACTACCTGCACCACAACAACGTTGTTCACAGGGGCATGTTATCCCTGTCTCTCCTGCAACACTCTTGCTAACAAAATGCTAGATCTCAAACCGGAGAATCTTCTCTACCTCTCCCAAGAACCCAACTCTTCCCTCGTACTTGCGGACTTCGGTATTGCCAAAATGCTTGATTCTAAGAACGAGGTCCTCACCACCATGGCTGGCTCATTCGGCTATGCCGCACCGGAGGTGATGCTAAAGAAGGGACACGGAAAGCCGGTAGACATGTGGTCCATGGGCGTCATTACCTACACCTTGCTTTGCGGATACTCGCCGTTCCGGTCCGAGAACCTGGCTGATCTAATCGAGGAGTGCAAGAACGGACGCGTTGTGTTTCACGAGCGGTACTGGAAAGATGTCAGCAAGGATGCGAAGGAGTTCATCGGCACTCTGCTGCAGCCAGACCCTGCCAAACGGCCTACCAGCGAGGTATGAGTGGAAACGCTTTGATGAAAGCTTAGGCCTAACATGCATTCAGGAAGCTCTCAAGCACATTTGGCTCAGCGGCAAGACTGCTTCTGACCACAACTTGCTGCCTGAGATCCGCGCATACGTTGCCAAGGCACGGCTCAAGCGTGGTATCGAGCTAGTGAAGCTGGCCAACCGCATCGAAGCCCTCAAGATGCAAGAAGACGAAGAAGACAACGTCCCCGGCGAAGCAGACGTACCTGCGAACGCGACCGAGGCGGCGGGTGAGGCGTTAGCGGCACACAAGGACGGCAAAGGTCTGACGACAACAGAGGGTGTAACGCATAGCTCGAGCACAGGCAAAGGCCCTGGACGCCTGAGCAGGTTGGCGAAGGGTGCCATTTTCCGCGAAGTGGTGCTGGCCAAGGTCCGCGAGATGAAGGACGCAGAAAAGCAGAAAGAGTTCGAGAAGCAGGCAACGGAGGCATCCAAGAAAGTTTGAGCTGTCTCCCTCTTTTGCTCCTTGCGTTTCTACGGTACTACGGCTTTTGCAGACTCTCTTGATTGTTCTTCGCTGGTAGGATAATACCCTGGTTGGCTGTTGCCAGGGCGGTACTTAGACATGCTTTCTTGTGAATGGGTAAAACATTGACTGGTTTGACTGAGATTTCTTCGTATGCCGTGAAACGCAGCTCCTTGGTGGAGGGTGCAGAGAGTGCGCGCCCGGAGCTGGCAGACAGAGTCACGTGCCCTGATGGACTAGCCGATCTGGGCCTAAGCTTGGCCAGGGTTCGCGTACATGGTCGTCGCTCAGTGTTGAATGTCGAGCACAAGTGCACACGCTGCTGCACCCGCCCCCGACCTGTTGTTGCGGCAAGAAATTGTCAGCATCCGCTTGGATAGCCTACGCGACGACGATTTTGCGCCATGGAGAGCGCTGCGAAGCGGAAAGCGAGTGGTGCCGCGGCGCCCGAAAACGAGGGCCGGCCGTCGAAGCGCCAGAAAGTACCGGTACGTTTAGTCCTAGTGTGGATTGCAGCATTGTCGGTGGGTGCTTGGAGACGGAGACGGAGACGGGCATGCTAGGGTCGCGATGCGGGCACGCTCTGGAGGGGAGCGCGAGACGGCTTGGTTCGACGAGCGACCTGGACATCGACCATCAACCACCCCCCCTCGCTGCCCACAACACCACGCGCCCCGCCGCCATGCGCGCAGACAATGCTAGGATAGCGACTCGCTGGAGACGCGCGAAACGTGCAGTGGACGCTGCTGACGATGGCTACGTGCCTGTAGGACCATGCGAAGCCAAAGGCCGATGCGGAGACGCCGGAGTCGACGACGGCCATGGGCTTGAAGTTCCTTGAGAGTCTGAAGCAGGCAAAGGATAAGACGTGAGTGCATACCTAGGCCGCCGCTTGCGCCAGCCGGCGCGCCTTTCGTTGTAGACGCTGTTACTGACCAGCAGGAGCGGCCGCCCCATATCGGTGCACTTCCTCACCCTCCCTGACAAGGTACGCAAGCCGACGCGCCTCTCGCAACAGTAGCCCACAGCCCCGCTAACCAGTTCCGCGCAGGACGAGCTCCCCGAATACTACGACGTGATCAAGCTGCCCATTGCGATTGACACCATCGAGGTACGCGTCCGCCAGCCCCAGCCGTTGTTGACGCGAGAGCACGCGCATCCGAGGCCATGTCTAGGACTAAGGCTGACAGTCGTGTAGGACAAGCTGAACCGCGGCGGTTACACCAGCCTCGCCCAGGTCGAGAGCGACTGCAAGCGCCTAGTGAACAATGCGAAATCATACAATGACCGAAAATCCACCATCTACGAGGATGCCGAGCGCCTGCGCAAGACGGCCTCTAACTGGATGGTCAAACACAACCCGGCATACCGAAGAGAGGGCTACCAAGCCGTAGCAACTCCAATTCCTGGCGAAGAACCAGTTCCGTACGGGAAGCCGATCCCCCGTGTCCACCCTTCGACCCCGAAGGCCACCCCCCTAACCCCAGACTCTTCATCTACAGACAGACCACGACGAGCAGCTGCAGTAGCGGCAACGCAAGCGGTCACGCCGGCGCCGTCTAAATTGCGGCATTCGGCTTCCACGGCTCCTGAGGACGGCGACGATACAGACTTCACGGGGAAGACCTTCCAGCAAGCTCAGGAGCAGATTATCCAAGGGCTGGTAAATTATGTGGAGCCCGAGTACGTTTTGTTGCATATACATGTGTGCTCACAGCTAACATCTCATAGAAGCGGACTACAAATCTTCCAACCCTTCATCCAGCTGCCCAGTCGGGCTATAAAGGACTACTACCAGATAATCAAGGACCCTGTATCATTATCCGCAGTGCAGAAGAAGGTACGGGGCGTGATCGGCCGCAACGCGCCTACAGGCCACACTGAGCTGAAGAGCTGGGACGCATTTGAGCAAATGACAAGCCTGATCTGGAAAAATGCTCGCGATTATAACGAGGACAGCAGTGACCTCTATAACCTGTCGATGGAGCTTGAAGAAATGTTCAAGGAGCGGCTCGCAGAGGCCAAGTCCAAAGTGGACGAGCCCCCGCAGCCAAAGCTCAAGCTCAACATGTCTACTGCAGCGCCATCCCCAGCTCCTGTTCCGAAGCAACAGCTGAAGCTCAAGCTACGACAAAGCCCTGTGTCAGATCCAAATACCCCAGCCGCACGAAGCTCTGCCACTCCCGGTGTAATAGTAGACAATGAGGCACTGCTACGGCAGCAAAAACACGTCTTGGAGAGCATGAATGGCTCGCGATCATCAAGACCCCCATCCGCTGGCAAGACGCAAGCATCAACTACGCTGAGTAATCCATTCGGCGGGCCACGAGGTGCTTCAGCCACAGTTCCGCCATTGCCAACGGCGCAAACGAGGACAGCGGGAACGCCGCCAAACCCGAACGGAATCAAAAATGATATCCACTCTCCAGCGCTCAACGCAATTAATCCGGCAAGCAATGCCTCTGATAGTCAGAGTCAGCGCTTAAGTGTGCCAGCGCATACTCCAAATCCAATCATGGCTCCACCACAGTCAGCATCACGTCCTACGAGTGGCAGCCCCCATCCACATGGACCCATTGGTCAACAGACAGGAAGCTATGCCAACCCTTATACGCATCCGCCGCCTAGCTACTACGCTCCGCCAGTGACACCTCATCTTGAGAATTTTCGAAAGACACCTCTGAAGAGTAAGTACCGTCTCGATCTCAATCGACCTCCGTGCTAATTATCTACTAGGCGTCGATGAAGCACTCATACCAAAGATCACAATCAACACCCATCCTGCACTTAACCTCTCAAAGCAGTGGTCTATCAGTGTACCGGCGAACAAACAAAAACGAATCCACAGCTGCACCATTCCCGTACCCACCAACTACTCATATCTCCAAATCGTGCCGTACGTCCCCATCGCCCTCACAAACCGCCTCTACCGCCTCTTCGTAACCGTCAATGGCAACAAGACCTTCGAGGTCAACCGCATACCGGTTACGGCGGGCATCAATGGGTCCTCGCCTCAGCCCGGTATTGAGGGCGGCAAGAAGAAGGGCGAGCCAGTTTATGAGGCGAAACTTGTGGCTGGTGTTAACCGCGTGGAGGTAGAGATTGTGGCGGAGAGGGATCGGAGGGGAAAACCAGAGAGTAAGGATCCAAAGGAGCAGATTGAGACGGAGAGGTGCACTGTCTTCTTGCATCTTTCAAGGTCTCTTTAGGGAAGGGACAGAGTGATGGACAACTCTCTGGAGACTATGAAGGTACAGGTGAGGACGCAGGAACCTCAGAATGGTGAGGATATGCAGTCGTCGAGTGTGGAGTAGCGCAAGTAGGAGTCCTTCCGTGCGGAGTGAGTGTCTACGGTTGGTGGTATACCTTGGGTTTGTTCAGGGCGAATCGTGGCGTTTTGAGGTTTTGAGTGAGGGCTTGAGATGGATTCGGTCATGGGCATGGTTGTTTCTTTGTGGCTGTCGTTTTGGAGCTACATGAGGGCTTAGCGGGGGATACGTGTTGCGAATACATGTGGTGTAGCTTTTACTAGGCGAATATAGCTAGAATATGCAGTCCTGTGTCTCATTGTCAGTATGGTGCAGGTTACGAGAGTTGGTTAGAAGATACTGACTTGTTGTCTTACCATAGCATATACATCAGTACACGAAAGCTATATGTCGAGTAATGGTGCAACAATATGATCGCCGTGAGTGTATTTCGTGCTACATGCAGGATATGTATAGCGTGGTTGTTGGCTAGTTGAGTCTTGCAACTAATCTTCAATGTCAAGCAAAAAAAAGACAACGACATGCTGGGTTCAAGGCAAGTCTGAACGGTGATATTCATATCTGCGTTGATGTACGATATATCATGTTGTCCCGGCGCAATATTTCTTTGGTGAACGGACGGTGATGTCACAAGAAAGCGTCTAATACCACGTCTTTAGCTCGAATTGTTCATGAGGTCTTTCATGATCCCCACGCTTCACAGACCCTTATTGAGGTTAATCTTGAGCCTATGTATCCGATATCAACAGAGATGCCATTCAGGGTTTGCATGGTCAAGCGTTGAGTGATTCATAGGCTTGAGTGAGGAAAGTCGACGACGCATCACGCGACCTAGCTACACTAGCGAGATGAGTACCAATCTCAAATAGCTTGAGATTCTTCATCATTACCCAGGCGCGAATCTCGGTTCGACTGCCGTGTCCTCGACCTCATATCCGAACCGTGCGTGGAAATATCACCGTAGGATCCATGATCCATCGCCCTCACCACATCTAATCTTATCGTAATAAGCAACATTCAAGTGGGGCAGAGGACAAGGGCTATGCTTGCAAGGTCGAATTCGAGCACTTGTCATTTCACGCACTTGGCTACATACATGCTATGATACATATCAATGTAGATAAGAAATTAAACACTAAAATACTTGCGCTTCGGAAGCGCCATCGATCAACACGCGAACAATGCAAAGCGTAGACACGTAAAAACAAAGAACTCGTCGTAGAACAGACAAGAGAATCAATTCGAGTGGATCGATAGAGGCAACACCACAAAGCATTATGCTTTCACACGTAGAAGTGCTTACAAGTTGTCCGCACAGCCAAAGTACTGCTCGACGTTCCACTGGCCAGGCTGCTTCCATGCGTCGTTCTGGTAACTGAAGATGCATGCATGGTCACCGACCTTCTCAATGATGCTCTGCATGGCCTTCTTCTGCTCGGCCTTGCCGGGAATAGCAGCCTTGTTGGGCGAGCCACTCGCAGGCCAGCCAATCTCGGAAATGAACTTGCCCTTGGCGGCAGCTTCGGGGCAGACTGCGGCAGCCTGCTCGAGCTGATCGTAGGCGAATTGACCAGCCTCGGACGCGGATCTGCCTCCGTCAAAGAAGGGCTGGACTTGGGCGGCGAAGATATCAATTACACTGCAAAGGGCGGAGCCGTAGGTCTCCCAGGCGGCAACTGTCTCGGTGGTAGTGACGGGGGCGGTGAAGCCGGCGCCGCGGAACTTGGAGCGCACATCGGAGACGTACGAGGCGAGGTCGGCGGCATTACCGCCGTGACCGGAGATGTACTCGTTGCCAACGATCAACATGGAGATGCTGTCCTTGGGTGCGTGGCTGATAATGTCCTGGAGCTGCTCGTTGGCACCCTGGGAGTGGGGGGGAGTAGCGGCATCGAGGAAGATACCGTAGATGACTTGGATGCCGTGCTTGGTGGTGGCAGGAATGACATTTTCAAAAACGCCGCAGTCTGTGCTGTATACACGAATGGCAACGTATCCGAGGCCGGCGATCTTGCCGATGTCGGTTTTGACCTCGGACTCGGATTTGCAATCACCACCCGCAGTGTAAGGGGTATAGGTGATGGCCCACTTCTGGCCGTTGGGCTTGTTCCAGGAGCCCGCGCCATAGGAGGGCTTGCTGGGCTTGCTTGGCTTGGGCTTGGGGGCAGCCTTCGAGGACGAGGCTGGAGGAGCAGCGTGGTAGCTGGGAACAGCCTCCTTTGACGGCTTAGGTGCTTCAGGGACATATCCAGCGGGAGAAGACGGCACTACCGGCTTCTCGGAGGAGGTGGGTGCGACAGGCTTCTCTGAAGTCGAAGGTAGAGGAGCAGGCGTGTACGCAGCTGGCGTAGTGCTCTCCTCGCAAGATGTTGAAGTCTCTGGAACAGGCGAGGGAGCAACAATGACGGTCGTGTTGGACACAGTTGGAGGAACTAGAACACGTCAAAATTCTATAAGTCCAGCCTTCGACCCTTGTTCTACATACGCTCGCTAGCTGTCACGTAGACAGTGGTGTACACGGTCTTGCAGACACCCTCCTCCGCGGCATAGTCACCACGGCGGAGATGGAAACCAGCATGGGCTTTGTGGGACACTGCGGCCACGGATCCGACGAGAGCCGCCGAAGCAGCAATGATTGCACCCTTCATTTTGTCTTTGTTTACTTGATGTTATCGATTGCCAGAGCAGTGATTATTCGTTATAGATGGTTGAGCGAGTGACGGTTATTAGAGTAAGAGAGCGTAGAGCAAAACGAGCGACTGTGGCACAAAGGCCGGGAAGATTTGGGCGTGCGAGGCTGTCGACGTACAGAAGCCTTGGACAGCAGGAGCGCAACGAGGGGAGATGGGCGGGTTTTGATAGCCCACGGCCATGGCAGCGATTAGGGGTCCCGTCGAGTCGTAAATTAAAGCACTGGCATAGCATTGCCGCAAGTGGCCTAAGCTGGGGCTGCAGGGCGCCAAACTACAGCTCGAAAGAGGCCGTGATGAGCAACTCGGGTTCGTGGTGAAATGAGCAGTCTGGGGGAGAGGACCAGGGCCAGCCCGTCTAGGCCTAGGCGGCTGGTGTTTGCGGTTAGGGGGCACCATTGTCGTTAGCCTCAGCTTCTCCTGACAAGCCGGGCGAGTGCACAAGACGGCACAAGTGCCTCGCAATTCGCGGAGCAAGCGAGCAGCCTCGATCGGTAGGATGCGCCTTGCAATGGACGCCTCGCATCGGCGCGAGTTGGCAGCATGGGGTCCTGGGCGCTCAATCTCCCGGCCGGCGTCTGGAGTCGTCTCGCTGCACAAACCCGTATCCAGCCTTCGAGTCGTTGGTCGTCTACTCCGTACACGTTGTCCTCGTGATGCTGCTCCTGGCACCGGCGAATCGGGCAGGCTAATGGTGT
This sequence comes from Kalmusia sp. IMI 367209, assembly GCA_027946365.1. Lineage (NCBI taxonomy): Eukaryota > Fungi > Ascomycota > Dothideomycetes > Pleosporales > Didymosphaeriaceae > Kalmusia > Kalmusia sp. IMI 367209. The sequence goes on along the minus strand of JAPEUQ010000017.1, from coordinate 905,907 downwards.
ATGCAGACAGCCACTTGACGAGGGCGTTGACGCTCGGGGATTTTTGGGGAGAGCTGCAGGAACAGACACAGGAACAGCGTCTGTGCCCAGGGGCATCCTGGGCAGTCTGGCAGCCTGGCATCCTGGCATCCTGACATCCTGGTCGGCGTAGCGGGGATGGTGCATTTGTTTATTGGTGGTGTTGATCGCATACAGGGTCGTGCATCGTCGTCGCTCGTGCTTCAGCAGTGAGCGACCTGCCTCAACGGCATCGTCGTTTTGCCTCGTGGTGGGGCTTGCCTGCTGCTGCGCCACCGAGCACCGCCCCAACCCCTCGTCGTTTTGTGGCGGGTAAGCAATGGCAGGGCTGTATGGTGCGAACCGGCCCGCTTTCTGTTTCTCTGTCTATTCAGCAAGACGACTACCTCCATGTTGGGACCAGAGAAGGTGCCAGCACCACAAGAGCTGCGTAGAAGAATGTAATATGACTCGGTGATGCATGTCTGAACGAAGTTTGTATGGATTGCGAACGGACCTATCTCATCCGACAGACTTCGTCTATTTCGTTACTTCCAAACCCTTTCCTCTCAAGCTCTCTAAAGATTGAATGCGGTCCTTACCACTGTCTGCCAAGCTAATACCTGGTAGAAGCAGATCCGATCATCCAACAAAATCTAAATTCCAGCCCCGCACGTGCTCATCACCTAAAAGAAGCTCCACTCTTGATCAACATGGTACCTGCCCTAGCTATTCGAGCATCCACTTCCGGTGTTGTTGAATGGGCTGGAATGCGCGAACGAGTTGAAGCTCCCATCAGCGTTCGCGAGATGGAACGCGCTGTTGCCATAATCACGAACCGTGTCTTCATGTCCCAATAAGTCAACCAGAACATCACAACGCTAGAGCATATAATTTGCGAAGGCGAAGTACGTAAGGAGGAGACCACATACATTGGAACCCATTCTGCGCTTGGAAATGTCCAACGTTGAAATTGCACGGGTTGTCATGACCCATGAAAACGTAGGTGCATGCGTTCTCGCCGTCAATCTACACGGCTTCGTCCACGTTTCCGCTGCCGTAGCGGGCTTTGCCGAAGTTGATAGTTGCGTGGGAGGTACCTGCCATGGAGAGCGCGACGAGAAGAGCAGTGGTGATTTGCATGGTTGTTGTAAACACCTTATTTATTGTATTAGTCTGTGGATATGAGATATATATCTGAGGTAGTTTGACCGTATCAAGACCGAAGATTGAGAGAGATGATGCTACTCGATGGTGGTGTTGCAGTGGGTGACGCATGTATTTATATTTGCCTGGTATAAGGTGCGGTCCGAGTCCATCGAGACCTATGGCACCGGCACCCTTTCCTATGATATCCATGCAAGATCGCGATATCACTTCCTTTCGTTTACCAGTGGTTTGTTTGCACGACACATGTCGCAGACGTCCTGTGTCGGTTGCCTACAGCATCAGCACCACATAGAAGTTGATCAGCACAATTCCTGCCTTGTGAAGAGAAATCAAAGATAAGACTAGATTCGCAACCAATAGATACCTAACGATGAGGGTTGCTTCGGTTTGAAGGAAGCGTAAAGGTAATCGTGGTTGACAGACTTGGTCACAGCATAACTGCCGTGGTCAGTTGCTGCATCACCATCGCCATTTCCGTAATAAGTTTCCCTGCCAGGCAAACATGTTCTGGCTGTTTGCCTCCACCACCATCAGCGAGTTCGTATTGACAGTGAATCACGATGCATCTTACCAATCTCTGGCTGCTAGATTGGACTCGGGTGTGCCGTCTGTATCACAGTTGATTTTACTAGATGTAGTTAAGAGCTTCGCGAAGCATGGCTTAGGAGCTCAATACATGCTCTTTTGAAAAGTTAAGCGGATGCGAAGGCAAATGTGACAAAATTCGAATGGTGTGTAAGCGTGGAATCGCACCTGATACGAGCCGTGATGTAGTGTATAATACCATTCTACTTGTCGCTCTTGCGCCCTTCGAAACATACAAGTGGCGCAACGCCAATAGTTTCCGTCTGACCTAGTTGCAATTAGTGGACTTTTTATGTTTTAGACCTCTATAGAATAAGCATGGGGGCGTAATGGGTCGTGTACAGGAACCATGGTGAGTGTACATGTAGTTTCTGCTAGTGTCAGATGCAATAGATAAAAAGTTGGCCTCTGAGTTCGCTCTACTGGATTCAAGGCCTCATTTGTGTCCAATTCTGCCGATGAAAGAAGGCGGGGAAGGGAACGATTAAGTCCGGCTGATTGACCATCAAAGGCACGGGGCTTCGAGAAACATCTTCATTCGAATGCGGGTGATACAACTTCCATTAGAATAGGTCAATTCACGAAGCTAGATCTGGACATAGTCTCGATTTTGAGGCTCGTCTCAGACTCTTGGGATTAGACAATCGGGCAGTGAAGCTCAGCTCCAGTGAACGCACCTGGTTTAGTCTGACTATTCCCTTACATTTTTTGTCTTTTTGCCTTTCTAGCCTTTCTTCTCACCTTTGGCGCATCTGAAGATGCCTAAGATATCTACGCAGAACAATACAGGGTCGTTTGTAATGAAGGGCTTTGGGGAGGTTACAGGCCCCTTGCTCACAGTAAATTCGTCGTGGGTGGGAGACAAAATGCCTCTCGTCCGGATATTATTTTGCTGCGCCCCTCTTGCCAACACTTATATCGGTCTGGGAATAATGAACTGTGCTTGAGTCTACGCCATGATTTTATCTCGAGCCATTTGTCGATGTCCCATTCTTCAAAGTTACACCTTGCATTTGACTGGGCTCTGTCCAAAGTCAACAAGCGCCCCGTAGGAAGAGATGATAACTTCTCATACCTGTACACAGGGTCGTTGGTACGATATGCACATGTCCTAATTCCTTAGACGGTCTCTGAATATATTTAGCTCTTCTACGTATTGAGCTCGTTCTCTGCATCCTCTACAGGATGTGCCGTCACTGTCTTAGTAGTGGTCATAATCTGCTACACGCAATACGTTCCAAATTCCTTCAACAATACACGCTTCGAACGCTAACATACTAATCGCCTAGCTTGGTGATTAACTAATTGCTGAAATATATTTATGGTGAAGTAGTGTCGAGACTGGTACTTCGTGAGGTGACAGTATCATCATCCACATCAGACTGTGCGAGAATACTGGCTTGGAACAAGCTCGCAGGTCAATGAGGGTGACGAGGGGTTGTTAGGAGCATAGAGTTTGAACCGAAGGATATCTATAGCCCATTCGGCCATTCTATGATCGCAACCAATTAGAGAGCCTCAATGGAGACTATAATATCGTATTCACCATGATTTACTTCCGGGAAACTAGCTTAAGAGCGTGCCTCGTTGGAATTCGGTACTATCCGAATCTTGATTGGAAAGATTGTTGCTCCTCGGAAGTCTAAGTTAGTCGTAGATCCAATACAAAGGTTACCCTTGCTGGAAAATGCCACCCAGATGACCGCGTCAAGAACCAAGCTCTTCCCAGATGATTGTTCACCGCATGCAACGATCTCTGGGAGGTCGAAGTATCGGCTTATCGTTTTCGATCGAAGCTCATCGACAACGTCTACACGTTTCTGTGTCAGTCCATTGGAGCGTGCCGGTGCTAACTATAACATTGACAAGGTAGTCCTCAGTCATGGTGTTGACCTTGTGCTCAATGCCCTTGTGCTTCTTAAGTCTGCTATCGGAAGTGATAGGTCAACTCCTCATTTGCGTAACGTAGACTGGGATGGTTCGCCTGAAGAAATTGACCATACAGGTGCGTCCTGTACATAAGGAGGAGCAGATGACGGGACACACAGATACATATAACTGTTGGATTTATAAGTCTGTTTTTTGTTGACGTTACACCTCAAGCTGGTTCATATGTCACATAATAATTGGTGTCGCCCCTCTTCCTTTTGGTTTTCTCGGTAGCGAACAGAGATGAAAGGTCGTTGAAAGCGTGAGGTGCTTGGTCGTATGATTCATATGGCCTAAAGAAAGCAAATGCCGCTTGAAACTGGAAGCAAATTGGGGACATGTGAGGGTTGTAGTTGTTGAGCACCATGAGATCGATCTATGTTATACCCCCGTTATAGGGCCACGACGTAGATAGAGGCTGAGTCGATCGCACTCAGCACCTTGTTCACAAAGCATATAGTGTAGAAGTTGCACATATTCTGACCATGAAATGCTGACTTGTTCCTACATGGAATGGGATCAAAATTTCGAAATATCACGTATACTGACCACTGATCTGTAAGCTTCTCGTATCAAAAGCTGATTTGACACATGTCTAACCGGTAATCTACAAGAATTCGCTGCCTGATCAAAATCGATATCCCACCAAACAATGACATGCAGTATGCGAAACGTGACCCCTCCAAAAACGCCGATTCATGCAATAAGCTACGCAGTATACGTGTAGTGCACAGTCCTTAGTCTTCCGGCTCTTCAACTACTAATGCGACCATAGCGGCAATATCGTCCGGCTTCCCACCATGCCAAGTCTCCCCAGGAAAATGTTTCTGTACCTCCTTTGCGAACGGGCCATCGCGACGCTGGTCCAGGCCTGTCTCTTTTGCTTCTTTTGCGATGGCAACAGCCAGCTTGGCTTGTAGCGATGTGACATTTGCCTTCCGGTTTTGGTCGGCCTGTGCCAATGCGCGTAGCTCAGAGCCGACTTCAATAACACCACCGTTGTCCACCCATGCACCGATGCCCACCATGTTGCGGCTTACAATGCCCAGCACGTCTTGTGGACTCAAATTGTCCCATACGCCATCGGTGGCGAATACCAGCACGTCTCCGTGGCGCACACGGTGGTTTGTTACACTCGCCACCTTAGGAAGGTCTGACAGGGTGCTAGCGCCGCCAAACACGGCCATTTGCACGAGCATGCGTTGCGGGGTCTTGGACAATTGATACGGTGTATTGAAGGCGTGTGTCTGCGGTTCCGTAAAGTGTCGTACAGCATTCAATCCCAGATGCATAAAGCCAGAATCTCCGAGATTGGCCACCTCCACAATCCCGTTCGGTTCTGCGACTGCTAGACATGCGGTGCTTCCGCCTCCGATAATGCCTTTGTCATCTATGACATGCTCATACCCGATCTGAAGTAGACCCTGCGGATGCAGCGACGTCGTGTTGGATTTGAGTGGCCATATCCGCGCCGCGCATGCCATGTACTCGCATAGCCCGTGGGAGAAGTCAGCAGGATCGATGCCGGACTCGACCCAGCCGCCGACACCGTCTGCTACACCGAATGCTGTGCTCTTTGTGGTTCCGACCTGGCTGAAGAAGAACGCATCCTGGCCGCTCTTTGCTCGCGTGCGCTTGTCTTTTGCGGTTTTGCATGCCCTCAGGTCAGCCACATGGCTCTTGCTGGGATCGTATATATCTCTTGTGTACACGTTGGCGTCGGCATTAAACCGGTGGCCCTTGGCGGAGTAGGACGCGGCAACGTGGTATGTGAATTGCGGTGTGCTTTTCCAATTATGCGACGATGAGTGGAACGATCGCAGTCCCGTGTCGGCCGGTGAAGTATCGCGATTAAATGGACATGTCTGTGGGGCGTAGAGCGAAAAGGAGCGGGTCGTATGCGGTAAAGAACTCCGTGTGGCGTGTGCCGGTGCTAGGAGCGAAGATGTCGAAATGCAAAAGAGGAAGAGACGCGCCGATGGCGACTGATTTGAGGCGCGACATGGGCGCCCAGCAAATCCTAGGGCGCCGAAGATGGCAGATGACATGGCCGTAGCCCAAGCCTATAGACACGTCGTTAGTATGCGATGGCTGTCGGAGCACGATGCGAAGGTGGGAGCGTGCATGGCAAGTACCTTGGGGGAGAGTGAAAGGAAGGGACTTTTTCGCAGGGGGTTGAGCATTGGCGTCATGCCGCTAGAGCTAGCCAGCGGTCGCAGTACTTACAATGAATACATGTAGCATTGCTTGCGCAATTGCTCGCCGCCAAATTGGGACCTGGCTGGATGCAGCGTAGCAGAGGTTGCTACCAGCCCGCGTCGGTCCAGAAATCTGGCACTTCTCTTTCCGCAAGCCGGCCCTTGCAAGCATCGCATATCGCATATCCCATGTTGCATGTTTCACGCGAAGTGCAGCCCTATCGGATAAACTCCGGCCCGGCCATGAACTTTTGGCAGCTCCAGCCCCACGACGTAGCCTCCACTCTAGTCCACTCTACTCCCCTCCACTTCCCACTCACCGGAGGGTCTAGTCGACATGAACATTCACCCGTCGCGGCAGGCGTACGTGGAGGAGGATGGTGAGGTAAGCCGTGATTTCTTGTACCTGAATATCCTCGACGCGCCAGGCAACCCTCGTCGTGCGAGCCCTTTGTATATGTCAAATGCGAACGGCAAGGCTAAAGCTGACAGATGGGGGGTGATGCAGGACGAAGCCATGGAGGGCATCGACCTGGCCAATGTGCCTATCGACCGCGACCACTTCATGCCATCGAATGCGCCCGGAGGTGGGAACGAACGAGCTTCCGACATACTTAGCCAGTTTGAACGCAAGAAACGAGCGCAGCAGATACTGGTCCCAACCGCCGACCGTGATATTAAGCTAAAACTTCGTTCCTTGGGCGAGCCTATCACGCTCTTCGGCGAGGGTTCATCAGAACGACGTGATCGATTACGAGCCATCTTGTTTGAACAGCAGGAAGCTGGGGGCGAAGAAGCTGATGTTCAGATGCAGGAGGTAGATGAAGCGCATGGTGATGGGGAAGAGGAATTCTATACAACAGGCACTGCGTTACTTTTGGACGTGCGGAGAGATTTGGCTAAATATTCCCTTCCGCGCGCTAAGGAACGAGTTGCTTTCCAGCGGCGGGAGTCGACCATACCGCTGAAGACGCACATCGAATTTCGCAATACGATCAAAAACCGCTTGAAAGGATTCGAATTGTATGGATCACAAACGTCAGACCGGCCTGTCAGTATCGTGCGCTTCTCGCCTAATGGCCAGTATGTCGCCTACGGGAACTGGGGAGGCCAGATTAGACTGCTCGAGGTGCCATCTCTGGATCAAAAGAAAGCGTACCGAGGCGGACACACCGAGCGAGCTACTGGAATCGATTGGGTTCCGGGCGCAACCCTACCTGGATCAGTCGTCTCCACGTCAAGCGCCAACTTTGCAACTGGTGGAGCCGGCGGTAAGGTGCAGCTTTGGTCGCTTGACGATGATAAGCCCCTGAGAACCCTGGAAGGCCATAGCGACAGAGTGTGCCGGGTAGCATTCCACCCGTCGGGGCGCTACCTTGCATCTGCATCTGACGATACAACCTGGCGTCTTTGGGACGTGAACACCGGCCAAGAAGTGCTTATTCAGGAAGGTCATTCCAAGGAAGTCTATGCGGTCAGCTTCAACCAGGACGGTTCACTATTGGCTAGTGGCGGTCTGGACAGTATCGGTCGTGTATGGGATGTGCGAAGCGGACGCGTTATCTTCCTGATGGAGAGTCACATCAAGCCCATCTATGGTCTTGACTGGAGCACTGATGGGCATCGTGTTCTCTCAGGTTCTGGTGACGGATTTATGAGATGCTGGGATGTACGAGCGATGCGAGAGACGAACGCTATCGCCGCAAACACCGGGGGTGTCACTGATCTACGTTGGTATAAAGGTACCGATGGTCCTTTGGACGGTGTGCCGCTCCAGGAGAACGAGGAGGGAGAGCCGACCCCAAAGAAGGCTTCAACTTTCGTCATATCGTCTGGATTTGATAAGAACATTCAGGTTTTCTCCGCCGATGACTGGGCTCATTGCAGAACATTGCAGGGTCATTCACAAGCAGTCTTCAGCACCGATGTTACCAGCAATGCGAATTGGATTGTCAGTGGAGGTAAGGATCGTACAGTGAAATTGTGGGCGAGGGATGACCAGGAAGGAATATGAGCATATACCCCGAGGAATAAATTTCATTCACAAATAAAGACGCCAGGTGGCGCAACACGCTTCTCTTGTCCTCAGCGTAAGCATAGGAGATGAGGAAAAGCATTCTACGCGACTTCAGCAATAAGAGAGACCTGCAAGTCTACAATCACAACTCAGCAGTGTTCCTTATGAATCAGGACATACAATTTCTAGGTTTGCGCAATGAAAAAGGCAAGGTCCCATCGTGTTCATCTGCTATCTCTCATTGACATCAGACCATTGTCTGAACTGTCAAATTTTGACAACCGGCTATACGCACTAATGATAATATCGAAGATAGAATGTCCAGCTCTGACACAGGCCAAAACTTCCGCCTCAACATTTTTTGGATTACAAACGTTTGTCCACTGCCGTGCAGCTACATACGCAAAGCGGCCACGCCTCTCTTAAGGGGATGATTATGCCATGAGATTACTCCACTGCCCGGTCGCACGAGACAATGCATGTTGCTATCCTTCGACCCATACTATGTTGAATGGAAGTTGTCTGATGCATCTAGGTGTCTCGAACACACCGCAAGGTATGGATGCACAGCCCGGCAGTTACCATTCCATCATGATTGTTCATATGTCTAGAACATACCAAGGGCAATTGTCTATCACTGTTTTGTCTTTTGCTCACCGCACGATGGATCAACAAATCCAGCGCAGTTGTGTCGGATGTCGACTGGCTGCTCGGACCATGAGCAGAGTCTAAGCTTGTAGCGCCGGATGGAAGAGTCAATTGGAGCGCTCACCGCATCCGCTCTGAAACCCGGGATCCACTGTCTTGTGAAAATAGAAGGCAGGCCACCATCCGCCATGGACGGGCGCTTACCGTCATCGCTCCAAATTCAGGCCTTTGACAATGTCCAGGGCCGTGTTCAGAGCATGGCAAGTGACTCATCGTCGAAGAAAAAACGACGTGTACTATTTTGCCAAGTACTTCATTCGTCTCTGCATTTCTATCCAACAAGAAGAGTGGTCATTGCAGCAGCCTTAGTGGCCGAATCGGCATGCAACCACGCGAGCTTGCAGCAAGTTGAAGCGTGGTGCAGGAGTGCGCTGCGCGAGAAGTGGACCACTAAGCGATCCATTCACCGCAACAGCCTCACGATTGTGGCAGCCACACTTGTAGCGCCGAGAATGGAAACAGTGCAACTTCTCGCCTCGCTCGTTGGGCTTCAATGCTCTCTGGCGCATGAATGCTGAATTATTCTTTCAGATCGGTGAGGCGCTCGGCCAATATCGCCTCCGTCTCGGGGGTACGGACGAAGAATGCCATTGAGCAAACCGAGTGGACTGAAGCATCTTCAGCTCTAGCTTCCGACTGTGATCCTAGCGAAACATCCGTACGCGTACGCGTGTAGAGAGGATCAACAAGCAATGGGCGATCAGATCCAGAGAAAGCATATCTCGCACCATGGCTCTGACAGCGGCTGTGCTAGTCTGCCGTTCTGGTGCCGAATTGTTGATTCTTAGAGCAACCATGGCGTCGCAACCCAGGCTCAAATGACCCCATCTTTCTCGCGTAACGCGTTGATTAGGGATGGATTGTCTTAGTCGCCCTACTCGAGTTACACCGTTGCGGATAGCAGCCACAAACAGCCTCTGCAGGTGGGAAGAAATATCATTGGGGAGCACCGCTTTGCTTTGCTTTGCTTTGCCTGACAGGTTTCTGACTACGGTTTGACGGTTGTCAGGCGGAGCCCAGGTGCAAACCGTCCGATGACTGTAGGGCCGAAAGCAAATTGGAAGGGGAAACGGAGGCTAGTGGGTGATGGGCAGACTGAGCATCATGTCGCAATACCGTCTGGCTGGAATGTGCGGATTCCGGATACATTATCAGTTGTGGGACACAAGGATTACACAGTGGCTGCCGTGTTTGCGTCGGATCGCCTCAAGGCAGGCCTGCGGCGGCCGCATGGAGACGGTGATGCTTGGAACCTTACACCAGGCACTCGTCACGAAAATGAAAAAGAGCACAGAAGGGGGTGTCCGCGAGCGAAAGCAGGCTTCCCTGCGCATGGGCGAGAGGGCGGTGAGATGACTCGTGCTCGCAGAAGTTGGACAGATGACACAATGGAAAGCGAGGAGAGAGGGAGCACCTGGCGAGCCAGCCAGATGGGCCTCGGCGAAAGCGGAAAGTTGGGAACAGAGTCGGCTGACGCACGGAAGACGGATCCATGATGGCGATGCCGCAGAAGGTCTTTGAATGGTGTTGAGGCTGCGCGGGAGAGGGCGGCCCGACGGGCGCCCCCCCTCAGCAGATGTGGGCTGGCGATGGCTACGGCGGCGCGCGCTTCACGATGGCAGACTCACCACCACGCTTGCGGCGCCATGCTCGAAATGCAGCTCGGGGATCTGGCTTCAGAGTTTTCTGTCGCCGGGGGCGCGCCCAGGCTGGCACAGACGAATAGAGTCGGCGGAATATCGCAAGAAGGGCCGGCCCGCGCAGACCCAGACCAGACGAGGACCCATCGATACAAGGACGGTACTGGCGGCGGGTTGCACCGGCGCGCGGCCGTCGTACCGGACTGGCAGTGAATGTGCCATGGCCAGCGTGAATGCGATGTCGCTCCAGCAGCTCTGGCAGCACACACGACGGTGACAGCGGCCTGGCTTCACGCGCGACAAACGGCACGGCCTGTCAGCGCACGCAGAGCGATCAGAGGAGGAGGAGGAGGAGGGGGAAGGGCACGCGTCGGGGACAGGCGGGCAGACAAACAGGCTGGGTTGGTGAATTGATGGCTGGCTGCATGGGGCCTCTCTCTCGCTCGCTGCGCTCTGGCCGCGCTCCGCAGCGACGAGCAGCGCACAACCTATCGATGGCAAGCAGCCCGCTGCCGTCGCTGCACGCCTACCCGACGGCGCCGGGGCGCCGAATCGCAGGGCGCGCAGCTGTTTCGCGTGCATCCCACGGAATTTGTACCCCAGCGCGCCCAGCACCGCTAACACCACCACCCCAGCACGCTGGACGCACACCCCACCAACCTGCCCGGATCACTTATCAGCAGGCCCAGCCCGCCGCCCGACTAGCTGCCCTCGCTCCCCACCAGACTCACCACCACCCTGCCGCACCGACTGCCCACCCCTCCCCAGACTGGCAGTGCGAGAGAGCAGACCCAGCGCTCGTTTTTTTAAGGATCCATCATTTGATCCGCCCTCAGGTAGCAGACAGACGCAGAGCAATCGCCGCTTTTTCTTGCTCCTAGTCCTTCGCTGGGAGATCCCGATTGCCGAATCGAGCAGCCCACACCGCCAGTCCCGCGTCCACACCGGTACTTCGCTACTACTACTACAACTACAAGAGTCCGCCATGGACTTCTCCTCCACCAACCCCATGGATTTCCACCGCCCCTCTAGCACACTCAGCTCCGTCGACCGGAAGCCCTCCGTCTTCTTCGACGACGGCTCGCTCGACACCACCATCCTGGACACGCCCGTCCTCATGTCGCCCACCACCAGCACCCAGGGCATCTTCTCCCCCGACACCTCCATCTGGGAGGACTTCTCGCACCAGGGCCAGTTCATCGACCGCACTGCCACGAGCTCCGTCGTCAACACAAACGCCAACAACCCCTTCTTCACCGAGCAGAGCAACAATCCCTTCGCCCGCCTACCCCCCAACCAGGCCGCCAGCTACGGCCAGCAGTCGTCGTGGCCCGTTCCAGAGCACTCCGGATCACAGACGCCCACGGCCTCGAAGCCGCTGAACCCCTTTGCTCCCGCAGAATTTGGTGCAGCCCCACCCCCCTTCGTTCCCGAGCCTCCCCAGCAGATGACGTTCCATGGACTGCCCGTGCAGAGCAACGTGAGGCCCAGCTCCGTCTTCCCACAGGCACCGCCCGAGCAGCCCTTGTCACCGCACACCAACTCGGAGTGGATGGCTTTCAATCAGCAGGAGATGGACGCCCGCCCAGGGCCCAAGCGGATGAGGGCTAGCTCTCCCCCACGGTCCTTCACCCCCCAGCGAGGAGGGGGCATCAGAAAGAAGAATGCTCGCTTCGACATCCCTGCGGAGCGAAACCTGTTCAACATCGACCGCCTCATAGCCGACTGCACCGATGAGAGCGAGATGAAGGAACTCAAGCAGCAAAAACGACTACTCCGGAACAGACAGGCCGCGTACGTACCCCTTTGGTTTCTTGCATCCTCTCCATATCTGGTTTTGGATTCGTTTTGGTCTGCATTCCCCATCGTGTACATTCGCTAACAGCATCGCAGTCTCGACTCTCGGCAACGGAAGAAGAAGCACACTGAAGAGCTCGAAGAAGAGAAGAAGCAATGGACCGAGAAGATATGCGGCCTGCAGGACGATTTCAACAACCTGCGAGTTGAATATGAGAATCTTCTCGCCGAGAAAGAGAACTGGCATCGCGAGCAGATGGAGATGCACCACCTCGTCAACCAGCTCCAGTTCGACAAGGAAGAGCTTGTCCGCACTCACACACTCGAGACTGGCGAGCTTCGCAAGAAGGTTTCCGTTCTCACCGAGAGACTGGACTGCGCCACCAACAGCTCCACATCCATGGCACCCAGCTCTACCTTCACCGACTTCACTTCTGACATGGACAATCTCAACATGAGCAACAGCGAGTGGGACAACTTCGTCTTCGTCAACGACTTTGACGAGCAGACTCCCAGTCAGCAACCTCAAGAGCAGTCGCTTGCTATCGTGCCGCGCGGCAAGGACGAGGATAAGCCCGTCGCATCCGGCCTCCTGCTTATGTTGCTCCTCTGTGGCGCCTTCGTCGCAAGCAAATCCTCCGGTTCCACTGCTCCGCCCATTCCTCGCATGCCTGATGATGTTCGTGCCGCCTCAGCCACTGTTCTCGACAGCATCTTCAAGGATGCTGGCGTGGCGCCTACTGTCACCGAACATGGCATCGTCGCCAACCGCGTCTCCATGGTTGAGCCCGGTCCCTCCGGCATCGCTTGGGCGAAGCCGGGTTCTGACATCAGTGGCCTCACTGGGTCTGCTCTCGATCAACTGCACTCTCAACTCACTACGACAAGCAAGGACCAAGAGCACGAGCAGCTCTTCTCCATCACGCCTGCCCAGTACAACAGCATGACTTCCATGGACTTCACCCGCACACGGTATAGCATTGCAAGCGACGACTTCAGTGACCCACTATCACCTGGTTCACAACCATCTCACCGCCGCAATCTTGCCGCGACACTTGCCGCGATGCGGGAGCAGAGCAAAGGTGACTCTGCCGCCGATATCTACACACGAAGCTTGCTTTGGGATAAAATCTCCCCCGAAGTCGTAGTTGAGTTCAAGCGCATGGTAGAGGAGTCCGCTGCCGCGTCACGACCCAGCACGTCCGATGGGAAACCGTCCAAAGTGGAGACCATCGGGTGAACGTGAAAGACTCTCCTATGTTGTTCCATTATTCCCCACTTTGCATAGTCTGTTTTCAGCATAGCGTTTTGGTTTCTTCTGGTCCCCCATCGGTTTGGGGGGCCCCGTAGGGACAAATCTGCATCATGGGCTGGGAACCTGTTTTCGCGTGGTCGCCGACCAAAACGCTCATCACCGAGCATCGCATCCGTCATCCGCGTTTCCTTTGCGCCCTGGTCTGTCTTCTTTACGCCAGCTGGCATTGAACACTTCTCGGACGGCAACGTCGACCTTTTACGCATCCTTTGCTTTCCAGCATACACATGGGTGGAATCCTCTTCTACAAGTGGTACGCTCTTCCATCGACGCATCCACTACACATTTTCTCTTCTACTAGCGCTGCACCGTCACTTTGACAGCTAGCGACCTTATATGGATTGTTTTGTTTCTTATCTGAGCATTAGCAAGCGAGCAAGCGAATTTGGCACATTTGGGATTTGTATCTTTGTTTTCGCTTTGTTTTTCTTTTTTGGAATTTGTCACTGCAGAGCGGAGCGAGCGTGTTCTTTTTGGCCTTTTCTTATGTCCATATGACTAAATGAGAGAAGAGAATCATGTATGCTACGACAGTCACCAGCCACATAGGCACCCTAGCCATTTTGTAAATGATTGGCAACGAAAGCACGAAATGAAGATAGCTTGTTTCTGGGAGCGTTTATTTTCTAAGTCGTTATTAGCTAGCTTCGGAACTTTGTGGAGGACTTGTGGATTTGGAGAAGAGACAGAAAGAGTTCGATCAATTGCAAATAGTATTTGGTTTATCTAGGCTACGCAAACGTTTGCTGCCTTTTCATGAGAAAGAGACGACTTCACGACCGTACTACCTCTAATGACGATGGGCCTGCAATAGGCAGGCTATGACTGTAGGGGGCGATATCTCGATGGCGTTTGCTGCGCGTTCCAGCTATCCAGCTCTCATTTCGCATTTTGATAGCGTCGGTCATGGTAGTAGGCTTTCATGAGCGGGGTGTCGCTGCCACTGGCTTGCCGTACAATCAATCAGCGTTTGCGCTTTATCCGACTCTCGCTTCCATTCACTTGCCACTGCGACGTGATGGCCGTCTAGACTCCGATCCAGATCCATTGAATCCCACGCAGTTGCTAGGGCAATGAAACGCGCCCAGCACGATATGTGCTCTGCTCCGACGGCTGGGCTTCCGACTCGTATGCGGAGTCTCTACCAAGGAGCCACACGCGCCTTGTACATGGCTGACTGGAGGTCACAGACGGCTTCTTTCTGCACCTGCGTCTGCACACAGGTCCGCTTTCAGAGGGGTCTACAGGTTGATGCGAGGCAGTGCAGTGCAGTGCAGCACCATGGCGGGCCTCCTGATGTGGGCTATGCTGGCTGCATGCACTCCACGCGTCGACTTGGACTCCTAGTAGTGGTAGAGAGCTACAGCTACTGCAACAGCGGGAGACGCGCATCGCTTCAGGATGAAGTTTTTTTCCCCACGCGATCTGCGTTGTCTCGACGGGTCTAACAGCGAGGGGATCCATGGCATGCTGCTCTGTTGTTTGACCTGAGCCGGAGGGATCATGCTCGTCATTTCCAATATACTACTGCGTTGAACACGATTATCCAGCCCCCACGGGATCGCATCTTCGTTCATGCGATGGCTGGTCTAGAAGCGTGGACATCGTCATAGTCTCTACAAGCACCCGAAATGCATGTTTCTCCTCCAAGGCCTCGGTATTTTGATCTCCAACAATTTGAAACAAGATCACCGTTTCGATAGCGCTACATTGTAAATCACAATGGTCATTTATCGAATAAACGGTTTTTGGTGTATCCATCCGATAGGCTACGTTTGTGAATATGAGAGCCCACCACTGCAGTAGGCTGAGCACCGCTCCCCCATGACCCACACAACCCCTAGTATAGGACGATGCTGCACTCGGGGGTAGGACCTTAGGTTCCGCATGCTTAGACAGTCCCCCGATGATGCAGAGGGGGCAGGGTCCATTGACTCTGCTCCTCTAGTTAATTCAGAGTGTCGTGCTGGATTGACACGAAGACAGCACAGACACGCCGTTATCGTACCACATCACGCAAGGCTTCCCCGCAAATTGGTGGGATAGTAAGCAACGATTAGGCAAATAGCAGAATAGACAAGCAGCAAGCCACACCCCACACGACAAAAGACTAAGCTTCCGTATCCAGGGCTGAACGCCGAGAACAAGACAGATGACATGGCCTGAGCGGTAGCCGAGTTGATCTGAACCAGGTCAAAGCATACACGAAAGTGAATGTCTCACCCGAAAGCGAGAAACGGAACGGTGACGGTGATGATGGATGTTACAATTGCATATGCCGAACCGCAATAAGCAAGACTATCCGATTCCGGCTTTATGAAAATAGTCAGATGAGGTGACGGTAAGTTTACGGAAAAGCTACTCCTGCCAACCGCGTTGGGAAGCGCAATCGCACCGCCGCTTATTTCGGGTTGTACTTTTCTTTCCAGATCCTATTGTGAGCAGTTAGCACGTGCACTGTACCTCTGCGCTGACTCGCTCGATGGCGCCTCTGCTCTCCATTCACAGTGCGGTAGGTAGCATCGTCTCGTCTCATCTCGTCCTATGCCGCACACGACCTGCCCGTCCGGAACGCCATCAACCGCATCAATAAAACAGCACACACCCACACCTACACCTACACACCACACCCGTCACCACTAAACCACTCCTCAACCACCTCTCAACCAACGCACCCGCTTATTGCCCGCTCGAGCCGAAGCCAGCGACAGCCCGCCACGTGTATGCGCTCAACACGATGGCGCGGGCCCAGCAGCGTGGAAACGGAGGTGGATGACAGGTAGGCGCCGCTAGAAGACGGGTAATGTGATGAGAGGGGAGGCGCGTGGTGGGGTGTGACTTGTGCTGCTGCGGCCAGGACCGTACCGGTTAAGCGAAGGATGAGGAGGTTTGGGAGCGTGCCGGCCAATGGACGGGGCTTGGCGTATGCGCGTTGAAACGCTATGGTATTGAAAGTGGAAGGCCTAGTACGAGGTGATGATGACGGCTTGATCTACTAGTCTCGGTGCTGTGTAGGCTTGTGTGGTAATGATACGATAACGTGATGGCGATGCTTCGTCCTGAGCTTTTGCGTCGTGCCTTGGAAAAAGGGATCGGTGCCCCAGATCTCGATGCTGCAAGATCGTGACGATGGAAAATAGAATGCGAGACTTACCAGGAGTTGCCTAATGTCTTACTTCCCTTTTCCTCTGCACGACGGAGGAATAGTGCCGCTTTGAACTGTGAGGCACAGCAACGGTCAGCCGCACGCCTCGTTCATACGCAAATGCTGCCCAACAAATGAGGCAAAGGAGAGAGAAAGACCATGTCTTCGTGTCTTGGAAAATGCTCCGCGTGATGGCTGCGGATCGTATAGTAGCGATCTCATCAGCGCTCACCGTTCGCAGTGCATAGTTTTGACACAAACCGGTCAAGCTGTTGTACATCACTAGCAACGGAGAACAGCGACAATAGATGAGAGGAATTATTGACTTGCCTTATCCTTCTTGGTTCCATAGCCTTTGAGATAACACCATGCCACCTCGTTCATGGCATCCGTGTCACCCAGATTGGCAGCCGTTTCGTAATACTGCTTCGCAGCGACTGGATCTTCTTTGGTGCCCCAGGCATACCGGAAGCAGTTGCCAAGTTCGAAGATAGCGAGGACGAGCTCGCCTTTTGCGGCGCCTCCTTTCTTGACTCCGGCATTCAGGGCGAGTTTTTCGACTTCTGCGCTATTGGATGCTGCCATGGAAAGAAAGCGGACGGCTTGTTCCATGCTAGGCTCGCAGCCCCAGCCGTGTCTGTCGACATGTGAGTGACAGTTGGGTAGGAAAAGGGCGTACTTTGGGTGCGAATGCGGCATGAGCTTGCACGAGCAGCGACGGGTGTAGCATACCGTAGAGCCAAGCCATAGAGAACTTGGCTTAGGGCGTTGTTTGGGCCATTGGGATCTGCTAACTTCCCAAAGAGCTTTGTGGAAGCTTCATAATCTTGAAGTCACATTAGCGCCCTATGCTTCCATGCGCTCTTGCATCCACTCACTACCAGCTTCGTGTAACCGAATAGCCTCCTGAATGTCCGCCTGCGACTAACATCAGCCTCCTTTGTCAGTGCAATAATTCACATCCGGAATACGCACATCGTCTGGAGCATTGCTCACACTATGGCTTCTGCTCCTACTTTGCTGCCCATTCGAGCTCATGGGATTCTCCACCTCTATAGTCGGCGTCGTCCCCCCGCTTCTCAATGCCATATTCCCTTCCACCAACACAGTCGCCCTCTTCTCCCATTTGGCCTCATCCTCCTCGTTCCTCGCAACCCCATCGCCACCGATTTCTGGTAGATTCTGCGGTACATTGACCGAGGACGCACTCCGATTCCTGCCAAAGTGCAACCTATGTTCACTCTTGGTATTATCTTGCCCACCCGGGGACGTGGAGGCTGCATTGCTATGCCGCCTGAACCTGCCCTTTATGCCCCGTGGTTCTGGACTGAGGAAGGGTGCTGTCTCACGCGTAGGGTCGCCCGGAAAGGTAGGCGGCTCGATCGACTCGCGCGTAGAGGTCGTGGTGCGGTAGAATTGGAATTCTGGAACATCCGGTGATAGTGTGGGACCTTGCTCCGCCGCGCCCTCATCCTTGATCTTGTCTTTCTTCCTTAGGAGGTCTTTGAGTGGCATTGCGGGTAGTAGTTTCAAGGGTTTCGTACGAGGCGCGTCGAGTAAATCCAGCTGACTTCTATCAGTAGTATTAACGGATAACGACCGTGAGCGTTGTTCGTCCAAGACTATTGAATTCTGAGGGTGGTTCTGTATCGTCGCAGGTTTCTCGTGAGTGTGCTGAAGTGCATCGAGATGACTGTACAGGCGCGGGTCGTGAAATAGCAGGCAGCGTCAATGTTTGGGGCGGCTGGCTTCGAAGCCAAGCACTGCCGCAGCCCCTCAGCCTCCGACATCAGCGCTTGCATGATCAAATCGACCATTCCAGCAATAGCTGAGAAACGGGCTTCTGACCATCATTGGCGCCTTTCATGCTCACACAACGTATATTTACAGTCACTGGATAGCATAATAATTCTGAATTTTGGATATATTTCGCATTGTTCGTGTTCTAGTCATGCGCAACGCTCAGCAACGTCGTCTGAGTTGGCCACGCAATTCCACATAGATGTACAATGCGCTGGTCAGTGGTCTCTAGAGACACAGATGTCAAATACTACAAGCATTGTAGAACAAGAAAGACTAGACTGCGAGAGCTTAACCGGGTATCATAATGAGGACGTAGGAAATCCTCCACCGCAGTGTCAACGGATCCATCGCCAACGCCAATGACGACGGCACGCGTGGTGTACGCAATAATACTTACACAACTGCGGTACACAAGCTTGGATACCGATCTCGTGCGGATAATGTATCCTGAAGTGGCTCAGCTTCACAACGAGTCTCCATTCTTTCATCGTACCTTGAACGACCGAAAGTGGCCCACAGCATCTTGAGCGCAACCGGGAAGATAAAAAAACGCAAGAGGAAAGATTGTGAGCACCTACAACCTTAGGAAGTACAGGTGAACATACATATGGCCAGCTAGTCTTCGGAACCGAATGCAACGTAGTCATGTTGCTGAGTGATGGAATGGTTCCCCTCTCTCATATCCCCAGAATCTTCGGTATTCGCGGAACTCTGTGGTGATACGGGACCAGATATATAGATTGCAGCTGCCTTCATACGCGAGGCGTGTTGAACATGCTTCAGTGGACAACGCTGCCCCATTGCACAAATCCCGTCATTGGCAAAGTCAGGGCATTCGTAGACATGCAGATCGGAGCAATCATCTCCGCTACTGCAATAGCCGATTTTTCCAAAAGATTTGCAGACTGATCCAGTCACATCAATGTCCAGATGCAGAAAAATGCAAGGGGAATTGGTGCATCGGTTTTCCAAGAAATACAGGCAGTGCGGCGTGTTGTTGGGCGTAGCCTGATGTGACAACGAGCAGAGAGCTCCTTTTGTGCAGGCATTCTTGTATAGGAATCGTTTACAAAGAGCTAGCTTATCGACGTCGTGTGAGTCCGGGCACCTAACGCGAGAACATTTTCCTGTGAATAGATTAGACACCAAAAAAAGGGTGGGGAGTATACCGGATGCGAAGTTCAGTGAAAGATACCTGTAGAGGTGAAGCTCTGGCATAGTGCTTTTGAATTGGTAGATCGATTGTTCCTCTAGTGAGTCGAGGGTTAATTTGCCATTCAATGTCCTCAAGGTAGCCATAGGGTAGACTCTACCGATATCGAATCATTTGAGGCCATCGGACGGTCAGCCAACCTCGATCCCGCATTATGGGATGATGGATAGGGTCGATGACCCCCAAATTCCCTTCGGTTCCGAGGCCCACTTCGTTGAGGTCCTGCTGTATTACCACCTGGAGATGACTGATAATCTTCATTCAAGTCCGGCTCGGGCGGTGTGTCGCTGAGTAAAGGGCTCGAGCCGCGGCGAGGGCTCATAGGCGCGCCACTATTCGTCAGCGTGTAGGTGGGCTGGGTGCTCAAAAGACCTTGTTCGCGAAGATCTGCCAGTCTATGGCCAACGATGTAGCCTGTAAGGTGTATATGAGCCGACCGGTCGAAGCTTCCATCTCTTACGTACTGTTCAGCTCCGCTTGCGCAATGAATCTCGCCGTCGGTGTGTCCAAAAGCGCGATCTCTTCGGCCGTGTACGGCGGCGGGCCTGGTGGTCGCGACATGTTGGGTCGGTTCTGAACCTGTCTAGTTAATCAAGCAGCATGGAGTAAGCAACAGGGGAAGTTCAGGTCGCAAGGGCGGATTGGGGTGAGGGAGTTGCGGGCGTTAGGTTGAGAAGCAGAGTTGCTGGCGCGGGGTGACCGAACGGGATAGGTGCTGGGTGTATGGCGTTTGCAGTGCGCTAGACGCGACCCGCGGATGCCTCGTTCTCACGTGCTCGGGTATACCCCAAAATGGATAGCGCAAATGCCGATATCTGCAATTCCCTTGCCATTCTGGCCGCGTACTAGCTGTTGTTTGCAACTCCATGGTTTGGTTGCATTCATTGAGCTGCCTCGCCTACTCTGGTCAAAATGGGGTCGTCGTGGTACAAAAGGTAGACTGAATTCGATGACCATCACTGCACCTACGTATTGAATATTACATACATCTTATGCTGATGGACCAAAGACTATAGTTGACTCTGAAAATGTGTCTTGAATTACATCGCGGGCTATTATACGACAAGATGGGAAAGCACAATTATCTTCCTTGACCAAGAAGCTCATCAATTACCTTAGTAAGTTAGAAGTAATGGATGTGCTCCCTTACATTCTACACACTGAGATACACAAAACCTTCAGAAACAGTGAGTCTATTTTCGAAGAGGTCCCTTGGGCATGTTTTTTCCTCCATAGGGGGAGGAGGGTTGAATATGGAACGGTGACGTTATGGTGATCTTTGGCCTTTTGATTGTGCCTCCTGCTTATCAAGAGGTTTGATGCAAGAGGTTTGGCATGTGACGGTCGGTACTAACACTACGGGTATGTGGTCAAGGACCAGATGTAAAAAGCAAAGATTACATCATAGACGCCTTTGAGTGCCTGTCTTCAAGAGAAAGAATCAATGTGACCCTGATATATGTGTAAGTTTAACATAATCACTTTGAGCAAGCCTGTCCGGTCCATGGCAGCAGGCGCGGGGTGTTTATGTTTGCATCTAGAGGCCTCAAGCTCCATGTTAGTGCTCGGGGAAAATACCCGTTAGAGTCTAGATCCGCAGATCCTCGAAGCTTTAGGATGACTCGTACATTTCTACCTCAACAACAATCCGTGTCTACTAGATCCTATATCCAGAAGCGTGTCGCAATGGGATTACAGATGTCGGAAGACTGGCTTAGTAGATATGGAAATGGATACTATGCATGGAGAACAGCACGTCGCGGCGAGAAGGAAAGCTTTGAACGACGGATTGGTCTGGTTGAGACGTCTTTTGATACAGACGGGAGGTGAGTGACTCCGGCGTAACGTGTACGCTAGGTGTGCTGACATGGCATTTGCGTGCAGATACTTTGGTGGTCGTGCGGATATGACAGCTTTCTTGACTGTCTGCATTAAGCATACACTTTCCAAGGAAACTCTTAGAAGGCGAATCGCACTCGCATGGGCGAACTTGCGGCTGCATCATGTCATGCTGATGAGCCGGACTCTATACGATGAGAAGATCGGACAGCGGAAATTCGTTGTCGATCTGCATAGTAGTGAAGAGGATGTGCTCGAAGATGTGATGAAAAGCGTTGTATGGGTCGAAGATTTCTATGGACAGGTCGATGGGAAAGAAATGCATCGGCATGCCTTCAATGTAGGACGCATTGTTGACCCAGAAATATGTTTGTCAAAGCTATATGTGCTACCACTGATAAATCTGCCGGACGGGAGCTACGAACTCCGCTTCCTAATTGTAATGGCACATCAGATCTCCGACGGACTATCTGCGTTCAATTGGTTCAGTGGTTTTATTCGTATACTTAATTTGTCGGAAAAGGACTTGACGAATGAATTAGGAACGTATAGACACGAAGAGGAGGTGAAGAAACGGTTGCCACCAGCACAAGAGGACTTATATCCCAAGGTCCAGGGGAGTAAGGCGAGAGAGCGATGGTTCTGGGCTATTGTAAGAGTCTTAAGATATTTGAGGAAGACAACCCCACAGTCGTTCAGTAACCCTCTGAGACGAGAGCAGAGGCTTAACGAGGCCGTCTCTTTCTCACCGCTTTTTGACAAAATCTTCGATTATTCAGACAACAGCAGACCGCCCATGAACTCCGGAACTATCATCGCTAGCCTCTCTCCACAAGTATCAAAGCGATTGATGGATCTTTGCCGCTCTATTCATGTTAGCATTGGCGCTGGATGTTTCGCCCTTGCCGGCCTCGCTATGATGGTCATACACGAAGAGCGTTACCCCAAGGTTCCCAATGACCAGAGACTTCCATTCGCGGCATCCTTCCCATTAAACCCCCGCGCCTTCTTCGGCTTCAAAATGCCGGCAGACTCTTGTATGCTTGCCTTCTCAGAAGGCATCATCATGCCCTACCTCCCCTCTTCTCTCCCCATCGAAGGACGTTTCAAGCTCACTGCAAGCCGCGCCAATCGCGAACTACGCATGTACCAGAAACGCCTAAAAGGCAAGAGTGTTGGTGTACAAGGCAGTTTCGACCCACACTCACCCGCACGTCTCCTCGCAAATGCATACCTTAGTGCAATCGAACGCTCAGACTCGAGACTCCCTGAGCCCGAAAGATGGGGCGTAAATCCTCAAGGCACGCTCTTACCCCCTACCTTCCAGTTCAGAGCAACATGCGGAGTCTCATCCATTGGGTCCACAGCAACATGGCTCGCACCAGGGAGGTACGATCTCAGCGAAGTGAAAGAAGGAGAAAGAGAGAAGGATTTTGCAGCCGACTATATGGACTTCAGACAGGGTGTTAGGGCGCGGGACGAGGAGTTTTTAATTGGAAGTAGTTCTAATGCGGAGGGGAGGATAAATTTTGGCGTGAGTTATGACCAGAGCGGGATTAGTGCAGAGATGGCGGAGAGGTGGAGGGATGTTGTTGAGGGTTTGCTGGAAGTGAGTGGCGAGGGGAGGGAGAAGGCGAAGATGTGAAGAAAATGTGGAGGGTAAATATGTTATTTAACTTAGTTTGTGCAACGTTGTTATTCAAATTGTGTCTAGATCAGAACACCGTGGAATCAATTGTTTGGCAATTTCATTATAGGAAACGTTGTGACCAATACAAACTGAATGGATAGTTCATTATCTGCCCAACTCAATAGCAACCACCGTTTCTGAATGTAGCTAGTTTCCTCTTATAAAAATTAAGCCTACGTAGACCAACTGTTGAAAAGAAAGAATTGGGGTATACAAATCTTTAGGGCGGATAAAACTTGGAAAGAGATAATCTACATAACCACTACGCTCTAATGCACTGCCTTTTAGGCTATTTGATCCTTTGCTGATGATATATTATATAGCGACGACATACCGAGTCAACTCGCATCAGGATCAGCATGAAGAAATCTGATACAATACCCAAAGTATGCCTTATGATGTGTGGTGATGTTGTTCGGCCCCCAAGTTATCTAGAAGATAAGCAACCAATCACGGCATGCATCAATTTCTGCACTTGCACCTAAGTAGCACTCAATTTTGGTGGGGTGGGGGACTGCTGCCTGGTAATACATTCTTCATCTGGGTGTCGGTTGGCCCATTCAGCGAGCCTACAGGCGTTCGTTCATATTCCGTTCCCACCAAGACCTATTTTTCGCCCTAATGTCGGAGGATCGTCTCTGTGCCCGGTGCCAAGCGATATGTGTATCTGAGCTGGGAAGAACGAGCATGGAGGCAAAGAGCGAGCATTATGTCGATGGTGCAGCTTTTATCCAAGCAGCTGAGAAGGGCTGCTATGTTTGCGCATGGACTTGGAGACAGTATCGTTGGAATGACAACAATGGATATTGCGCATACCGTCCTGTTCATCATACGAAGTACGAGGCATTCATGGCAGAGAGCATATGGAAGCTCTTCATCAGGGTTTATGAAACGGAAAGCAACGATTTCCATCGTCCGATACTGAAATTCTGCGCCTTTCCAACGAATTCAAGAGGTGAGTTATTCACACAAGACTAGCTCGTATTGTTGACAACGTTAGGTGGATTCTTGACATCCGTTCGAGCCACACTAGAGCCGTCTATGAGGTCAAGTGAGACATTTTCTCTAGCTCGGCGATGGATCGATGAATGTCTCATGAGCCATCCCGAATGTATGGTACCGGCAAATGATAGGAAGCTACCAACAAGACTCGTACATGTTTATCAAAATGACGCGGGCGCTTCCCCAATGGCCAACATCTGCCGTGGCGATGCCTTGCCGGTGGAAACACCATACCTTAGTCTTTCTCATTGCTGGGGAACAGTCAAATTTCTTACTACAACCCGTAACAATGTTCACCAATTTGAGCGGTCGCTTCCCGTCGAAAAGCTGTCCAGGACGTTCCAAGATGCTCTATTCGCTACCATAAACCTAGGATTTCAATACGTCTGGATCGACTCTCTCTGTATTGTCCAGGATGATGCCGATGACTGGAAACGGGAATCTGTTCTCATGCATAAGGTGTACAGGAATGCAAGCTGCAATATTTCAGCTTCAGGTTTTGCGGGTGGCAAAGTGGGATTTATACCAAACAAGCGGACTATTAACCCTGTCCCTGTTTTTGCCCAGGTGGAGAAACAAATCTCACCGGAAAGCGCGGTTCAAAACAGTGACGAAAGTACATACTACTTGGTGCGGTCAGATCCATGGGATGAAATCAAAGGCGGCCCATTATTTCGTCGAGGTTGGACCTTACAAGAACAATTACTCGTAGGTCTATCTCTGCAAATTGTGGATGCTTATGAATTAAGGATATTTGGATAGGCACCGCGAGCTTTACACTTTGGTGAAGATCAAGTCTTCTGGGAATGTAAACAAACTGTTGCAAACGAAGTATGGCCACATGGCTGGCTACGGAGCCCCTTGGAAGATGACTTCGAAGATCGCGACAGTGAGATCTGGCAGTTCAAGATAAGCGATGTGCTTCCAGACGAGGTACACATTTGAGTTCTGGTTATTCAGTTGACATTCGTCGAAGGAGACTGACGATATTCAGATAAGTTCTTACAGAATTTGGGTCGGCATCGTTAGTAATTATTCGTATCGCCACCTGACGTATATGTCAGACCGCCTGCCCGCCTTAGCTGGGATCGCCGCTGCATTTAGAAACAACCTAAAAGATGAGTACACATACGGATTATGGAGAAGAAATATTCATCGAGAAATCCTATTCTCACAAAGTGGAGGCTTCGACTCTGTATTGACGCCAGCGTGGCAAGACGCACCAAGTTGGTCTTGGGCGGCACTCCACAAGCCGATTAGTTGGCACATGAGCCATTGGGGCTCTGCGATAGATCAGGTGCTGTATGTTTGTGAAATCAACCTCATAAACTTGCAAGGGACGACCGGACTGCGACTCCACGGCATGTGCCTACGGGGTACCATTGCCGATTGCAAAGAGTTGCTCATGAATGGTGGTGCAAGGCTTAGGGGGAGCAACGATAATGGATTTACGCTTTACTTGGAACCAGATCAATGGTACCATGTGGATGTGTGGGAGCATACCAAAGACAATGACGTAGTTGAGAAGAAGATAAAGACTTTTCTTGACACTGTCATCATCGTACCGATACTATTTTATACTTTGGAGATTGATCTTCGGAGTACCGTTCAGGTGGCTGGCGTAAAGTGTCTTTTATTGCATAGGCAGCCTGGGGCCGACCGCCGTTTGTATAGAAGAGTGGGCATTGCAACGGCATCGAAAACGAGTGGCGAAGAAATCAAATACGAACACTTCATGCAGCAGCTCCGGGCTTATCAGAAGAATGAGGACTGCACAATCACAGTTATATAGACAGTGGGCAGTGAGGACTATTGGAACAAATACCGAATCTTATTCTGTGGCACGGGCACAGAGTATGTATGAGCGCTGTGTGTCTTCGCGTATTTCTCTACTGCATCTTACAATAGAGTTAAAATAAGAATAATGATAATAATGTAGACTTACCAGGGGAAATGGACTATTTGAAGACGGGCTGGTTAATCATGCACTCCATTTAGTAGTGTGCTTCTAGCATCTATGATGAACGACAGCGGTCGTGTAATATGAACATTGGTAACCATGCTTGGATAATATGATTGTGTGTATACGAGTGTCTAGTGCGTCTATTCAAATGTTGCTTCTTGGTCAGCCGCAGTGTGACGTGTGATGCACCTGACCGATTTGGACCCTGCAGCTGTTATAAGTCCAACACTAAGACCTCCAAGGTTTAGTCACGCGACCAGGTCATCCAGAGCATGCCCCGCGTCAATATGGAAGTCGCATTTCAACATGTCTCCAGCTCTATTCCGCTCCTCTCGAAATATAATATTAGTACCTCAGTGTTGAAAGTGTTGTAAGTGTGAGTGTACATCCGACCACATGTACACTTTAGCGAACCCTTTGTGTAACCACACCTCATCAACACAGCCGCAAAACAGGGGTATGTCAAATTGCCATCACTGTGGCCTAGATAGCAGCTGCCCCATGTCTTATGTCGGTGCTCAATAGCTTCGAATTTGCATATACAGTACTATATCAAACGTATGGCCATTCTCATAGCTGGCCAGTCTATCGAATAGGTTTATCCTGTAATCCGCATTCCAAAGGCTTGTTTCAGCCTTCTTTTGCCTGCTCACATGCGATGTCCTGGTAGAAGCTGAGAGCCATCAGCGCTGACACTCTCACATGGCCTTATAAAGCGGCCGTCTGCCTTCCCCTAAACACTTCTTCGCTCTTCCCAATAGTTACATAATCATGCCAGTGAAGCTCATCCCATCTCAGCACTCCACCCTACACTCACATTCGCCCACCCCAATTCCTTACACCGGTTCGCCTCTCCTCCTCTGCCTCTCGGACATCCACCTCTTCTTCGACCTTGCGTGGACAATACCAGGCATCTTGCACCCCCTGACACAATGGCAAGGCGGCCCGCTCGATGAATTGTACCCATCATTACCGAACCTAACATCTCTGGCGCTCCACGCATTTCTTTTCTTACTCCAGGCGCTATTCCTGCTGAGCCTACCTTTCCTAGTCCTAGTACCCATATGGGCAGCATGCCTGTACTGCGCCGCCGTATTTGCAGTAACTTGGGCCACAGCCTTGATCTTAAACGGGACAGAAGACGTCTTATATAGCAATGTAGACCTAGGTTCTTCCCCCACAGCTCGCACAGGCGAATGCTGGATATACCTCAACGGCGTTTCAATAGGGTCTATACTTCCATACACCCCATTAGCGTGTAGACTTCACTGACAAGGAGAGTCACAGAAAACACTGGCTCCAATCCAACCTCAATCGTTTATCGTATACTTTTCGCCGCCCTGTAACAGGCGTCCATAACCGAACGTACGGCATCCTCTTCGACCTCCTCCAATGCATCATCGAACGCGATTTTTGTTACGCTACGTCGGATATTCGACGCTCGTACCTGACAATCAAAGCCTCCCTCTTAAAGCCGGAAAACGAAAAAGTTGTTTTGATACTGCATAGTCAGGGCGCGATTGAGGGAGGTTTGATACTTGATTGGCTGTTGACTCAATGTTAGTGATCCTACTTTCTTCCCGCCGCGGCAGTGGCAGGGAGGGACTGGCTGATCATGAACAGTACCACACAACACCATCAACAAGCTCGAAATTTACACCTTCGGCTCCGCAGCCAATCATTTCAATAATCCACCACGACATGCGGACACCCCAGTTTCCACCCACAATCCCAATGCAGTCCGATATATCGAGCATTACGTTTCCGACGGCGAATTCGTAGCACGCTGGGGCGCACTGTACTTCTCACGGATAAAGAACAGATACATGGGTCGAATTTTTATTCGTCCGGGTACGGGGCACCTTCTCAACCAACACTACTTGAATGCCATGTTTCCGCTTAACGAAGTCATGCGTGTGAGGGATGATAATGCTTTTATGGATATGGATGTGACATTTACAAGCGATGGTGCCGAGGATAGGGTTCGCAATGGATATGTGGAGACACTTTTAAATAACGGAAACGGTGTGAATGGCGCCGTGGTCGAGGACGATCGCGATGTTGTGGTGCCGTCGGCAAGGTCATGGTCTGAATTGCCAGTTCAGGATTTGAAGGTAACAAAGCCGAAAGTGAAGGACTTCTCAAGATTGTGGTTGTATAGAAACGGTGGTTCGCCTAAGGACTGAACCGTCGTGCTCACTCTGCGTGCCCTTTCAGAAGACCTGTGGCGGGATGGGTCAGTTCCGTAGTTCGTAGCGAAATCTGTATCCGTGAATATTTTGAATTGTTGACAATGAAGTCGCACGCTAAAGTGTTAAACGAGTTAAGGGGAGAATGCATGCTGACATAGGTTAAGACAACACAGGACAGAGGACATGCGAGACTTGCTCTGGCGTGGCAAAGATACTTGGACCAAATGAAATTGACTTTGAGTAATCTATTCATCCCGGTTGACTATTGCACAGATTTATGTAACATTGGGTGGTTGTGAAAGATGTAAGGAGACGTTCTAGGTAGCCTATGCCTATGCCTTTTGCGAAACGATTCCTGGAAGCGGTCAGCGGTGCACTAGAGAGGAGTGCAATTAACATACTCTCAACATCTGCGACGCTCTGGTCGAGAATCTGCTTGAGGGTCTTAGGGTTCTCAAGCTCCTTCTCGATCTTGCTGATGATGCTCTCGGCAAGCTCGCGCTGCTGCCTCTGCTTGACCTGACCCTCATAGCGGACCCACGAGTCGAGAACAGCCTTGGCCTCAGCGGCGATGGCCGTCTTCTGCTCGAGCTCGTAGGCCTGAGCCTCAAGCTGCGCAGTTTCCTAGGCAATGTCAGCGCTGCTCGGTCCAGCGGAGGTATCGGCCCTGGCCCCATCATATGGTCCGTACCTTGGAGACGGCGAAGAGGTTCTTGGTGATATCAATGACACCGCCGAGGTCCTGCACGCTCTCAATGCGCTGCTTCACAGCCGCGGTATGGTCGGCACGGGCCGAGTTCAAGATGCCGGAAATCTTGTCAATCTGCTGCTGCGCATAGCTGGACCACGCGGGGCCGGCGTATTTGGCAACAGCCCAGAAGATGGTCAACAAGCTGAGTGCGACAATGGATTCCTCATTGACGACGTAGAGCTCGTTGCTGATAGCGAAAGTGCTCACACCGGCGGCGGCAGAGAGGACAGCGGCCTTGGTAATGGGGCTGTTGCCAGGCACGGGTATCGCATCAAGAAGCGACTGGGCCTTCTTCTTGGGGTCCTCTTGCGGCACATTGGAGTTGTAGCGGGCCGGGGTGATCTGAGCCGTGATGGCTGGGAGGGTGCGGAGAGGGAGCGAAGGGCGGAGACGGGCGGCGCCTGTTGCGGGTGAGCATGCGTGTCAATGGCAGTAGAAGGCCGTTGGGGAGCTTGTACGTACCGACCGCGCTCCTTGCCAGACGAGAAGCCATTGCTGTAGATGAGAGTGGGGAGGTTTGGAGGTGCCGTTGATGGAGTCGAGAGCTTTCCCGGTGCAGAATCGAAGCGCCAAGCCGCCTAAGCCGAACGTGGGTCGGCGTCTTCGAAAAAGTAGAGGAGCGCGACTTTACGGCTACGAACAATATACAGATCAGCAAATCAGCATTTCAACGACGAGCCACTGCTCTGCCGCTGCCATGTCGGGCACGAAAGCTGCTGCTGTAGCCGGTGTGAAGAGAAAGAGACAATCTGACAAGGCAGAGCGCCGCGCAACCAAGTTGAAGTCCCTCCAGCAGCCCTCCGCCGATGAAGACGAAGACCCACAGGAAGAGATTGTGCGCCTCGAAACCCAGATATTGCAGTCGCGCAAGCACTACAATAATATTGCGACCCTTCTAAAGCTTTCCAAGTCTACAGAACCGGACAATGAGACCCTCACACTCGCAGCGGTCGCGCTGTGCCGAGTCTTCACACGGCTTCTTTCGACGGGCGACATGGTCAAGAGCAAAAGAATGACTGAGGCTGAAGCCATGATTGTGTCGTGGCTTAAAGAACGCTACCGCGAATACACGGACGTGCTATTGAGTCAATTTTTACGCAGCGAGCATCCGCCGAAGCAGTCGGTCGCGCTGACGTTGCTGCTACGCCTGGTCAAAGAGGAGTCGAAGGCGCAGAAAGATTTCAGTGTCAAGAAGAGCCCACTTCCTAGGACAGTAGAGACGCTTCTTTTGCTACCAGAAGATGACGGCTCGCGGGACGAGTTTGCAGAAAAATACTTTCGAGCCTTCGACGACGTCCGATACTTCACGTTTCGATCGATCAAATCTCTACTCCAGTCCGACCTCGACGACTCAGAAAAACAACGCGTAGCATCTAATAGCTTGTCACTCCTTCTCAGCATAGAGACCGTTCCGACGTCAAAAGACGACATCCAGAATATCTACACAGAGGTACAGGGCAAGAGTCCTGTCCCATCTCTAAGTACATACAAAACCCAAGCACAAGAAGCCTGGCTGGCAACATTGCGTTCAGGCATATCAAAAGAGCAGCGAAAATCCGTTCTTACCGTCTTCTCAAACCAGATCGCTCCATGGTTTCCACAACCGGAAATGCTCATGGATTTCCTGACAGACTCATATGACGTGGGAGGAGCAACTTCGCTACTGGCACTTTCCGGATTGTACTACCTGATCTCCGAAAAAAACCTCGATTACCCGTCCTTTTACCAAAAGCTCTACTCGTTACTCGATGATGGCCTGTTGCACTCCAAACACCGATCACGCTTCTTTAGACTCCTAGACACATTCATGTCGTCCACACACTTGCCCGCAACTCTTGTCGCAAGCTTCATCAAGCGACTCTCACGATTAGCGTTATACGCCCCACCGGCGGGCATCGTCGTTGTCATCCCATGGATATATAACATGTTCAAGCGGCACCCAGCCTGCACGTTCATGATGCACCGCGAGATAAGAGTTCCATCAATTCAAGCGCAAGTCGAAGAAGAAGGCATGGTAGACCCCTTCAACATGCACGAGGCCGACCCTCTCCTCACCGACGCCATCGAAAGCAGCGTCTGGGAGCTGGAGACGCTGCAGTCACATTATCATCCGAATGTTGCCACGCTGGCCAAGATTATATCCGAGCAGTTCACGAAGCGGTCGTATAACCTGGAGGATTTTCTGGATCACTCATATAGTGCGGTACGTTCCCTCGGTGTCGTGTGGATCTCTTTTGCTGACTTCGGCGCTAGCTACTTGATACGGAATTGGCAAGAGATTTGAAGAAGGATCCCGAGGTGGAGTTTGAGATTCCAAAACACATAGTGACGACTGAAGATGGGTTAAATCACATCGGTAGCCTTCTAACACTTATATACGATACGAGATGATAAAGTAATTAGCCAATCGATATACTATGGCATGCAGGGTAATCAACGATTCTGGTGAATGGGCTTAACGAGAGCCCTACACCCAACTCGCTGCATTGGCTTTATCCCTAGAGCTCTCTTCTCATTCTACATTTCAGCTTTATGCAAGGGTTTAAATGAAGGTGCACATTCAGGAGACACTCTTTGCTTTTAACTGGCAACAAGTTGCGTTTAATTCGCAACAAGTAACATTTTTGTAGCTCTTGAGATACATCTGATTAAATCGCCTTGCTAAAATATTGGCGATGGATGAGAAAGATGCTAGCCATAGTAAAGCTTTATTTGGTATCACGTGTCTCGTCCACCGTCCACTGAATCCATTTCTATTTCATTGCACCGACTTCATGTATCATGCCTCTTCCGGACTCTGGATTCCAAGTTTTCCGAAACGCCATGTCAAAATTTTGTTTCCCCAACGCCGCAGATGCATTGCCGTAGCCTTTCCCGAGGCGCTCTAGACGAGCAACACCGCGTTCAAACATCCGTCGTTCTCAGGGTTATTCGTCACTTGCGCATATCGGCCCCAAACGACCTTACCTCCGGCGGTTACGAGGCCCAACTCGCTAACGTTGACTTCAATAATTGTGCCCTTAGTGAGCACACCTAGCTGTGTGTACAATGGATTTTGGGGGTTCTTTTTAACGCTGATGATGGGGAGCTGCACGGTCACGCCGAGTTCCGGGTGGGTTACATTCGCCTTCTTGTATCTGAGACCCATGGGTCGAATGAATCGCTCGTACTTTACGGGGCGGCGAGTGAAGCCCGGCCCAACGAACGTCGGCTGTGGATTACAATTAGTCAAGTTATGCTTCGGGAACATAATAGAAAGGTGCAGCGTGAGATGAGAGGTTCTAGCCAAGGCGGCCCGACTTCTTGCTGCACCCTCTGCAGGGATTCACTTGCCTTTGTAATCATACGCTTCCAGGACTTCTTATGCGTTTTCTTGCCTGTCTTCACCACGCTGAACATCTCCTCCTCGCTAATACCCTTCACCTTAGGTAGCGGCACACTGAACCTGGCCGCTTTCTCATTCCGCTTCTGCTTGATAGCGCTCGACAGGGCTTTGGCCTGCTTCTCATTGCTGCGATCGAGCAGGTACTGGGGCAGGGCTTCGGTAGCTGGCTCGGCGGGCTCGGAGGTCTTGAGATTGCGCTCTTCGTGGGCTCGGATCTGTTTTTTCATCTGGATCTTCTCCTTCCTTCGCTTTTCCGCATACTGCTTCGCCCTAAATCCTCGAAGATTCTGTGCCTTTTGGGAGGCTTCATGGCCTTCACGAGCTATGCGCTTGCGCTTGCGCTCATCGTGGTCCAATCTGCGGAAAATCTTAGACGGGCATTGGAGGGGAAGGGAGGTGAGAGGCGTACCGCTTGCCATGCTGTTTTGTCCAGCGTTCCATGTATCTAATTTTGATGTTATTAAATTTGATAATTATGGTACCGTAGCAGGAACATGGGTGCGTACTCATTTTGAGGCATTGTTGGCGGTGGGTGAGCGACTGCTCTGATACTCCGGGGTGTGTGGAGAGTCGCAGTGAGAGATCGGAGGCGACAAAAATCACGATGCCCATGCCAAGATTTCGACGACGCTAGAACAGCCGCTGCATCCCTGCAACTGCGTCCAAACTTCGCGCATGTGTCAAACGAGAGCCATCTGAACGGCATCAAGCCATTGTAGCCCTCACAATGGCCCTATTAGTACGCACGGCACGCCGCACGCTCCTCGATTCTCGGCACACGCTCCCATCGCTCCCATTCCTCCTCCCCTTTCGCGCCGGCCTGACAACCGCATCGCACACCCTCGAAGCCGGCAACGTGCCCGACCCGCTCATCCAGTCGGGACAGCACATCTCGCAAGACCTCAAGGCCAAAGTTGAGGCACCTCGCTCAATACCGGACGTTGCACCAAAGCCCGCATCACCCGCAAGGAAGCCTTCCACAGATGCTCGCGAAGATGTCGTCTCGAAACACATCACTCCGTCGATACGAAAGATGCTGCCGCTCCTACACTCGCAGCCCGCGCACTACATCACAATACACATACATGGGCGACCGTATCTGTTGACCACGGGAGACACGCTACGCTTACCGTTTCTTATGCCGAACGTCAAGGCGGGTGATGTCCTGCGGTTGAACCGCGCGACGCACATTGGCTCGCGAGACTATACTTTGAAGGCTCCGGAGGCGGTCAAGGGAAATGCCGATCATGGTAAGAAGGTGTTCTATCTGGATGAGAGGTTGTTCGTGTGTAGAGCGAGGGTGGTAGGTGAGGCGAGTGAGCCGATGCGGGTCATGGAGAAGACTAAGAGGAGGCAGAGACATGTGAAGCATGTGTATAGCAAGCACAAGTATACGGTGCTGAAGATTAGTGAGCTTGAGGTCAAGAGTTTGGATGAGTATGAGAGTGTGCTGAAGACGGAATGAGGGAAGCATGGATGGGTGCCATGGCGAATATAAATTTATCTGTATACTTTGCATGTACAATACGCGATGGTCAGGAATGGTGCATAATATGGACATGCGCCTTGATACATTTGCGGGGTATGGTGTTGTGTATTATATTCAACCAAACAAGAGCGCGGGGATGCTCGCTCTACCTCTGTCCTTCCAAATCTTGGCTTGTGCACTCGGAATCACAAATGCTCCTTCCGCTATGCTTGATTATTGCCTGCCACCTATGAAATCACTAGCAGCTGGCTTCAGAGCTGCTAGTTCAAACACTTCCACAACTCGCGCTTTGTAGCGCGTCCGCACACCTAAAGATTTACTTCCGGTAGTAGATAGCTGCCCTCACGTTGATCTCAGTGAACAGTTTGCGCAGCATAGAAGTCCTACATGGCGGTTAGTCAAGGATCGAACAAGATTAGGGCCTGTAACTCACAGGGTATTGCGTCTGGATCATCGTCGTTACCTTTTCTACCTCCTCGGCCAGACCCTGGACGTTCGCATCCCATTTTCTGAGTTCCTTGCCCACCACACGCTCTGAATGTCCTGTCTTCCGCTCACCACTGCCCTCGCCCTCGAAGAAAATCAAGCGGTCAATCTGGTCAATGTATCCGGATAGACGACCCTGCTCTAACATCTTAGCCGCATAGTCCTCTGCCTTCTCTGGATCAATTCCGAGGAGCTCCCCTAGCTGGTCAAAGCCGATGTTGTTGTAAAGCTTCGACGCGCCGACGAGATTGTGCTGCAACACGGCCTGGTCGAGAACGGTCGACCCGTCTGCAGTCCGAGCTAGCTGGTGCGGTTGTAGCTTCTCCGCGAAGGCTTCGGTCTCGTTCGGCGGGATTAGACGATTGAAGAACATCTTCTCAAGGATAGGGTGATCGTCGGTTTGATTCGCACGTTCGTCCTTATATAGCTTCGCCAGCATTTTTGACCGTGGCGGACCCGCAGGTGACAACACAGCGCAGATAATGGATGCAGACAGCGCTTGCAGCCGCTCACCCTCTTCAATCACATCCTCCAGACTCATGACATAGTATGCTTGAGCAGCGTCGAGGAAGTTACGTTGCGAGTCATGGATGCGAGCCTGGCTGAGCTGGAAATGCATCCGCGTCGACTTGTCCTGCACGGCATAGATGATGTTTTTGACCTTGTTGAGATGTGTCAACGCGCTGGTAGGGTCATCCTCCTCTAGGTAGCATCGCACTATCCGGATCCACACCTTTGCCTTGTCGTCGTTAGATAGTGATCGCTGCGTCGACTCTAGGTTAATCGACCCCAGGATCCGCGCCGACTTTCTATAGTCTTCCGTCTCTTCACATGCGTCCGCGACCGCCTCCTTGATCAGCGTGTCCTGCTCCTCATACTGTCCTACGCCTTTGGTCTGGAGCAACGCAATGACATGCTCGCCGACTTCGATCTTGACCTCAGCATCTTTGATGCTGTGGAACTGCTCTACGAAGTTGCTGACAAGCGGACGTAGCACGACTACACCTAGATTGTCGTCTAATAGCGTGCGGGTGTAGGCGTTGAGGTCTGCAGCGAGGTTGTGGGAAGAGCTGGTGATCTGCTGTAGGAGTGTGGAGTATCGAGAGGGTTTATCGCCGACAGGAGCTGCTTGGATTACCTGTAGGGTTGAATTGACCTCCGGAGAAGCCATCGTGGGCGAACTTGTGGATTGAGTAGCTGTGATGCAAGCGGCGTTCGTGGTGCGGCGGAGGTGGACGAGCTTCAGGCAGCAGAGGGGAGGCGCGACCGGGCGGATGGAGGCCGGTAGTGAGTGTCTGGCAAGCGTTCGGCGAGACTTCTGCCTTGTCGAAAAGATTATCAGTATAGCTCTCTGAAGAGGTAGCTGAGCTGGTCTGTGAATCCAAGCCCACCCTGTGGCTGCCGCCTCCAGGTTGTATAGTGGTGCTTATCGATAAGCCCGCGTGGGCGCGGCTCTAACTTGGCGCCTGGCACGCTAGTGTTCCGCGACCAAACACCACCTCTTTCAACGACACGCCTCTTCTATAAAGCCTGCGCCCGCGCACTTTCTGCCCAGGAAAACGCTCAGTCTCCTACCACGTACACAAAGTTCAAAGATCGCACTCTTCGCACACACGGGACCCGACATATCACATCACATCACCGCCACTTCATCATGATGAAAACCGAAGCAGGAACGCCGTCTTACAACGGCAGCGGCTACATGGACGATGAGTTTTTTGAGGACACGGGAGAACTACAGCTGCCGCGCTCAAATCCCGATGTCACCCTTACGCGCATCCCAGAGTGGCTCTATGAGCACATCTCCAACTGGGACCAGCTTGCGCAAGGCAACGATAATGACCAAATCGTCATTGGCGAAGTTCTAGCCTTGCCTGAGAGACAGAGTAGCGATGGCAAACCACAGCAACCGCCCTCCATGCGACTCTTCCTCAATGACGCGTGGCGTGAAAGGTCCGGCCTCCCCACTGCTTTCGAGCTCGAAGGGCAGCAGGTCAACAACGATGTCCTTCAGAACACATACATCTTCACAGAAAAAGACCTCCCCGGCTTCAGACCTAATGGCGTAGGTCAAAACAAGTCTGCCGGCGGCTTCGGCGCCGTGCAAGACCCCAAGGCCCGCGTCAACAAGCGCAGCAAGTACAAGAAAGCTATCCCTAAGCAGACAGCCCTCATCGGCAGCTCCACTCGCCAATACCTTGCCAAGCCACTCAACACAGCAGACTACATCGCCTTCACTGCGAAGCGCAACAAACAAGCCATTCAGGGCGCCAACGCCAGGACAGAGATCTTACACGGCCCCGTTGACGAGATCTCCGAGATGAACAATGCGCAGACCAAATTTAGCTCGTTCATCAAGTCTACTACAAAGCCAAAGTCGCAGACCAACAAGGCCTCGCGTATCTCTCGCAACGAGCTCTTGGATATACTGCACGCAGCTTTCGACGAGTACGCGTACTGGCCCATGAAAGCTCTCAAGGCCAAGACCAAGCAGCCAGAGGCTTTTTTGAAAGAAGAACTACCTCACATCGCTCAACTAATCAAGAGCGGTCCTTTTGCCAGCTGCTGGCATCGTCTCTCTACATTCGCACGCGCAGAGGGTCAGCAGCAGATGCCAGACATGAGCGGCATCAAGTCAGAAGACGAAGAAGACGACGAAGAGATGGAGGATGTCCCGATGTGAGTACCTCTGGTCACTCTTAGGGCAGAATAGTTTTAGTTTTCAGCATCGGCATTGGCATGGCGTTTTCAGAGTTTACAGGAGCGGCCCTTCGGCTTTCGACGTGGAGATCGGACAGCTTTAGCATAGATGTTCTACTCGTCTCATCAGCATGGACACGGCGTTTTTTTATTATTAGATGGGCTTTAGCGGGCGCTTTGGAAAGCGTGTAGGGTAATTTGTAGGATCAACAGACTGATCCGGTCCGGGCTAACTAATGCAAACTTCAGCCGACCCAGCATGCATCCTCATATTTGCTTGATGTGGTTTGTGACATGCGGGATGTCCCTTGACCCCAAACATGTCCTCACGATAGTCTCGTCTTGTGTGTATTGTTAGCACTGAACCGTTGTGTTCAGCGCTATCACACGTACCAAGTATCTATCCCACGTTCTACCATACACATAGTTACTCAGGACGACGGAATGACATGTTGACATACGTTGTTCTCGGGTAGTTTGTACAGGCCATGGTTCGAACAGCGCCAGCATCTACATCACAAAGTAATTTATCCAATGAACATCACCTCATTATACATTGATCGGAATATACATCTTGCCTGAAATTGGACGGCACAGCTATCAACCAATGTAATTAAGCAATAACAAGCTTTACGAACATTTTCACCCGCCCCTACAGTGCGTATAAGTTTTACACCACCCATCCAGCATACATATGCCAACAATACGCCATTTACTGATCGCAAGATACATGCCACCGCCAACAATACCAAACCTATCATACACCATGAATTTCTTTCTAAACGTTAGTCCTCGATATCATCATCACTAAGCAAAAGACTCTTTCCCGCAGCATCACCACCTGGGACTGCGGACTCCGCTTCCTTCTCTTTACTCTCTATCCTGGCCCTCTTCTTTTTCCGCGGTGTGTCTGGGGTCGGTTTATCCGTCGCCCACTGCTCTGTTTCCCCCTGCTCGTCATTGTCATCAGCGTCATCGTCTTCGGCCGAGGCGGATATGCTGGAACCAGTGAAGGCGGTAATCTTCCGTATCTCGCGAATTGTAGCAGATGCGGTTGGCGAAGGCAGAGCGTGTTTGCGGAGGATAGTAGGTAGGTAGGGTAGACGCTCGAGAAGCATTTCATAGCGTGCTGAGCCGCCACTGCCCAGGAGGGCGACAGTTTGCGTATCTTCATCGGCCTTGCCCTCTGAAAGAGATGCAGTGGGTTTCGAAGATGAGGCAAACGATGTGGACTTCCGCCAGGTGTCTACTCCTCCCGTAGATATCGGTGCAGGTCTAAGACAGGGCGCCATGAGCGCCGAATAGTTCACCTCGTTGCGCTCGTGATATCCACAGCTCTAGTAGCCCTCCAATCTCCTCTTGTTGCCGCCACAGACGCAGCGACGAGGGGTAGTACATGACATATGCGCTGCCTCTAGCTGCACCAGCTGCCGCCCCCGCACTTTTGGCTTTCGCTCCCATAACGCCTGGCGGGGGAGCTAACCTCTTAACAGGATACGGAAGATTATAGAGGAGGCCACGTACACTGGCCTGGAAGCTCATCTCGTCCTGGCGAAGACTGTCGGAACTTGTTCCTTGGAAGTTCCGTCGGCCAAACCCAGCTATGCTGAAGCGATCGGGCGATAGAAGATCTGCGTCAGATAATGCATCGATACTGCCATTGACACAGTCTAACGTCTCCTCGCTGACCCCTGCTTCACAGGAGAGAACATAATTCTCGTGCAGCGCGGCGACAAAAGTCTGAGTGTCGGTGCCGAGCTCGTCGATAAGGGTGTCTATGTCGACCTCGGTTGGCTTTGGTCTTCGACGTTCGGGAAAGAAGTTAGGAGGTTGGGGAACTGGGTTGTCCGAATCTTCAGCATGACGTTTGTTATACACCACTCGACCAACGGCGTGGAAGATACCGAGCGTGCTTTCTCGTTGTGTGACCATCTCCAGCGATTCCTGTTCCATCTGCGTCATTGGTATGTCCTTGGGGGCTTTCTTTTTCGAAAAATTGACCTTCGCACCCCACCCTGCGGTCTCGTCTCCTCTGAGGCAGAGAAACTCTAGCGACGATACAGCGCTCCGTATATCGCCTAACTCCGTCAGACGCTGTATCACCTGCGGGCCGACAGTCTTCTTGCGACCTGATTTACGTGCTTCCTTCACGACTACCAGATCTAGTGCTTTTTGTCATGAATGTCGGAGCGATCGGGTTGAATTCAATGACGGAGACACCTGGATGAGCGAGAATTTCAGAGCCTAGTAGCCGATGGGCAGTGAAGCTGTCGGCTGCGGCGGTATTGGTTGACAATAGCGTTTCGGATATGATCATGACGATGGGCGTCACAGATTGTGGTGCTTCGAGTTTTCCTGAGAAGAAAGCAGTAGCTGAGGGGGTGTTGGCAGCAAGATGATTGAGAAGTGAAGATCGGAACGACTGAACGGCTGATGAAGTACGCGTGAATGTATTAGGAAACTCTTCTACCAAGATCAGCTGCTCCTCTCTCCTCGTCTCGAGAGGTGCCGATCTGTTCTGGTGAGTCTCTGTGGGCTCGTCAAACGCAAGGCTGCCGAATGTGCCAGTTCTACCAACAAAATCTTCGAACTGGGCTGTGGCAGAGACATACCCACCTTCGGAGGATGTTGCGGTGCTTGTGGGGTTCTTCCATTCATGCATGTGGAACCCCATCTCATTGGAGAGAAGCGACATAGTCGTAGTCTTGCCGCTTCCAGCAGGACCTTTGAGGAGAAGCACCCTCTTGCGCTCTTTGCCGCTGAAAACATCAGTAAGCCACGTACGAACATCTGAGACCTTCTTCTTGTGCACCGCTAGCTCATCCAATGATGTTGGACCATACTTCTCATTCCAAGGGCGTCTGTCTACGGTATCGACCACAGCCGCCAGGGGCGAGGTGGGTGTGGTACGACCTCCACCGAAAGCCCTGAGAAAGCGTTGACTCCCTTTCGAGCCATTATCCTTCTCTACGGCAACTGATTTTCCTTTGCGCACCGGCAAGGTGGTCGGTCGTGCCTTTGCGCGGTCGTCGTCCGAGGAGTCAAGGATGTCATCGGCGTCGATCGGCGTGCCCACAGCAGCTTTCTCGGGGCTTGGTGTTGGCTGGGAGAACTGGGGCCGAGGAGCAGCACCAAAGAAGGACGTGATGGGCTTGGAGGTTACCTTGGACTTCGCTGGCGATTTAGCTGGCGACTTCTTGGTGGTAGGGGACGAAGGCTTTGGCGAAGACACGCGTCGCGTCTGCGTCCTGGAAGCCCCATTTGCACCGCTGGGTAGCGTGCCCCTCTTAGGACGCTTCGCAGGCGGTGAGCGCGGCTCATCTGCATCGCTATCGGAGGATACCACGATGGGCTTCTTGCGCGATGCCCGCGGCGGGACCATGCCGCCTCGACTGTGACGGTTGGGCGAGGCAAGAGATCATCCTCGATCCGCAGGTGCACAGAGAGCCGTGGTCGCGAGCGTGGGCGTGTGCAGTTGGTCCAGCTGGTCCAGTCGAGCGAGGGAGCTGCGTCGGTGCGTCGCAGGGCGGAGGAAGGTAGATCCGTCGCCTTGGCGCGATGTTGACGCCGTGACGGTGGAGCGTGTCCACGTGACGGCCCAAGGTCCGGCCTGTGCTTGCGCTACTTCGCGTGTTGGTAGGGGCCATGCCAACTCATCGCGCTCGAGCCCACTTCACACCGCATCGCCTTTCGGACGACCCCTCGTCATTATTGTGTGAGGCTGGTGTGTGCTTGAACGTTTCGGCTACCGGGGATGCAGCGGCACCATGTATGTGCAACCAACCGAAAGCCTCCACGCATGCGCACCATGCATTTTCTGCATGGGGGCCTGATGTCGAGACTTCATGCCACGCCCAACTGTCTGTCAGTTTACCGTTCAGTGATCCATCATGGCACCTCTCCAGCCTCTCCATTTAGTCCCGTCCGTCCCGCGCTCCATTCTGCTTCCAAGTCGTGGCTCAATGACGAAAAGATGGGGCGACAGCTGCTCTTCCACGGCCCACACGTGCACTCTTGCCTGTAGTCGGAGGCCGCATGCGATTCAATTGGGGCGCATAGATTAGTCTGCTAACACTGATATGCATCTCCTTACTCGCTGGCGCTCTCCCATTGGACCAACTGGCGTTTCCAGTCCGTGTCGTCGCCCTGCACGGCTCTTAAATCCTTTCTGCGCAGTAATCCGTATATAGCCCTTATTGCGCTGTTTGCGCATCTTTACATGTTCTCCCGTTGTTGTGCCACGCAAGCGGACGCTTAGCCTCATCTTTACACCTTCTCCGAGTCACTGTGCGAGGCAAACATTTTAAGCAAGCGACCCTCCGGTCCCCTCCCTCGCTATAAACAGGGACCACAGCAGCTGCCAACATGGCGAAGAAGAAGAACAAGAAGAATCAGAAAGCAGCCGAGTGGGCTTCTCCGCCACCAAGTCCTAAGGTAGCACCAGAAGAGCCTATTCCTGCTGTCCCTGCTGTCCCTACTTCGTTACCGTTGTCTCCCGAAACCGCGCCGGCTGATTCGATACCGGACGATAGCGCTCCGTCATTGGATTCGCCAACTGAACCTAAGGCTGTGGAGGAGCCTACGTTAGAGTCAGCCACTCAGGAGCCAGCCGTAGAAGACGCAGCCCAGACTGAGCAAAAGGAGGAGACGAGCGTTCCGAAAGAGGAAGAAAAAATCGAAGCAGCTCCAGAAGCTGAAGGGAGTGCAAGCGCACCGGACGAACCCGTAACCGAAGTGCAAGGGAAATCAGTGGAACAACCTGAACCAGAGACACTGACCCAGGCACCAAGCCCAGAAGTTGACGGTGGAGCTATCGCTGAAGCACCGACTGAAGATCCACCAAAAGTAGACACCGCACCACCCGCGGACGACGACTGGGGCTCGTTTGCAGCGGTTAGCAGTAGCAAGAAGAAGAAAGGGAAGAAGGGCAAAAAGGAGCCAAAGCTTGAAGAACCTACATTGATCGTCGAAGCCCCAGAACCTCCTGTCGCGCTCACCGAGACGAAAGAGGAAGAGGCCTTGCCGGAGACAAACTCTAGCGAATCTTCAGAAGATCAACCTACACCAGTAGCAGAAGCTCAAGTCGAACAAGCTGTAGAGCCTCCTTCTGACTCTCTAAAGGACGGCCAAATACCACCAGAAGCGCCAGAGCCTCCCAAGACTGAAGAAGTGCCACCTCAATCTCTTCAAACCAAAGATCCCATTGTTGACGATTGGACACCGCCTTCAAAATCTTCTAAGAAGAGTAAGAAGAAGGGAAAGAAGAGCAAGGATCAAAGTGCAATAACCACACCTGCTGAAGAGGCGACTCCGGTGTTATCTGAGCCGCCTGAAGCCGTTGAAGCTGTGCCTGAAGTCATCGTTGCGCCCGAAACGGAAGTTTCAGCCACTGAAGAACCCTCACCTGCATTAGAGCCGGTTATCGAAGCGCAAGCAGAGACCTCCGCTGAGAGTGCGCCTCTCTCTGCTACTCCTTGTCCACCAAGAAGAGGACCCTGCACCTGATACAGTAAAAGAGCCCGAGCCTGAGACGGAAACGCCAATAGAACTACATCCTGAGACAAACACCCCAGCACGATCAGAACCTGCACCTGAACCTCAGCCGACATCAGCATCTGTTGAAGCACCGCCTGCCCCAGAAGTAGCATTTGCTCCAGAAGCTCCTAGTCCGATAGCGGTACCTGCAGAGGCCCCGGGCCTGCCTACTCCTCAACCTCCTTCACCTATTCTTTCGCCAATTGAAGCAAAAAGCGCGGATTTACCCATATCCGCATCACCCATCCCGACTCCAGGAAGCCCACCCGCATCCAAATCAGCATCGCCCGTACCTCCGCCAAGTGCCCCGGAACCCGCTCCAGCCTCACCCCGATCTACAACAACTGAACGCCCACCAGAGCCTTCCGCACTCCCCAAGTCCACATCTAAGCCCGTCGGGGTCAATCAAGCAATCGAGGAAGATAGACCACCAGCCCCTACGCCACCCATCACTAGAGCACGACCCCGGCGCGCGCCTTTATACGACGATGACGACGATGACGATTCAGCCTTAATACAGCCCAGGTTAAGAGGCGAAACAATATCTCGTGACTCATCTCGTGGATCGTACCCTCCGTCCCACTCCCGACCACTGTTCGCATCTCGCGTACCAGCCGAGCATTATTCAAATCCTCCACCACCTCCAGCTCCTCCACAATATCACCATCCCAGACACTATCCTCCCGCTGCCCCACCGTATTACCACGCCCCCAGTCACGCCCCAAGCCATAGTCACAGCATGAGTCAGGCCAGTGGGTATCAGGGCTATTCCCCCCTTATGGGCCTCCATCACATGCTTCATCCCCGTATCAAGAAAGCTGGAGCCACGTCCCACCAAATTACGGCCCATACAATGGCCACAGCCCACCTCAACGCCATGATTCTTTGGGTTCAAGAGATTACCCTCCAGGTCTTCCAGCAATCGAGAATGGCTCTGCGATCGAGGACGATTCGGGTGATGTATTTTCAAGAATAGCGCAAGCAATACCCGACCTGCATGTCCTTTTAGCTAG
The DNA here is from genome assembly GCA_027946365.1 of Kalmusia sp. IMI 367209. Classification (NCBI taxonomy): domain Eukaryota; kingdom Fungi; phylum Ascomycota; class Dothideomycetes; order Pleosporales; family Didymosphaeriaceae; genus Kalmusia; species Kalmusia sp. IMI 367209. The sequence continues at coordinate 862,345 of JAPEUQ010000017.1, read as the reverse complement.
ATATAAGGAGACACATGGTCAGCTTGGCGTGCGAGAGGAGTTGCTTCGCCGAGCTAGTGCCGAGCAGCAGGAAAAGCTACGCGTCAAAGACGAAGAACTCCAAACAATGAGGGACAGGATCATTAGCATGGAACACAAGCATTCCACTGAAGCAAGCAGATTACGCCTCGAGGTCGGGAACATGGAGGAACAAGTAAAAGAGCTAAAGGACCAACTCGTCGAGACCGAAAAGTTCAGAGTAGAAGCAGGTCAACTCAAAGTCGCCCTTGATTCTGCGCTGAAGTCATGGGAGGGTAAATACAAGGAATTGGAAGAAGTGCATACAACGCTCGAGAAGACATCCGCAGAGGAGCTTGCGAAAACCAGGCTGGAGTTCGAAGAGTGGAAGACTACTACCACTACTAGAAACGATGCAGAGAAGATTGCTTTGGCAATTCAGTTTGATAAGAAGCTCAAAGAGGCTGATGTAGTGGCTGAGAGCCTACGCCAGGAAGCTGCTGCCGCGTACGTCAAGGAGAAGGACGAGCTAAGATCCGAGCACCAGCGACAGCAGCGGGAGAGAGAAGCCAATTTCGACTCCTTGCGAAAGGAACTTGAGCACAAGCTAGGTGCATCCCAGCTCGACTGCGAGCAGGCACTCAAGCGTGAGCGTGAGACTATGGAAGTTTGGGCGAAAGAGAGAGGCACTCTAGTTCAAGCGCATCGCGAAGACATTGAGAGTCTGCGCAAGAGCTGGGAGGAGCAACGTTCTTTATTAGAGGGGCAGCATAAGAAGATTAAGGACGAGTCCGACAAGGCATGGATTGAGTTACATGCGGAAGCTAATCGGAAGGCGGAAGAAAACAAGGTGCTTTCGGAGCAGTTGATCAAAGAAAAGGAAGAGCTCCTCAAGCAATACAATGAGCTCAAGCTAGAGCACGAAAAGGAGAAACAGATCATCAAGAGCGTTGCTACTAATTTGGAGAGTGAGAAGTCGAGATTGGAGAAGCTAATGGAATCATACGGAGATATCGCAGAAATCAAGAGCAAGGGCGATACTTATTAGTAAGTCTGCCATGGTGTCTATTGTCGTCGATTTTGGAGGGTTCGTATCCTTGTTTTGTGCATATTGCTGTTCCGGTTGGGTCAAGAGGTTATACAGGTCGCTAGCATTTTCCTGGTCGTAATGCAATCTTCATCATTCTTTCCACTCCGCGTACCACAGTTGACCATCGCTGACTACGTAACAGTTTAGTATCCTTTACACAGCTTCAAAAGCAGATCTTAGATCTTGCGGTGACCCACTTTGTGCACCTTCCCGTCACTCCTCCAACTGAAGACTTGCAGCAAATCCCTTCTCACATACCTTCTTTCTTGGCAGACACTTCTTCATCTAGGTACGCCGCATTTCCCAAGGATGGAAAAAGCTAATTAATGTTTTCAGACAATTGCGTGCCGCCTATGTAGCCCACACGGTCTCCAAACTTGTTACCTACCGTGTCTTCGGCCCGTTCTTGTTTAGCTTGGGTCGTCGATATGACAAAGCTGACTCCTTGTTTTTGTCAATGAGTAACCACATCCGCGACAAGAGCACGCGCAAGGAGGCTATATGGCGCCAACAGACGCTCCTCGCCGCGTTTACTAGCAGTGGTGCTAAACAGCGCATCAATACAGCTGCTGGTACCGTGGTAGAAGAGATTGTCAATGCCATCAAGCACTTTGCTGATCCTAAGGAGGAAGAAGGTATCAAGATTGCAGTAAAACGTATTGTGAAGCTCGCTGCTGAAACTTGGCGTTTCGCTCGTCTCGAGCGAGAAATGATTTCCGCCACCATGCCTGCTGTACACGATGAAGAACACGAATTCATAGGACCCGAATTCTGGCCATCGCATAACCCAGAAGGCACCCCAATCCCGTCGCTTGTCGGAACTACAGCACCGTCCGATGAAAAGCCGAAGCTATTGCTCCGCCTCTTCCCCGTCATCTATCGCGAGCCGAAACACGAGAACTTCCGCGACTCCGAGAATGAGAAGCCTGATGAAGGATGTATATACCATTATGGTTTGGCCTTATACGACGACGCAGAGCCGGTGGTGCAGAGGGCGGAGGAACTTAAAGCAGCAGGTTTGCCACCAACCACCGCTGCTTCTCCGACTGCTGCTGACTTTCCACCGCCTCTGTTGCCCGCTCCTAGGACTTCCTTACCTCCTACGCCCATTCTAGAGAAAGCGTCGGTTCGGTCAAAATCACCCCCACCTGAATTCACAAAAGATGTAGATCGTGTTTCTGTCCGACCAACTTCGCCCACATCGATCAAGTCGGGCAAGACATCTATCCGATCTAGAACTCCACCACCTGTGCCTCCTAAGAGAACATCGATCCGATCGAAATCATCCTTGTCTGTTCAATCCGACAAGTTATCAGTCCGCTCTTCGACTTCACCACCCCCTCTTCCACACCCAAACCCAACCGAGCCCCCCATCGTCACCAAAACCCACCCCTTCAGAGTTTTCACAAACTCCCTACACACGCCCAGCCCCGGGCCCCATCGACTTTGACACACCCATAGACGCACCTCCACTCCCAGAACCCACAGAAGTCGGCACGGTCGCTCACTCTGAGGCTGAACCCAGTGCCTCTGCAGACGCCCCACCACTCCCAGCGCCCACAGAGAGCATCCTCGCACCTTCTGCTTCGTTAGCCGTCTTAGCAGCAGAGTATGAAGACACACCCGCTCCTCCTCCACCAGCACCAACCGAGAGCGCCATAATCCCACCCTTTGACCCTTCCGCTTCCAATCTCCCAACCCCACCACATTCGCGCGCTGTAACACCCTCGCGACCCGTCTCTCCGCTGTTCGCCGCAATCGACGAAATTGACGCCCTATCTTCCCACCGCAGCCGCCGAACATCTTCCTCTCGGCGCTCCGCACGCTCGCGACCTTCCGATGAGGAGCTTCACGCCTCCACCAAAGACGCGCCCAAGGATCCTTCCTCCAAGTCTACCCCCCAAGATAAGGATAAAGATAAAGAACGCCCCGACACCGCCCGCCGCACAAGCGGCTACTCCCTCAGCACACGCAGCTCCCGCGAAACCGCGTCTGACCGCACGGAGAGCACCGAGCGACCAAGCACTGGGAGGAGCAGCAGGTACTTATGCGAGAGTCGCAGCGCAGCAATCAAGGGGTTGTATCCGAATAGTCCGCTTGCAGGGCAGAGTCCGCAATTAAGTCGGACGAGTTCGTTAAGGAGCCAGAAGAGGAAAAGTGTAGAAGCAGGGACGTGGGATACGACGACGGCGACGCAAACGCAGACCGGCGTGGAGGCTCCTGCGGAGGAGGCGGCGGTAGGTAAAGAATAAGGTAGTAGGTTGTGGATCTCTGTGAGTGTTAGTCGTTTGCTTATGGTACTTTTTTGTCTTTTGCATAGCATGGCCTTTCGTTTGGTTCTTCTTTCTCTATTTCATGTATTACTGGAGGCTTACTGTAATATCATCCGCGTTCAGGCATGGACCAGTGGTGAAGGAGGATATGAAGCGAGCATTGCGGATGGCGCATCGTTGGAAATTGCATCGGTTATGCATGTACGAGGGCATGATGGGAAGGCGTTTAGCATCTTAGCGTTCGGTACCTGGTATTTGTATAATGTTTCGCGATTAGTTGCTTTGACCCACGGGTTCTTAATGTTCTTTCGGGTGTATCAATGCAGAGTATGTTAAGAAAAGTTCAGATAGTGCTGGTTGTAGATCTCATGCATCAATAATGTTGAGCTTACTCTAACATCATTTCTCGTTTGACAATCTAGTCGGTGTTTTTGGTGGCGTCTTACTCTGTCTAAGCGCGATGAAGAATACCAGAGTGTTTAGTGTGAGTCCCTGCCCTTTGTACAGAGGGTAGGAGGGGTTTTCAGGCTACCTGATTGTGTAATTCGTAGCGAGCGTGAAGACGCGTAAGACGTAGCCACCATCTTGACCGGCTTACATATTCGAAGCATGCTAATCAGGAATTGCAGAACAGAATGAGAAGCTTGTCTGTACGTCAATAATTCTGGCGCCTTTCGTGATCGCTTCTTGTACGTGCGCGTCGTCAGCCTAATACGCGAGTTTCAGCTTTTGTTTGTTTACATCGAAATCGACGATAATAAACGCAGGCTCATAGATGTCTCCAATCCAGCCACCACCTCGCTTACAGCCAATAAATCGTTAATGAGCCTTCATTAAAAACAGCATAAATGGGCAGAGATGTGCTGCTTGCTCTGACGTGAACATGGGCCGTGCAGGTCACGGGCCTCTCAACAAGGCGGAAGGACATAACACAGCGGCCTGGAAGAGTGGTTGGTTTTGGGGAACAAATGAAATTTTCCTGCACAATGTGCTTCACGTTACTTACACGATCTTTGGCTCTTATTGAATGCCTTTTCGATCCGGTGTCCTGAAGCCTACACCAGAGACACTGCTCTTTTTTTCTTTCATGAACTTCCGTAGGGCTCGCCATAACAAAATTTAATCTCTACTATACTATACACTACCGGCACATAAAATCTTTTCTCGGGTCGCGAAAAAATTTGCTCAAGGTTATAAGTGAGGTACGAGCCTACTCGTCGCCGATCAAACGTAGAAAGATACCAAATCCAGAGACTGAATTTACTTTGCTACCCGAGTCTCACATGCCCTCATTATAGATGCTGCGCCGTCCGACCGCTGGCCTCGGCGACACCGAATCCCCCCGCGCTCGAACGATCCGCGCATCCCACGAGATCCTTACATACCCCACGAGCGGCACGCTTCCTTCCCACATTCTCACAAATCAGGGGATAACCCGTACCATCTTCACTACAAATTTATTACTGGAATAAGGTGGACGGGCGGCATATGGAGGATGGCAGAAGCTTGTCTTCACGACCCTCCGATCTGTCGTTTGGAGGGAGTGGTAGACGCTCGGATGGCACTGAGGTATTGTTGGAAACCATACCTTGCACGACCACTCGTAATTAAAGAAGAACATATGTATTGAGTGTATCTATCTTTTCACAATGCGCTGTTGCCCGACACTGCTGTGGCCTCAACGCACTCCAGTGGAACCATGCCGAGCGTAAAGAACTCGAGATAGCTTAGGGAAGTCTCGCAAGTGCTACGAAGTCAGATACATGTCGGCTTTTGTTAGTGTTTGTGAAAAACTATATGAGGAGATTGACGTTAGGTCATGGTAGAAACCTATGCAGTAGCACTCTTCCTCAGTAGATAGATCATCAATACGTACTCCATTCATATTTCGCCCTTCCTCATTCTATTAGTAATTGTCTTCAAAGAAGAGATATTCAAGTTTTCAATTCAAAATAGTTGTGACCCCCTACCGAAGCTTTGTAAAAGAAAAACAGCCTGCTAAGTGGATACCGGACGGGCGCATCCTCACCGAAATAACTCATTTACGAAAAGATATTTCGGATCTCCGGGCTTCAATACAAAATTTATCTATAGTCAGTTTGAAGCTCATATTGTAACAGGCTCGCGAGAGTGAGGGGTGTAGAGAATTTGCTACATCTCTACGCGGACGCGCCAAGGCCGTATCTTTACGGTGATCGGGGTAAGAGTTGCACTCTGGCACAGGTCATGTTGTTTATATCTTGAAAGAGGCTTATTGATAACGGAGTGAAAGTTGCCTGTTAAAGGTCTCATAACAAGTTGCCGTTTGCCAATGCGCTACCCCATCGTACGATACGCAACTCCCCCTCCACACAACTTGCTTTCATACTCAGCCTCTAGCTCTGTCTTCGAGAGAAGCATATGCACCTTTCCTGTGAATTCAAGGGCGCATTCCAGACCCAGCTGTAACCGTTGTAGTCTGGTCTGATGGCGGATGTGAAGGGGTAGGCGAATCGCTTCCTTGTGTCTCGGGTTGCAGTGGAGGTTGAATGGGTGCTATCAGTTACATCAACTCAGGTTCACAAGACGCAGATTTGAGGCTTACGCAATGGCAGCGGAGCCCTTGTACGAAATATCGGTTCGCGCTCCAGGACTAGTTCTGTCGGCTGCAGAAGGTGTGCGCCCATCTTCGTCTATTAGGCAGGTGAATGCAAATTTGCGTACTTTGTAGTGAAGAAAAAGTCCTCGTGATCCCTTGTGTATTGCAGGTGGCAGCAGGATGATGCTTTTATACTGGCCTAGGCTGTCCACAAGGCTCTCGTCTCCTCTCGTCGTCTACTCCTAGAATCGCTCGCTCAGAGCGCTGCGACCCACCACCAACCCAGATGCTCTTGCCTTGACTCATGTCCACGCATTAGATGGTGCATTGCGCGGCACGAAAGCCTGCCAGAATGAGTTGCTTGCAGCTACCCATGCTATGATCGTTGACAGGGCTAGCGAATGTATGTTAATACGAGCGTTATCGAATCCTTCGCTCTGGTAGCCGGTGAAACGAAGGGCGGTGAGCGCTATTGTTTTGCTCCTGTGCTGTTTTGGGCAGGATTTCCTTCGGGTAAGGGGGTCGCGCGTCCGCGATATGCCCGCTCGGACATCTTCGGACGCGGCGACGCTGCAGCGGGAGCGGGAGACATCCTGGGGAGCCAAGCGATGCTGATCGACTTTGATAGCTTCTAGGCCATTCCATCTAGCAAGCGCTACCATGATTCCAGCGTGCATGAACACAGCGCAGTCGACGCGATAGACAGTCAGAGTTGGGGACTGATTTGTAGCCGTTCTGTGTAGCCATAGAACGTGTCCACTAAGTAGGGTGTTCATCCACTGCTCTTGTCTCAATAAAGGATGTTTCGACAAACAATACCATGACTGCAATAGTCTCTTTCTCGCATTTGGAAACCTGACTGAGAGGCGGATTGCAACTCGTCCACCGTCTTGACTTGTTGAGCAATTGTAGAGCATTGTGGAATGCTTTAGTTGTCTCCTCGAGCTCGGTGGATAATGCATAAATCTACCAGCTACCATGAGCCAAGTCGAAGCCTTAGTATGAGAAGGATTAATTGACGAGCCGAAAATTGTTGCCTTACTTGGAGCGCGTGCCCAGAAATGGTTAGGTTGACCTGCCACACTGTTGTACCACGCTCTTCATCGCCTCCCCTTCCTTCTCCTTCATCAACCACCACAAAGGCCGCATGTAATGCTAAACTTGACCCCCTTTGCAGAGACTATTGTCAGTGGTCGAGACGAAAACCGATGCGACCGCGAAGAAGGCAGCTGTCAGGGAAAATATCGAAGAACGCGAAACCCGACCGGAGAGAAACTTTGCGGATCCAGAAAACAAGAGGCCGAAAACTCCCACGACAGCGATGCGAACATTGATTGGATGAATCAGAGCAAGCGCAAACATTGTTATTGTCAAGAGCAAGGGAACAAAGATGCATGCAATTGCATCCATGAAGCCGATAACGGCAGAAAGTCTGACACCAGGAGTTTGAGGCGTATTTTTCCTGAACCACTTGCGTAGCCGCCTCAGAACTTTGGTATCGATCCATTCGATGTTTTCGATTGCCAGTTTTGTAAGGACATCAGAGGAATCTACACCCACTACAGCGACGAAATCGGGAGACGCCGGATCTTGGTATGCTGTGGCGCCGTGGATTTCGTTGGTCGGACCGAAGGTATCATTCGCGAACAGATCGGGAAATTCTCCCAACTTTCTACTCGAATATGTGCTAGGATCAGGCAACTTGAACAGGTTATTGAACAAGCAGAGGTTTTTAGCTAAAGAGGTCAGGTGGTTCTCACAAAGATGTACATGTCACTGACAGTAAGCTCGCAGCCGCTCTTCGTATCTGGTCCATTTCTTGTGTAGTTCTCCATCTCGATCTAGAAGATTTCGAGGGTAGCTGAGGGTGGTCAAGGAATTACCGCCCTCCCTAGTTCGTATTTTCGCAATGCCTTGGTTGAGCTCTTCCTTCATGATGAATAACTCTTCTCCATCATCGTAGAGTTTCTTTGCCCATTCGGCCCCGAATCGACGAAACTTGAGCTGCTCAGGGAACACTGCGCTCTCTTGATAGAACGTAAAATAGTCATGCGCGAGCCGCGGGGTTTGTTGTGTCTGCATGATGTTGCGCCTTCGATTGCCGAGGTACATTAACATGGATTGCGCAGGGCTAGGCGACCAGGATACAAACTCCAGGACGAGACTCGGATATCGCGGAGGTGAATAGAAAAAAGTTCCTTTATACGGATCTATGGGTTAGAGTCAGAGGTAGGCTTCCGCCTCTTTTATACCCCGAAGACACCAGGCTTGAACCTGCGCAGCAGCGTAGCTTCATAGTTGCTTCCAACCAATCTTCGGTTCGCTTGAGTGGCTTCCAATCATTTTTTACGCGTTATTTACCGGGCCTCCTGCAGACTTGAGAAGGCTGTAGGGCGGCGATATGCAGGCCGGCTCCTCTATCGTCCTTCTATGGCACGTCTCTATGTATTCTGATCGCTAGGCAGTGACAAAGACCAACCACGGAGCACAAAGTAGCAGAGAGTGCTTCAGCGATGCTGAGCTGGTGCACTGTCTCTCCCTGAAGGCTCGGTCAAGGGCTTGGTGAATGCAGTCTGGCGCGCGACAAAGACTGAGAAGTGTCAGATCCACAGACGCACCAATAGCAACCATATGCGTACCTCCATATCGGTTGTCATGCAGTCGCGAATTGCGGCACAATAAGCCCCATGGGGCCGCTTTTGAGAAGGATACAGGGCAAGAAAAGATGGGTTTTCGAGGACTGGGGTGACGAAGCCCAATGGCCACCATCCACGGCACTATGCAAGACCTTGCTGACAACTAAGTTCGGTGGTTATGTCTGTTGCTTCTGATATCGACCAAGTCTAGTATGCGGTAGGCTTAATACTAGTAGAGTATTCTACATTCTTGATAGGTGGGTGTGAACATTGGAGTGGGGAGGCAGAGTTCAACTGTCTGGAAAGTAAAAAATTTAAAGGCGAGCTGAAAAGTGACGCCGAGGCCAAAGCTCGGGTTTTCGGATAATAGCAGTATCGGCGTTTACATCCATGCATCTCCATTCTAGATCACATTTCACCTTCAGTAAGTTGCGACGGATGCTCAGTTCTTATACTTGATACTGATTCGTTATTTGTGTTTACGTATCGAAAATGGCCATGCTGGACTCCCTCTCGACTCCGTTGTAGAAAGGCTATCGATAAAGCACAACCCTTGGAAGAATGCTGATTACCCAGACCCTGCAACTCATCAGCCTGCAGCGAACCCGTCCAAAGACATGCATACTCTGAAGGTTCCCTAGCAAGGTTCTTCAGCTACGGGTTTTGCAATCGCGTGAAGCGCCTGTGTGCATTAGTGTCGTAAGTAAAAGCGGCAGAAGCAAGTCTAAGCCTCTACTGCGCGTTTCATAGATGGATCTCATAGGGCTAACCATGATTACTATTATCTAAGGTAGATCTAGAAATTCCAAGCCTTGCGTATTTGGTCTTGTTATTGGTCAGTGAGAGCATCGGATTGCCATGATGATCAAATACCAAGCCGCAGAAAATCAGGCAGGCGACTACCCCTACCCCTTCCAAAAATGCTCCCTCCTGAAGCGCGCGTAGTCGCCTTGGCAATATTCATGCACCATGAAGTCTGTGGTGTCTCCAACTCCCAATGTGCTAGATTCCTAGCATACAGAGGACATATCATTGCAAGTAAGGGATCATCTTTCTAGAGAAGTCGAGTATGGGCTGTACCTCCTCTGAGATAAGCTATAGATTTCAAACAGGAATCGCGATGAGAGTCGGAAGGGCATTGGTTGACCAACGAATCACGACCGAATTGCAGGCATCGCCGCCGGTTCCCTTTCGCCACCGACGATCTTAGATTCGCGGTTGAGTTCAACCAGGCTCAGAATCTGCCTTTTCTTAGCGCCGAAGTAGCTGTGACCCTCGAAATAGTCTATCGTGCACTAAAATGATAGCCCTGTCATAAGATAGTGAAACCATGAAGTGTTTGAGTTTTTCTTTACGCGTTGGTCCAGTGCCTTGTGTCTACTTGTACCGTATCGGGGCAACTTTTCACGCAGCCAGGCGCGCGACAAACCTCAGAATTTGTGGATGCGAAGTTACGAAGCGCGCCTCATCCAGCAAGTACCACACCTGCACCTCTATTTCGGCTACCTACGATTAAGTGCAGTGATTTGGGTGTCATCTATTGGGAGAGGCTGACAGGACGAAATCTCGGGCGCTAGATTCATGATGCTCAAGGTAGGATCTTCATCCAATGGAAATCTCACTTGACGGGTATTTCGCTTTTCAAAAATCCATACGCTATAATGGGAATGTTACCTTGAGCCGTGGCTTTCTAGCTCTGGCAACAGTCGTACGAGTCAGATGCGTGCTTACACCTTTACGCATGATCTGGAGACCCAATACTTTGTAAGACACAGATATCACGTTCCAATTTCAATACTTAGTCGTAGAAACCTCCCGGAAGTCGATCCTACATGGTGGCTCGCCTCGGACTTTCATCCGTGTGCTGCTCGGTTTTGAAGTTTGAGCTAAATTATGTCAAGTCTTCGAATTCACACTACTGTAAACCCATTCTATCTTATCATCATCATGGTCTTTTCTCAGCGTGTATCGAGGCGCCAGAAAAGCTTTAATTTAACGATTATCAATTTTGATACGATTCACCGAACAAGAAGAGAGCACGACGTTGAACGCCCTCGGAAGAGGAGATGATCTGAAACCCGTAGGAGTCCATTACCAAAATCACGTCATCACGAATTGGAGAATGGTTTGGCCCATAAACCTACACTGCAAATTGGACCAGATGCTTTGACAAGCTACGAGATAAGGCATATTCACAATTTCTAACATCGTGGAAAGGATTCATCATCAAGTGAGGTGCGTTGGCGGAAATAATATAACCCGATCCGGTGCGGTACCGCCTAGGGTTCGTCTGCAAGGACTTGTTGCCGAACGCTAGCGCCTGTACCCTTTCGAGGAGTAGATATTTTGACTATTTCAACCAAGGTCTAGGCCCAAGGGGGGCCCCCCGGCTACAATGCTTCAGTTTCGTAACGTGTCCTTGATAAGCAGGACGGTGGATATACCAATGTTGGTACGCAAATACGAGCAGCCTTTGACCGATACCGCCAGAGCATTGACTGCGTTCCATGACCAATGAGCGCTCGCATACACCGAAATGAGAAGAGTATGTAAGAGCATAGGGTCGGCTACAGATGGCGAACTAGGCAGGGTGGGCAGTACATAAGTGCAACAATAAGGCTAATTTAAACAACTGCTTAGATCACGAAGAGGAGGGAGTTCACTTATCTAATAAACCATACACGTTTGTTGGAGGTGTACAAGTTGTAATGTGGATACTATCACAGCGACTTCGAGTTTAGGTATTTGGCCATCTGGGTACGTGTAGTAACATGATCGCGAACATGCATTAGGCGTTATGTGCTTTAAGCCAAATGAGGAAACCAGGAAAAAATGACGTCGTGACTATGCAGTGAGGATAGCGATCGTCTATCTTCACCGGCGGATCCAATAAACCTTATTGCGAGGCGCATTCAGGTTTCCATCTGCATGCTACAGCAGTGCACGTGCCACACGGCTTCATCATGACCGCCCCGAGGGGCTGAACGGTGAGCGGGGAAGCAATCCGAAGGCTAGCCTAGTATTAGTATGTTGGTTGTGAGCAAGGGTTCTCGTACGTGTTCAATCTAGAAGCGGCGTGTTTGTTAAACAGTGACCAAAGTTTAGAAAGCAGGATTGTGGGCTGGATGTTGACGTAAGTACAACGCTACACGTATCTGATGCCGAGATCCTCATGATCGGAGTACATTGTGCTGTGCGCTGACGACGATGCGGCAAAAATAAATCACTGTCGTCCTCTCGCTTGATCCCATACATTCATGTGGATGGCAAGGCTCAATACGTGTCACAATAAGGGCAAAAGATTTTGCGCTGTATTCAAAGTGCGCACATACGGAATATGAATTGTGCAATATGTTCATAACTAGTAGGCATTCTTGTGAAGCACACGCAGCACCACGGTATCTCGCAAATCCACAGACGATATCGAAAATGACTCTACAACACGACCAACCTCTTTTTGGCTCCGAATCAAATTGTGCAATGTGGATATCATATGCATTTCGCTTCATGCCTCTTGCTGTATCGCACTGGGCCTTCGGTGGTCCGTGGTTGTCCTTCAATACTAACATGCAGGCTGCAAATCGCAGGGGCTGGTAGAGGCGGCCTCTCCGTAGATGGTCTTGGCCCAGTCTCATCTGAGATGTAAATGTAATGCAATGCATGCATATGTGCGTAAGCGTATAATATGAACAAGCCTTTCGAGTTGCCTCTAAGGCTTCCTGCTCTTAGGAGCATGCTTGCAGCTTGGCTGTCCGTGTTCTTCATCTACCTTGAATATACTATATTGTAACATTTTTTGAAATCTCTTGGGAATCTGTCTTCAGCTTTCGCAGGCCCCTTGTTAAGCAAGGTGGTTCTTTGGATGTATTGTATTGATTGGGGAGCTAGAGCTATGGTGCTAGCTAAGATCTATATTTACGTGCCAAGCAAGTCACATCATGTGACACCCCTCTTCTATGTCTTTCCATAGTAGTAATATCATCACAATTTGCACATCGAAGCTGGGCGGCTAGCCTTGCGTTTTTGATGTTTGAAACATGGTCAACTGTATTCGTCCTCTACTCAGGTGAGGAGCCACTCTTCGAGATTATCCTCTTCTGCTTCGTTGCCTGTAGTGTCGTTTTCTCATGACCAACTTCCCGTGACAGCGCATATATTGTCACAATCATTCATGCTGGATCGCTCACCTTTACTACCGTTGTCATTTACAGAGCTGATATCAGATTCTTGAGTCGCTATAATATCCTAGTTCTTGACCATTTTGTGAAGTTCGCACATGAATAGACCGTAGAATATTCCACCATTTATAACACAGGTGCTTAAATTGAATTGCATAATGAACTAGAGTCGAGCTATATGTGGATGTGGATAAGAGACGATGATAGGCTACTGAACCTTCACTTAAGGTGTATGACATAATAGAAAAGAATAACCAAAGGGAGAGAAGAGGAACTTCCCTGGTTCTCGGTACGGCTTTCGGGTTATCGGCATACCTAGATTTATGCACCGTTTTTTTATCCCATCCAATCCATTCATTAGCCAATTCAACTCCTTGTCATCTATTTCATTTGACTTTTCTTATTGAGACGTGTGATCGACGAAGCTGCCATGCCGTTCTTTTGCTCTAGATATTTGATAGGGAACCGTATAATATCAAAGCTATACAACATTTCTAGTCTTTTGTGAAATTATAAAGAGACACAGTGAGTCAAACAATTCAGCGCATGGACGAGTCAACCCTTCGCAGTGTTACAACTCACCCAGCGAATACCCCAAAATCTACAGCAGGCACATCATTTGTGCGACCATATCTCTATAGCTCTTCTGAAACGTGTGCTACAAGTTTTGTGAGTGGATGTATGGGGAATACAAAAATGACAGCGGCATATGCCTGCATAGTTATGTGGATCAAATTTTAGCGACCCTCCGCTTGACCTTAGTATGATCATACAGTGGACACGTTGTGGTAGCTTTACGGAAGAAAAAAAGCTCATCTAGACGGGTTTGGAATAGACTTGGGGCGGTTGTTGACGATGCAATCACACGGGACCCGGAGAAGGAACGACCCTGTGGCGTAGGTCTTAGTGAAAGGTCCTTGCAGCCAAGCGCTCCCCAGTAATGTTGCCAATAACACCGTTCTCGATCTTCGCATTAATCCGTAGGTAATCGACTTGAGAAGTAGCGGTAGGCTCTAATGTAGCTGCATAGTGAGCATACCAAGAGAAGAGTTTTGGTCAAGGATCCGATTGTAGAATCGTAGTAGAGATCAAGGGTTTGTAGATTTACTGAGGATAATGCGTCTTCATCGGAGATGATCCATAGTCCTACGCATCCATCCCGGCCTATAAACATCCACCTTTCCTTCTCCACTTCAAGTTGTTTGGCGACCATCCCAAATACTATATTCTTGAACTGAAAGTATATTGCTATCTGATATCCAGTAGATTGGCACTCAATACTATTAGAGATATATGAAGGTCGTTGATAAGACTATATACATGCTGTAGCCCCAGGTCGTTCCTTTTCCATATAGAGCGTGGTGGACATGATGAACGTGTACGCACTTCTTTTCCTTTGACAGTCGTGCACACATACGACAAGGCTAAAATGAATTACCGATCGCTTCCTGGTATTAGACCTAACGCCAAATGCTAAATTTCAAGAACGCTCAGTTCCTTGCCAGAACATTTAATCGCCGACGAAGCGGTATCGTCCCCTACCCTTTCCAAATATCTTCCAGATTACGAATAGAAATTTCCTAAGTGTTGATGTGCCGCGAGTAACATTCCAAACACCAGGGTTCCCCCTCTCGCCCAACTTCCACAATACATTTCTTGCAAATAGCCTTCTGGCACCCAGAACACTCTCTCGCGCATATATAACAGGTCCTTCCTTCGCATCGCCGGCAGTCCATATAATTTTCGAGGTCTCTCTTTCGTTTCGGTGCTGTACTGCAGGCATGGCATGGTCGGAGATCGGAGTTGGCGTGTGCGTCAGTCCGTTGGACAGGCGGTGAGCTTGGCATGAGATCCAGTTCGATGTCCATGAGGTGCGACGGTGTCTTGACAAGCGATATCTTCGGGTTTAGTCGTCTTATTTGTTTGACTGGCCGTCGCTCGAAGTTTGAAAAGCTCGATAGCTTTGAATGTGACCAGTACCCATTCCCCTGGTGTGATGCGAGGTTGTGACCGTGAAGCCTGAGCATGGCTTCGTTGGGGGACGACCGTAGGTATGAGGAGTTATGGTTGCCGAGACTGTGTATATCATCACCGAACGAAGGACAAAAATCACATGTCCGCTCCTGCTTCGAGATCGGTCCCTCCGTGTCACCCTCTATTCGCCGCTTCCTCTTGCCAAGCCCGGTTGTAGATTGCGAGTCTGCCATGTTGTTCCGCATGTGCATGTGGGTCGAAGTGGAGACGCTCGGGTGTTCGTGTGCGTGGTCATGGCCGAATAGGCCGGATGTAATGTAGACCATGGCGGGGAGTTGACGGTGAAGCGGAGGCGGAGGATGGAATGACGGTGAGAGACGTATCTAGAAGGTGCAAAGGCGGCGAAAAGCTCGGAAACGATTGTTCAGCAAAACGCAGAGAATGCTCTTGTGTACAGAATGCTTTGGGCACAACCAAAAAGCGACATGGGAACGAGCAACGTGTGCAGGAAGAAGACGGAGCAGAGATGTTGTTGTCCTGGCGGAGGGAAGTCGACCTTGCTCGGAATCAACTAGCTCCATCCTTGATCCAGGCACCAAGCGACCCAGCCTATGATGGATGCAGGGGTCCGGGGTCCACGACGTTTTCACGTGTGCCAAGCAACCGCGGCGCGTCGGCGCATTGTCCTCCGCATCGCGCTCCAACCCACCAAACATAATTGTACATACACTGGCCGACTCGCAGCCGGCAGGCTTCTATTCTTTTTGGGACTGGGTATTGCCTTACTGCTACTCTTATTTGGTATCATGACTTTTTTTTATACGAAGACTATCTAATTACCCCTGAGGTCATTAATTTCGCGCCCTACGGCGATATCAATTCGCACTGTCAGTAACATGGACAATCTCAACGTTTCCGAGCTGGTTCAGCGATTGGGGAGTGATGAAGAGTCAGTCCGGAAGATGGCAGTGTTCAAATTACAAAATGCGATTGGGGACCCCTCGTTTGCGGATGTCTTCATACAGGAAGGGGGTCTACCCAAGCTTCGGTTCCTAGCTCTGCATTCGACCGGCAACACACTAGCATACTGTCTCACATCCCTGTCGCGGCTACTAGAACTTGACAAAGGATGGGACCACGTTACAGACGACCTCATCAAACGAGTGAGTACGAAGAAGACCGGCATCTGATGTTTGACCTAAAGGTGAATAGATAGTCGGACTAGTAGTCGCACAACCTCTCGTCAACGTCAATCGAGGCGCAATGTCTGTTCTCGCTGCCATTGTTGGCCACCCCTCGCACCGCAATTCGCAGCCCGGGGTCACTGGCTTCCAACGACTGAAGCCTGTGGTCGAATCGCACACACAATTCTTGCCTTCCCTTGTCGAGAAGATGACCTCCGCCGACCACGCCCTTTGCGCAAACTCTCTCCAACTCATAAACGCTCTCATGCGAGACGCTATCGCAAACGACGCAGACTTTGAGTGGCCACGGTTCATAAAGCAGCTGCAGGAACTAGGTGTAATCAAGAGCGTGTATGGTCTGATGCAGAGTTCTGCGGTACAAGATTTGGCACATCCATTACTGGACTTTCAGTCATTGACTAAAATCCTATTAAGGAGGTGGAGAGAAGAGAAGGTCGATCTTGAAAAGGCAGATCACCGAAGAGCCATCCGTGGACTCCACGTCGCAAGCAATCCAGATCAGGCAGGGACAGACCCCAAGGGCAGTAAGCGACAAAACCCAGCGAAATGGAGGCGCTTAGGGTTCGACAGTGAATCGCCAGCATTTGAATTCAGTTCAACGGGATTTTTGGGGTTGATGGACCTCACCGATTTTGTCTATAAAAACGAAGACGGTTTCCAGAAGCTATTGCTTGAGCAGTCAGCAGAGCCGCTCGACCAGCGTTGTCCAGTTGCCCGGGCGAGTCTTGCGGTCACTTCAATTTTGTATGAGCATTTCGAGGTCGATAAACCAGATGAGTCGGAATCTAATAGATACACGGTCCTGGAGTCACGAGCAAATTTTGATAGGTCATTTAAGCCTTTGCTTTTGCATTGGTCAAGATTGCATACGAGTGGGCTGAATGCTTTCATCCGGCTTTGGAAGGCGGCAGGAGCACAGACGGAGGATTTTGAGAAGATTGAAGAATTGGTTCGGATCCTTACTGAGCAAATAGTAGGCCAGGCTCCCCCGTACGAAAGAGATCAAGGATGTCGAGGACGAGTTGGCGGAGTTTGACATCCAACGACTACGAGAACTCCAGATGGAGCTGCTCGAACTCACGTATGAGGATGCTTGGGGCCATCACCTACGGTTCGTACCTATCCTTGAGTCTGAGAATCCTGATGTTGACCTGAATTAGACAAGTTAGGGATGAGCTCAACCATGAAGCTCTTCAATTTGTCAAAGAGCAGCGCATCAGGTGTCTGCTCCAGGGCGCCTGGTTTCCACAGACCATGAACTATGGAACGGAAGCAGGACCAGTGACATCCAAAACCCTCAGCCGAACTGTGCCCTCATCATGGCGGTTTGTGCGACTTTCACATAACCGACGATACTTGCATTATTCGGACTTCGATGAGAAGCTGCCAACAGAGCCTAGGCTGGATGCCTTACAGGAAAAAAGTAGGCTTCTGTGGCCCTATGGAATAGTGTACGCGCTGTGGCTGACATGCATCTCTAGTCGATCTTTCCATCGTGTCTTCGGTCGTCAGCAACGTTTCGGCGTCGGCCCCATCCACGTCCTCGTCTGACAGCACGCTTCGCGACGCCGGCCATGCGTCTACCTCGACAAGAATCACCATTCACGGATATGTACCTGCACCCAACAACCACGCACGACAGATGTCGGATGCGTCCAAAGGCACGCAGAAAGAGTCTGTTCTTCTTCAGCTCCATCCGCAAAGCCACACACTGGCGTCGGAGTGGCTCGACGGGCTGCTGATGCTGCTCAACCAGCAGCCAATTACGGCGGACACCAACAAGCTCGTCAACCTCATCGGCGGCTATGGACTGAAGATTCGACTGCTCAACGTACGGTTTGAGGATGTGGGCATGGAGGAGCCCATCCTACCCAGCCGTGAGGGACTGGATGATGACTACTATTACGACATTGGCGGTATGGAAGCAGGGGGTGTGAAACTGTCGCAACAACGTGTTTGCATGCATATGGTACCTCTTCCATGGCGTGCTTGTTTGGAACAAGGAACAAGATAGGGTGGTTGTTGGGGCCGGCGTCACTTTGGTGCCTTTTGCTCAGGTACGGGCCGGCCGTTCTATACTTTGGATCTGGCGCTATTTTGGTTGAATGGGGGCTTGGCAAAGGCACAAGCTCTGGGTATGGTATTGGGGTCGACAGGGGTGCGGGCCGGTGCTAATATTGCTAGTGTTCTGGAGGATAATCAATTGATGAGAGGGACACGAGGGCGGGCACACTGCGTATTCGAGCATTATGATTCTATTTAGATACCCTTGGTCATACCATGGCGTGGCACCACGTTTTCGCCGTCGACGACTGTTGAATGGCCCTCTTTCCTATGATGGCTAGCAGGCAGAGAGCCCACGGGCTCGGGCGTTCAGCTCCAGCTGCGCCAGACTCACACGGCGTCTGTTGGCGAGGCTACACGATGCGGGCAGCGATATTTTGCGCAGCTCGGTGGCACCATCGGAGAGGAAGCCTGGGCCAGCATTCGGGCCATCGGGAGACGGGACACATGGCGTTCCAGAATCTCAGACAGAGTGATGAGGTGGTTTACCAGTGACGGTGCATGCGATATGGGCTCCATCAAATATCCCGGCGTCTATCACGCCTAAGTTCTGGGGCAGGCCGTAGTGCGGAGTTGTTCTCTGACGAAGTGGGCCCGCTCACCGTGTTTTGTTCCTGAAGAACGAACATCCCCCCCCCCGGCCTGAAACAGTGGGCGGGAGCAGAGCGGGGGCGTAAACTTGCGCAACCACGAAGCGGGCGGCCATTGGTTCGTGGTGGAGTGGGCGGTAGGGGCAGCGGTGGTGAAGATATCCGCAGCATGCGCGAATCGCCTCGTGGCGAGAGGCGCTGGGCGTGTTCCATGGTCCAGGGATGCCACGGCCGCGGCGACTTGGAGGAGCCTGAGTGGGTGAGCTGGTCATGGACGGCACGGATCTCGACGAACCGCTGGCGAAGGCCAGGCGCTGGAATGTTCAGGCTGGCGGCGCAGTAGTGGTGGACGGCTGCATATGTGGTTCGGATGCTCTCTGCAGCCGCCAGCGCCGTGCTCCCTTGGTGAATGGTCTGCCTCGGGAGCCTTCATTAACTGGGCGGCGCCTGTTTGCGTGTCTGCGTCTTCTTATACCAGAGCTGCCCCGTCACCACGCTGGCCGCCGTCCCGGTCGATCGATCTCTTGATCCAACGTCGACTCCAACGACGACAGCCACGACGCTCGACGCGCTCACGGGCTAGGGGCCTTGGTGCTCGAAAACGCACATGTACCTGCAACGGCCACCACGTCACGCAGCTTGAGCCCTCGCCCGCCCGCGCTCCAAAGCCAACTCAACCGCAGCCCCGCCGGCACCATGAAGAAGAAGGCAAAGGGCACTCCGTGCTCGCATGCCGAGTTTGAGTCGTTGCCTGAACCATTGAGGTGCGTACAGCCATGCAAAGTCGCTGCACCCGTGATTTGCTGGGGGAAGATGTGATTGTGATAGGGGCGCATAAACCTCTTCATCTCCACCCCACCACGGGCCGGTACCTGACAGCATTCCAAGCCATAGCATCGATGCTGACTATAGCGCCTGCAGGAGGAAGTATTTCAGCTCGCTGGAGCGTCTGCGCATCGCAGAGGAGCACGCACTGCACGAGCTGCAAGGGGAGCACAAACACACAGCGCGCCCGTCCCGTGCGCGCTCCACCGCCATCCATCGCTCGATACCAGTGCTGGGATCGTCACGTCGCCGACGTCGACGAGCCGAAAGCCTAAAACACGACCGTTCCATCGCCCAGGCCGACGCATCCTTCTTCCTGTCGCTCCCACCCAAAGTCCAGAGGAGCGCCTTTTCCCGCGAGGAGCAGACCATTCTCGTCGGAAGGTGCGACCAGTCGCTCTTGCCAACCGCGTCCTCCCCTCCGCCGCGCCTGCACCGCGACGAAGAGCAGCGCTTCAGCGACTTCCACTTTGGCTTCAACACTACCACCACCACCACCGACGACGGCGACGACGACGACGACGACGGCACTTCTGCCTCCCAGCGTGGCCGCACCCTCAGGCGCCGGGCCAGCCTCTCGTCCAGCCTCTCGTCCACGGCCATCTCTCCCACCCGCGCCTCCCCCTACGGCCCTGCGCAAGAGCTGGATGCAGACACGGAAAGCAGCCTGCTGTACCTCGACACCATGAGTCCATTGACCTCCCAGCCCTCGCGGGCGAGCTTCAGACGGACCCTGTCGCTCACCAACATCCCCCTGCGCACCTCGACCTCTTCAGCGCCTCTGTCGCCCGAGCCGCTCTCCGCTCGTGGAACCGCGCCATGGCACCAGCGCGCCCACTCGCAGTCGGTCTCAGGGCGCCGTTCCTCGCATACGCCTGCTGCTCCCGTCTTCGACCCTGAGGCGACGCACTACCGAGACGCCGAGACGCGCAAGAAGCTGCAGTTCCTTGCCTCCCCGCAAAAGTTTGACGAGGCGGTCGAATTTGGCTTTCCCTCGTCGAGCGGCGACGATCCCATGCCGCCTCGCTACCACCTGCCACCCATCAGCACCGATGCCCGCAACTTCAGCCGCGACATGCAGACCTTCTTGAAAGATGACCGCATCTCCTTTTTAGAGGACAACGACGAGGACAACAAGGGCCTGGAATCGGACACTGACTCGGTAGCCGACTTTGAATCTCCCGTCACCCCCTCCAGCGCAGGACTCTCCTTCCGATATCATTCACGCAAGCAGTCGTCCAACTTCTCGTCTTCCATGGACTCGACTGGCGTGCCTCTGATCCACCCCGTGACTGGCCGTCTCAACCGCGAAATGACGCTACGGATGACCCTCACTCGCCCGGATCTAAGGGCAGACGAGGAACAGCTATATGGTTGGCAGGGGCAAAAGGGTGTCAAAGACGACCCGTTCGCTCTTGAAGACCTCCCGCTCTCGGACGACATGAACGGAACCAAGGGTCCATTTTATGTCAAGCCGAAGCCTCACGGCAACCTCGTTAGCCGTCTGTTCAAGCGCACCAGCAAGAAGGGACGGTGAACTCTGCTTTACTGCAAACTGCACGATTTACGAACTACCCGCCCTCCTCTACGAAGCATGTGTCACGACAATGTCACATCTTATTCGACTATATTCCCTTACTAATCCCCTTTCCAGAATTCTTCTTCTACTTCTTCTTCTTCATTAACTGTCACCACGACATTTCTTTGCTGTACTTTAGCGGGCGTTTGATCAGGCACGACTCGGTTGCACGGCTTCTCGTGCCGTCTTTTCCCTTGTGTGTACAATATACCATTTGGCATAGCTGCATGACCGAGACGAGATGAGATGAGATGAGAACATAGCGCAGACGATGATTCATGCCTTCTCAGGCTTGATTTATTGTTTCTATTGCGGGTTATGGGACTGGGATGTAGGCCTAGATTTGGAGGATGGTAGATACCCCCATGATGACAAAAGCGGAAATGCGAAATGCGTTTGAGATGAGATTGTTCTAATTTGGTTGCGCATTCCCGTTTAATTGTCCCCACTTGCATGCTCTCGTTCATGATGTTAGCAGTATCGCGATCAGTCATGACTTCGTCCAGACTCGGTTTGCACAGGTGAGCTTCAGGTTCCGCATGGACAGTAGGCCGATGGTGGCCCTCCCTGGCGGTTCACATGAGTAATTGCCAAACTTACCTTCTCGACGGAAACCACCAGTGACATTCCACTGGAATCCTTCCCCGCAGAATCACAAAGTTCTTCTCCACCCCCGCTTCAGAGCGTGACCTCTCCTTCCCACAGCGCCAAAAAGGTGCGCATGAATGTGACAGCCTCTTCGAGACGTCGTCGCATGCACGAGCAAGTTGCCCAGGATCAGCAAACTGCAGCCACGCGCCTGGCATTCGTTCACATGCACCTCTCAAGCGCCCGGCCCCCATGTTAGCGTGCGAGTCAGAGCCCACCGTTCACCTTCCGATCGCCGGACGATGGCCTCGCTCATCAGCGTCTGCGAGCGGTACGCACTTTGCTCCGAGTCTTTGGAGCGATCGCCGCTTCTACGTCTCCACTCTGCGCTGGGGGGATCCCTTTTAGAAGTCGGAGCGATGCAGTGGTCGGTGTTTCGATGGTTTTTGGTACTTGGAGGGCGGTGTGTTTGGCTTAGCGCAGCCTAGTGCGGGTGCGATGCGCGACATCTTGCTAAGTTTGCGCTAAGGGGGCGGGTGTGCCTGCGTTAGCTAGGATGTTGGGAGGGGTGAAGGGGGCTTGTGGCTGGTGGTTAGAAAACGGGTAGGTGGATTGCCGAAAGGGACTTGGGGTCTGCGTCATGGTTTGGAGAAGGAGGGGACTCGTGGGTGGGATGCTGGGTGTGCGTGCGCAAGAGTATTTTGAGCAATGTTTTCGGGGTGAAGGTATGGGTCACGTCGGAGGGGGAGGGTGACGATTCGGTGAATGTATGTGCCAATGAGGGGTTTTGTGCATGCGAGTCATTAGTGATCAAAGTGCAAGTTTCTGCATATTTTCGGACAGTGTAGCAGAAAGTGACAAGATCTTCACAGAAGGCCCAGATGCTCAACGCTTCGAAATGTCACCGAGGGTCTTTTTCAGACGTGTATCATAGTTTCCGGAAGCTCCTCGGCAAATGTTTCGGAGATATGAACGCGATATGGATCAGTCATTGTCATCTCATTACTCTCATGGTATTTTCGGTGCCAACGCTAGTCTGTACACATGCTAAGCCTACCGCCGCGCGTCTACCGAGACAGAGCGATGTCGTCGATCCTCAAAATCATCTTCACCGTCTCCGCCGCCAGTTCGATGGCGCTGGTGCTCACTAGCAGTGGTTGCAGCACATTTTCTTCTGCAATGTCGTTCTTCACGCCCCCACTTTTGATACTGACACCCGCGTTCCTCTGGTCTTGTGCGTGACGATGCCTCAGCTCCGTCACTACCTTGATGCTGTTCAACCCCGCATTCTCTGCCAGAGTGGTAGGGATAACCTCCATGGCATCTGCGAATGCCTTCCAGCAGATGGCTTCGGTACCTGTGAGCTCGCGTGCCTTGATAGAAAGTCGGTGTGCGATTTCAGTTTCAGGAGCACCGCCACCTGCCAGGAGGGCCTTCTTCTTGACAAGCGACCGGATGGCGCAATGTGCGTCGTGCAGAGAGCGCTCTGTCTCATCGAGGATCAAGGAGTTGGCGCCTCGGCAAACGATGGAGACGGTAGAAGCGGCGGCCTTCACGCCAGATACCTTCACATACCGCGCTCCCGATGTCTGAACCTCCTCAATAAGGTCGGCAGAGCCGAGCTTGTCTTCTGTAAATGAATCGATGTCGGCAATAGGCTTGCAACCAGTGCTCTGCAGGGAGTTAGAGAAGTACCAGATACGCCATATGTTACCCTTACCTTGCAGATGAACTCGATTTCTTCACGCTCAATATCCTTGACGACGAGAATCTTGAGCTTTGATAGAAAGTGTAGACTAAGGTCGTTTACTGCGTCCCGAAGAATGGACTTCTGGATAAAGAGCACATTGCACTTTGCCTTTTGAATCTTCTTGACCATATTGAGCAGATACGTCCGCTCCTCCTTGAGGATCTTGTCCATCTGCCTGTAGTCGTTGACGACAATCTGGTTCTCCATGTCTGGTTTCGGAGGGCTGAGCTGGAATTGTATTAGACCGATCTTTGCCTTCTCTTTTATGGTTGGGCCTCCTGCGCTCTTGACTACGGGTTGGTGGAGCACCAGACCGTCGGTCAACTCGCTATCTTCGATAGTGCCACCCGCCTTCTTAATGATCCTAATGTTCTTTAGGTCTACGTTGTCGGCCGTCTTGGGGTCTATGACCTTCAGCACGGAGTCCACTGCCATAGCTGGCAGCTTCGGCTCCTGTGCAACAATCTTGGACGAAAGTGCTGTTGTCGCCGTCTTCAGTAGGGTAGGTCGGTCGCTCAGAGAGATTGGTATCGACATGTCGGTGAGGATCTCGATGGCATGTGCAGCCGCCCGTTGGAAGGCCTCTGAGATGACGGTGGGGTGAATTCCCTTAGACAATAACCGCTCGGCAGCGCCCAAAAGACTGCCTGCTATAACAACTACCGACGTTGTACCATCTCCTGCTTCGATGTCTTGAGCGTGTGCGAGATCGACGAGCATTTTCGCAGAGGGGTGCATCACGCTCATCTGGTTCAACATGGTCGCGCCGTCGTTGGTGATGATAGTCTCGCCTTTGCCAGTTTGGATCTGATCCATATTAGTCTGTTCCTAGATAGCATATATATAAGGTGCGTACCATCTTGTCCATCCCCTTAGGCCCAAGCGACTATGGCACCGTCAGTACGTATTTCACCCCGCCCCCTCCACAGCTTGACATACAGTTCGGATTGCGTCGGACACAGCTATGAAGATGGATCAGCTGAAGCTAGCGGCAGATGTTTCAGGGTCTCCCGTACCTCGTGCAGCAACGATGTTGGCTATCCGAACAGCTCTGGGCTTTTCCTTATCCTGCCACAGCTGTCAATCAATGTTTTCGCAGCGCACAACAGAACGGTATACCTTGAACGCCGCATTTCCACCGCCGCCACCTGACGCTACCTGTGCTGCCATGATGTGTGTATGAGGGAATGAACAAACAAAAAAAGGGTATCGCGTGTGGGTGTGTCGGAAGAGTTGCTGCCTTCTGAATTCTGGACGTCAACGCGAACAAATTCGAGGCGCGCGACGGGTCAACTTCGGAAGGCGCGACCCAAGCGCCGATTCGCCGACTTCCAGACAGCTACCTTCGCTGATTACAACACCGTCACTCGCCATCCAAATACCAAACATCAATCCCACACTCACCCTCACACGCTCGCTCCTGACGGATTCCTACCGATCTTACCCCGGCTATTTCCGCTCGCCCTTCACCGCTATCGAGGCCGAACCCGCCCGTTGCGTAAAGCGCAAACATGCCCTCGGCCACGGGCTCCAACTGGGAGAAGTACCAGAAGAACTTCGCCGACGATGAGGTAGAGGAAAAGAAGATCACACCTCTTACCGATGAGTAAGCCACGCCGGCGGATTTGACACAACATGCGGTGCTAAATGACGGACAGGGACATCCAGGTGCTGAAGACGTATGGAGCAGCGCCTTATGGCGCGGAGCTCAAGAAGCTCGAGAAAGAGATTAAGGACAAGCAGCAGACCATAAATGAGAAGATTGGTAAGCCTTCAACATGTGCGACACAATACGATTTTCACTAACAATTCCCAGGTGTAAAGGTAACTTCCTCGCAAATCGCGTGCCAACGTGGCGTCTAATCAGCCTTTAGGAGTCAGATACCGGTCTCGCACCTCCACATCTATGGGATATCGCCGCCGACCGGCAGCGGATGCAGGAAGAGCAGCCCCTTCAGGTCGCCCGGTGCACAAAGATAATACAGGACGAGAAGGACCCGGAGAAGAGCAAATATGTTATCAACGTCAAGCAAATCGCAAAGTTCGTCGTGAATCTCGGCGAGCGGGTATCACCAACGGATATCGAGGAGGGCATGCGCGTCGGCGTGGATAGGAACAAGTACCAGATTCTTCTTCCGCTACCGCCAAAGATCGACCCTTCGGTGACCATGATGACGGTCGAAGACAAGCCCGACGTTACTTACGGCGATGTAGGAGGGTGCAAAGAGCAGATCGAGAAGCTACGGGAAGTCGTCGAGATGCCCCTCCTTTCGCCAGAACGTTTCGTGAACCTCGGCATCGACCCTCCCAAAGGTGCGCTTCTCTACGGCCCTCCTGGAACCGGAAAGACGCTTTGCGCCCGAGCCGTTGCCAACCGAACAGACGCTACATTCATTCGAGTTATTGGCTCCGAGCTGGTACAAAAGTACGTTGGCGAGGGTGCGCGAATGGTGCGTGAGCTCTTTGAAATGGCCCGGACAAAGAAGGCATGTATCATCTTCTTCGACGAAGTTGACGCTATAGGAGGAGCGCGTTTCGATGATGGTGCAGGTGGAGACAACGAAGTGCAGCGAACTATGTTGGAGCTCATTACGCAGCTCGATGGTTTCGACTCCCGTGGCAACATCAAAGTCATGTTTGCCACAAACAGGCCGTCAACGCTCGACCCTGCCCTCATGCGTCCCGGCCGTATCGACCGAAAGATTGAGTTTTCACTTCCAGACATGGAGGGTCGTGCCAACATCCTGCGCATTCACGCGAAGAGCATGAGCGTAGAGAGGGATATTCGCTGGGAGCTCATCTCGCGCTTGTGCCCGAATAGCACCGGTGCTGAGTTGCGTAGTGTGGCGACGGAAGCGGGCATGTTCGCTATTCGTGCGAGGAGGAAGGTTGCGACCGAGAAAGATTTCCTAGCGGCCGTAGACAAGGTCATCAAAGGCAACCTGAAGTTCAACTCCACCGCGACGTACATGCAATACAATTAAGCAGGCTGGTAACAAAAGAAATGAGTGCTTCTCTGGAGCGGCCACTGCTTAGCCACTTTGTATGAATAATTGGGTGGGCCATATAGAGCATACTGCACGTAATGCAAGTAGTTCAATATCAATCCAAGATTTCTAAGCGCTGAAAAGGTGGTATTGTGAATGACAGCAATGGCGGTCGATACAACGTACGATGCGATTAGGCATGCGCAGATCGCACATGTCCAAATCAAGGAATCAAGCGGTACCCAGAGTTCGAATGATCAGGTGAATTGTAAATATAAGATAAGCGCGCCACGCCAGGGTCTTGTGGCATGAGAATTAATATTCCTTCCTACAGTGGCTCCATACAGGCTCCGAATGCTCACATGCAGCTCCCCGGTCTATATTTCCAGGGCGACCTTCCACGCGATGTGTCAACGTTTTCTGTGTATGTGCGAAACAGCTCTTAGGGAATCATCTTGAATCTAGTGAGTCGTCTTTGAATCTATCACGATTTACAGCTTGATGGCTGAGTCCGATATGCTAGGCACAATCTCTAAAGCGTCCAGTTGTTCTTTAAATGCACATAAGCGTAGTGCTTCGAAACCCTCCTTGGCATGCTTCCAAACATCCCTGAGTCCTCCTTGTCATAATGTGCAACATCGAGGTCTCCGACAATTATGTAGAAGCTAGAATAGTGTCGTATGTGCTTCGGGTCGTTTAGATCGAGCAGGCACGTTGACAGTTGGCAACCTGCTAGACTGAAGCCCAGAGTCATGCTACCGGATTAGGAGCCAAAAGTATATTAAATGAAGGCCCTAAGGAAGATTGAAAGCGTCGATTACAATATGTCGTACAGCTGAATGGCAAGCTTGGTGGAGGTTAAGGACTCAATAGGAAATATTTCGGAATGATGTTTGCTAAACAGGTCAGGTAATTTAGTATCATTAACGTTGGAGTATCTAGAGGCGCTGTCGCGCTTTAACTCCCTGACAGCTTGGAAGTATCTCTTTGTTCTGAGAAATTGAAGGCAAGCGCATCTTATGTGTACGGGTAATGAACCTATTGTGATGCACATGATAGAGGTGCTGGCAAAGAAAATATGTCTCTATTCCCTTCTGCGCGCAGACTTTCAAAACTCGCTCTCAGCGATGCTGTCCGCGAATATACGAGATACGTAATCGACCATAGATTTCCTCGTGAAGGGCTTTATGGTAAAGAGGCACACAACTGAACACAAGTCTGATGCATAGGCTTCGACGAAGATTTCAGTGTTCACCTATACTGCATCTTTTGTTCGCATCATTTTCATCGTACTGGCATAATCATAGCCATGGTCACTAAACAATTTATGTTTAAAGTGGTCTGACGACGAGGGTGTTTAAGCAGAGGCCGCCCCTGCCAGCCCCCCGTAATTTGTTATTGCTAAGCCGGCACCAAAGGAAAACCACGGACCGTCCCAAGCTCAATGCCACCCAACACAACTCAACACACGGCTTGAAGCGATGTGGACATGTGGCTGGCGCTCCAAGGATTGATCCGTTGTCATACGTTCTTCGCTATGTCGAGACGCATCTCAAGATGCGGGTTATGTCGAGGTATTCATAATTTGATCTCGCGTATCACATTTCGCGTCAATACATTCACATTATCAGAAGCACATAGAGTTTCCGTCCCTTGGCCGCGCCAAGTAGCAAAGCTAAGTCCTTCGTCACACAAGTCAATAAGTAGTGTGGGCGGTGAGACGGCACAAGTCAAGTCCTGCCATTTTACTAGAGGTAGATGGTAAAAACGTACACCAGTCATGAATGAATACGAAGACAGTTTCAGGTCAGATCGTGATCGGTTTTTGGAGTATGCTTTTTACTGTTCCTTGATAACAAAAAGGTCTCGCTTTCGGACTGGACGCATGATACTACCCCTGTTCACTCTCAACACTTTCAAGCCAGGCTGACTATAGGGACGCTTTCCCAGCTCACCGGTCAGTGGCTCTAGATGGCCACAATGGAGATAACATGGTTCGTGCAGCAAAATTCCGGTGGGCACATTTGCATCATGCGCCCGAAGCAGAAAATTAAGCGATGAGAAGTACCAGCATGAAAATCGAAACTCAATTGAGCCTCGCTGCGATCTTCTGTGGGTCCACCGGTGAAGAAGGACGAATCCTTATCTTCACCGCATCAACCCCTCTTCCCAGATGGCTTGCACGCAAAGCAAAGCGCATAGTGCATACTGCTCGCTCTTGCCATTGTATTATCTATTGGTTAACTTGGATTTATGGACATGATTTTGACATTGCAGTAGTTCTAAGTACCTTCACGTTCAGTCGTTCACTTTGGCTGAAAATTGTCCGAGATTAGATACGACGTCAGTCTTCTATCCATAAGCAACAGGGCACACTCTCTCGAATACGAGTTCCTATGACCATGTTCGCTTGTCCGCCCCAGTGGGTCCGTCTGCCTGGAAACTAGCCGCCGTACTTGATCGGGAGCCAACCCTATGCAGCTGGTAGCCGTATCCATGTCAATTATATGATCATCCATTGGAACAGAAGGTTCATTCCCGCTTCCGCGAAGCTGCGCTGCAACTACGTTTAGGTCTTGTACAACCGATATGCACGGAGTGTCTGTTCGTAATCTCTTTCACCGAGAATACGGTACAGGACCAAAGTAGGGTAGCCGGAAAGTTGCTCTTGGAGCTAAAACCACTTACATTAGTCATACTATATTACTCGCTGACTTGAGACCTCGTCGCAGACAGTAGCCCCGGGGCGGATCATAATGTTTCCGCAACGCACTTCACCTGCTGCTTTAAACTCTCCAGTATGTGAACGACGACAGTATCAATCAATTCCAGACGGTGCCTTGTTCATACAATAATTGAGAACGAGTCATTCAATACCAATATGATTGCTACTTTGTCAGGCGCCTGGAGCACATTGACAATGAATTCATTTATTCGTAGACTTTCTTGACTCTATCAAGAATGACTGTAGCATTTTTTTTTTCAGAAGAGAAATACTTACGCCTCATGTTACTTTCATGTCGAACTATTGTGTAGCGCTCAAAAGTGATTGTGAAGAGATGCTACACAATTATTGGCCTACGATGTTGTCATGAGCCAAAATTGTGAAGAAGGTGACTTTGGTGCAGGTCGTTAGAAGCCGTCCTTCAGAAATGGCATATATGTAGATATTCGATCATGAAGTGGTTAGAAATGCTGCCTCTGACTCCACGGAGACTACACGAAATATTTTCCAAAGACTGAAGGTCGCATTGTCGAACACAACGACTCGCCTGACAATTATTTCATCAAGAAATGTGCCGACGTTGAGTGGAAAGATCATTATAATTATCTTTGTGAAGTCTTAGGCGCCGAAGAAAATATGGCCTTACGAAAGGGCGGCTTAGTTCTGATAGAGGGTGTGCTCTGGCGTGCGTCAGCTTGAACATCAAGTGGTTATGCCCAGTAATATTGTTGAACCTCGAGGGGAGCGGTTATGTAGGACCTGTAAGACGATTATTCTGCTGCAAACAGACGACAGGGCTGTGTCTACAGAGGCTTTCGTAATGCAGAACATGCGTAATATGCTGGCATGCGTGCGGTCTGTCGAACTGTCGTCCGGGCTGAAAAATCGAAGGCTGGGCGCGTCGCTTCGCGCCCCCGACGTAAGATTTCTTCTCCTATACTACAATGCACCTTACTTTATCAATCACGCTGTGGACAATGTATCCATCAATCATATCTCATTTTCTTAACTCTAGAACCACGTGAATTGACCGAGTGGCTGCCGTTGAGGGTGAATTAGGCTTCTGGTATGGGGTGAACTCAATTTTCTTGGAAGTAGGGTTGTCCGTCCCAATCATGATTATTTCATCCTGTCGGCCCCAGTTGAACAGGAGATATATCAATGACTACACGATCGTATGATAGTAGATCAGCGATGTGCGCGAGTGGTAGCGGTCAAAGAAGGCGCGTTTGACGGTGGGGCATCTGGGCTCTCGCGAATTTGTCGCGCGCCAGGCTGCATATAAAGTCGACCTAACTATGAGGCAGAATCAGCACACCAACTCGACCATGCAAGAAGGGCCCCTACGGTTCCTATGCCTCTTGGCCAGCCGACTCTGAAAACGCTGAGCGTATGAGACGACTACACTACGCTTCATCAACTCCTTCGGCGCCAAAACGAAACTAGGTGTAAGCCTTCGATGGACTTCGAGCCACTGCGATCGTTGGTGGCGAACAACTGGCGGTGCCGTACGCAAACATTGCGTGATTCGTCAGTCAACGAACCCCCCCGCGTCTTCTTTCGCAGGTTCGATGTACACAGTTAGCTCTCGAACACGCGGGTATTTACATCTGCCACTGGACTTTCTTTCGGCCGTCTAATGCCTAGTCTGTCCGTGGCGAGAGATTCAGATTCGAGCCCACCAGAGCTGGAAGGGATCCAGTCTCTACGCCCTACACAAGACACTTCCGTGGAGTGATACCAGATCCGCCTGAAGCCCCACAGACGTTTATCGTGCGCGAACGTTGCAGAGGCGGCTATGCGCGCTTGCCGTGGTTCACGAGGGGCTCCGGGTACAAGGGGTCAAGGGGGTGTCGCTTCCTTCTTTTCCTAGGGTTCGTATCCGATCATCGCGGCATCCCACATCACTTCACTGACCAATGCGAATACGCAGGGCACAAGGCTGGGGGCCCTTCATAGTTGGCTTTGATAATGGCAACACTGGCTGGCCCCATCACATCCATTCGCGAAACGCCCAGCAGAAGCTCATGCTTGCTTCGACTTCCACCACGGACTGCACTAACGCACGCAAGCGCTCGATGCGACCGCATAGCTCGTGGTATCAGAAGCGTGCCACGGCTTCTTTAAGATCGGCATGTCTTGAGGAGGGTCGCTAGAGGCTGGTGGCTCGCAGGTTCCTCGATATCCGCATCGTCGTGCATCACCGATCGCCTTTCATCCCCATGCTTTTCATTCTGGGGCCCATCGTCAGAGAGCTGCGCCTCCACTGGTAGTCTTGATTGGTGACGGACACCGCAAGAAGAAGTCCGCGATCGAAGCTGTCCCCATTTGAATTACAATTCAGACAGTGATTCGTCCGTTTTAGACATGGACATGCGCTTTTGCTCGAGCTCCTATTGGCTTGCGCACCCAATGTATCTGCGAATCTTCGTCGATGCTATTCGTGTACGCTTACAAGAGGTAGAGAAGAAGACAGCCATGATTTTGGCTTTACTATAAAGTCTCGTGAACGAGCCTTATCCAACTTCGCTCAAATGCGTCTCAACTCACCATTTGTCCAGTTCATACGATACACCCTCTTCCAATTCGCAGGGCAGGACGGCTTACCTAAAGTAGTTAGCCGATTTCAATGGCAGCCACGACTCCGGAAGACCCCGAACCGCAAGCCGAACGGCCCGAGTGCGGATACAACATCTTTTATGAAAACATCGCACTTTTCCCAGAACTTGCACGCTTCCGTCGTTTTGCAGCGGAATGGTCCAAGTTGCTGCACGATGATACACAAGAAGTACAGTTTCTTAGGAACCAGGCGCGTGTGGAGTTGGGTAAAAAGATTATTCAGCCAGCGGGTGGGGTAGACGTCTTGGATATCCCACGCAGCGTTGTGAAAGATGCATACCCCGAGATATATAAGAATTTTTGGAAGCCTTACGAAGAGGCTTTGCGGCAACAAGGCAAGGACCCAAGGAGTACTGCTGAATGAGTCAGTGAACTGACCAGATACAGGTAGTGATCTTTGCACAAGCCATGAGATTATGAACTTACCCGACCAACCTGCCTATGCAACCAAGTTCGTGGCTAAATTTGGTCCCCCAGTATTTGAAAATGGCCGCTTCGGGATCACCCAAGAACTGAAAGAATTTTACCTTGATCCGTCCCAGCGGCAGGACGCGTGTGCGTGGAGGATGTTACCACAAGAGGACTACCTGATGAGAAGGGTTCTTCAGATGAGTCCCTGGATTGAAGAAAACATCTCCAAGCGGTTCGCTGCCTCAAGGGCAAGTCAATCCCAGAGCAGCACCCAAGCTTCGAATCCGCCGTATTACCGTCATCACGTCCTAGTCGAGACCATCGATATCCTGACGTGTATCTTTGTCTCCGTTCTCTTAATGGGTACAATGTTTGCACTCGCTCACATCAGAGCACTGAACGCACGCATCGGAGTGGTGGGAGGCATGGGGATCGTCTTCTCGCTCTGTGTCAAGCTCCTAGGCGGTAGTCCATCGCGTCGGATCGAGGTATACGCTGCTACGGCTGCGTTTTTCGCTGTCGCTTCGGTATTCGTCTCAAATGTAAACCAGTGAAAGGAGTGGCTCTGGGCCGTGTGGTGTTGCTGAGGTCCGGTCGCTGGTTGAAATAAGTTAAGAAGCATCCAACGCGCACGGCCCTTCTTTTGCCCGAGTGCCGCCAGCCTCATGATTTTGGCACTGGTAGAATGACTTGTATGCTGTCTCACTCTACAATTGTTCCCTTTAAGACCTCTGTGCACTGCGAGCATCATGTGTGCTGATGACTGTAGGCAATAGTACGGAAGATGGGCATTGGCCTCTTACACACTGGCCACCGACTGCTGCCTCCCCTGGTACCGTGCAGCATGTCGAGAACGCCAATTTGACCGCCCCGCTCTAGACAATGGGCATGGCTTCACGCGTTACATTCTCCGACAGCGCACTTTTGTCACTGCCGGGTCGAAGAGATATTGCCCCGCACACCATCCTATGAGAGGCCCAACGTGACTAGGCATCGCGCGTCCGAGTATAAGAGATTCCGGCAGCTCCGATGAGTATCAGCAAGGTCCGAACTTCAGCTTATCATAGCCTACGGTCTCCACGGTCACCGGTGCGTGCGAAAAATTAGATGGAGTGGCACAGCGCGATCGAGAGCATCAGTGGTGCTTTGGGGTACTCGACGGATCTATTGAGTGTGCCCTTGTGTTGCTGTTACTTTACGGCGGTATCGACCGCATTCATGCTCTACTGGTAAAACGGTCTACCGCCTTTGCGTATCCAACGCATCTCGACTGGGCCTACAGGGCTAATTCCTGACTCGCGGCACGACAAGATGCTCTCTCTGAAAGCTAAACCGAAAACAATCACGTAGGGTGCATAATCCTCAAAGGCAGCCTTGCTAGTATCCCACAAAACAAGTGTCTTGGACCTTAATATTCCCCTTTACCCCTCAGCTTCTTGTCAATGAAAGCTCCACATCGCAGACTTCGAGTGCAGAGTCAACCATATATTGTAACCCCCGACAAGACGAAACGTATAGTGGTCAGCATGACACTGATACCCATCGGTAGACCACAGCGTGTCTGTATGCATCACTAAATGCGCTTATATATTCAGTGCTAATTTCTACAGATCGCTTCTCTGAGCCGATAGTCTATGATCTTGGCCAAAACTCTGCATCGACAACGTCGCACCCACAGTCACAGCATGATCCTGCATGCGTCCACCGCATGAATACGTCTACGAGTCAAAGCGCTGTGCACAATACGAACACACAAGCTGTGGTGCGAAGCCCAAGCTCCTCGGAGACACCTACACACAGGCACACGGTCGCGACTGCCAACTACCCATCTGCTCAGAGGGGTGCCACCCCAACAACATCGAACAATGGCGCTACCGCACAGCATTCTCCAGCTCCCAAGGCCATGGCTGTCCAGAGGTCATCGTCTACAACCCAGACGAGCAAGAGCCCCGCTTCTAAGAAACTCAACGGTCACAGTGATATCCTGTTGCAGGAATGGCGCCGCAAGTGAGAAGCTGAAGTGGTATGCGTAGGCACTCTCTCGGTACGACTTTGGGCTTGAAATGACTAATATCCAGTTAGGCTTTATAGTTCAGCGGGTGTTGTTCATCTCGTCTCTGCCATTGCTAGCATACTTGAAGCGCTTCTTGAAGCCGTACAACCTATGCACATGGACCTTCCAGCCTCGAAACCTCGGACGATCATCTTTCAGGGCTGTTTTCCACATTCTCGTAGATAGACATATATCTCTGAAACTTATACAGGCCTCTGTTTGCTTTTTAGCTCCTTCCTTTGCTTTGGGTTGATAATTTGGTCACCAGGCTTGAATTATGGGGTGAACAGAGCTTTGCGAAGTCCTACGGCATTGGTAATGGCGCTCCAGTCTCCATCATATAGCGTCATCGAAGCTCTTGGGTATCCCTCCTACAATGGTTATCAAAAAGTCCTTCCTTCCATGCTTTCGTTTCCGCACAGAAAATCTTGCTGTATGTAACACGTGTTTCCATTGGGATTGATGCAATCAATGCGCCGCACCTCTGTGCCAGCTTGTAGCGAACTCATGTGTGTGCAGCGACTTTGCTCCCTGATGGCGTTTTCACTCGCTACCTTCATCGAGTAGCCAGGACATGCAGGTGCCATCGACATGCCTCCATCGTGTCCGTCCGCACGGCTAATTGACCATTTCATATGGTATCGAGCCGGTCGTCAAATTAAGCCTCTCCAGCCCTACCAACGGCTGCAATTTTGTGGTAACCAATTGTTCATGCTAGATCGGACCGGACCGTTTGCGCCGAGGCGCGCGGGAAGGAGGCACATCGTGGTCGTGGTGGGGGATCCCGTAGGATGAGCGAATCGAAGAGGGGATGGGAATTCGGGGTCGCCGAGGTCTGGCGGCTCGAGCGTCGAGTGGGAAGAGGGAGATTCTGTAGCGCGGTGACTTTGGTATTGGATCAACCTACCTAATATTCCAGAACTGCGCAGTGATGAGGATCATGGCTAGCACACGTCGTCTTTTGGTAATATGAATGGTTTGTATGTGCGAAGGTGGTAGACACGATGTGTCTAGTAGCTCTCAGAAGCAATGGTTGGCAAGTGGAGGCAATAGCAATGTTGATGAATTCGCAAAGGGGCAGAGCGGGACAAGGCGGCGTTTGAAGAGGCAGAGATGATTGTGATAGCAACGCGACAGCGACGCGCGACACAGACAGGACAGAAAAGATTCACGACGCGTTTGTCAGGACCAAAATCCCCCAAATTCGGTTTTGCGCCCCATGCCACTGTTGGGACGTGACAGGGGGGGTACGGTTCATGTTTATGCTCTGACGCCTTTGGCACTGGCCACAAATGTCCGCCTTCTTTTTCGCATAGGAGATGGTATGCGAATTGAACGTAGTTCTATGGAAATGGGCTGCTGTTGATTGGTCGTAAATGAGGTGGCTGGTCTCGGGATAGGAGCGTGCGCTGGGCATACCATTATAATAACGGGTCGTCCCAGGCAACCAATGTGACTTCACAACCCGTACATCACAATGACGATTCAAGCCCACAACATATGTGCGAGTACGACGATGAATCATGGTCTGGTCGCTCGTTTGCTCGTCCATCAGTCACGTTCACAATCAATTCGGCTAACCTCCAGGACTCTCGCGCCCCTTTCACTGACACAAAGCAGGACGACTTGGGCCGCCTCATCTCTGCTCAACAAACTGTACGACATATATCATAACAATATGCTAGCCGCGCCTAGTATGGCCTCGTATATGTAGACGACTGCCTACCTTCTTGTTAACAGCCTGCTTGCTACGCCGTTCAGCTACTTGCTCTACCAAAACACCTTGTAGATCTATCTGATGGCATACACGCATAGCATCGAACCAATTCAAAGTATAGGCACTGCTCATTGGCATTTTAGGACCCACGGACCTGTTCCCAACAGAGTTCGCGGAGCTCGATCAACGAAGCGCAGCATGAATTGAGAGCTCGCCACCTCCATTGGGCCTACGCCCTTAGCTTTTTCACAAGGCTTCGGCTCCTCCTCCTCTTCCTTGCTCCCGATTTCTTCTAGCATGGCTGCGGAACCTACCACACCACGAAAGGTCCGCATGAAGAGGCCAGCTCTCTATAACCCCATCAAGAAGACACATGGCTGTGTGTTTTTATTGCCGGGTAGGTCTTGACGACTGAGCACAACAAAGAGTAATTCGGTCAAAGAGATTTTGTGCGAAGAGGGTAAGGAACTGCTCTTACAAATACGGCATACAACGTAAGATCTCCGTCATGTACGTCATGTAAAGCCTGGCTAGATCAGATGAGTGTGCTAGCTAGCTCGCCAATGCGTGCATCTACTTGTCTTGTCAACTAGATATGATCCACCTAGGTATGACCTTGCGTAGTTTAACACTAGCATACAATATGAACCAGCTAACCGGCCAGTCTTACAAGCCGTGCTTCTTCGCAACTTCACCCATGAACTTCCGGCCAGCACTCGATCCATTGATCCATTCATCGGGAGTAAAAAGCCCAAATAGACCTGATACGGAACCATCAACCACGTATGGAATGATACATAGATATACGGCTACTGACCAGCTTTCTTCAGCACCGGCATACTTGCCGCCATCTTCTCTTCTAGCTCTTGCTTTCTTCCTACATCAACAACGGCTCCGCTGACGAGTTGGTCGTACTCTCGAATGTTGACCAAAAGGGCACCGACAGTGCCGGTCTGTACTTTGGAGCCATCGGGCAGCGTCACAACGGGCATGGTGGTGCCTAGAGTAGCACTATTCATGGCTGCAAGGGTGTCTGGTGGATTTGTTGTGGACATATTGGAGACGGCTTGTGGGGTTTGTGAGGGCTAAGGGAGGGGAGAGAAGTTACTTGGCTTGTCTACGTCAAAGGAATTTATATTCTAGCTATCTACCATCGCGTCCGCGAAGAAGCGAACGCGTGTTGTACTTTTCGGAAAGCCGAGAGCGGGTGTCACTTCGGGACCGGAGTGAAGCCGAGCTTCGGTCGCCAAGCCTTAGCGCAGCACGTAAGATGACATAGGATGAGGCGGAAGCGCTTCCGTTGCAGGACATAGTCAGGAACCAGAATGTCATTGCAGGCATCGCATATTGAAGGTCTCATAATGACAATCTGAGATGTGCGCGCCGAAGCTTTCTCAACTGCCCTACATGTATAGCTCGCGTCGGTGGTCCTGTCAACATGTCCGCCGTAGAGAGCCCTGATGGTATGTCGATGACCAACGGTTCGCAACCTAAACGTATGTCTTTGAAACGTCCACCCAAGAGCAGTTGCAGCCCTTCTCTACCCAGCACGAACCGAGCCCCCTCACTTATCAAATAGCATAGAATCTTTCTCCCTGCATTAGACTGATCCGTGCGCCATCATTCCCACTTCGGCGGATAGCACCCTCCGGCGCGCCGTTCACCATGGCTGACTGCGCAACACAGATCGGAGGAACTCCACTGTTCTGAATCCGAGATCCTATCTCACAGATGATCTTTGGAAGCAGGCGCCCGTTCTCAGAGGGACCACGCGTTTTGAGCCTCGAGAAGATGCTCGCAATGTACTTGTAACAGGTGGGGCAGGCTTCATGTACGGCAAGGCGTAACAGTTGAACGCGGCACGCGACTGACAGCTTCGCAGCGCTTGCTGGTTTGTCCGGCATTTGACCCTCACGTATCCTGACCACTACAATGTTGTCTCTTTCGACAAACTCGACTACTGCGCGACGCTAAATAACACACGCATCCTCGAAGGCCGCGCGAACTTCGCGTTCGAACAGGGCGACATTACCTCTCCTGCGGACGTTAAGAGAGTGCTCCGCAAGCATCAGATCGACACCATCTTCCATTTTGCCGCTCAATCGCACGTCGATCTCAGTTTTGGCAACTCGTACCAATTCACAAATACAAATGTATATGGAACGCACGTGTTGCTGGAAAGAGCGCGCGAACATGGTATATCGCGTTTCATTCATATCTCAACCGATGAGGTGTACGGAGATGTGCCGATCGGAGCGGCAGATTTGAGTGAGACGAGCCTGCTTGCTCCAACGAACCCATATTCTGCGAGCAAGGCTGCGGCAGAGATGATGGTCAGCGCATATCGGAAGAGCTTCAAGTTGCCTTTGATCACGGTGCGAAGCAACAATGTCTACGGGCCACATCAGTTTCCCGAGAGTACGTCAGCATCATATTGTGGTCTAAGTCTTTTGCTGACATTGGCCAGAAATCATACCGAAATTCATCATGCTCTTGCAGCGCAGAAGAAAGCTATTGGTACACGGCGACGGATCTCCCACCCGGCGATATCTTTATGCGGGCGATATTGTCGACGCATTAGATACGATATTTCACAAAGGTGACATCGGCCAGATATACAATATTGCGACTACAGACGAGATATCCAACACGGACATCTGCCACAAATTATTGAAGCTTTTCGGACTGCCTCATGATACATTTGCCGATTTTGAGAGGTCAGTGCAGTATACGGAAGATCGCCCTTTCAATGATCAACGATATGCCACCGATGGATCGAAGCTCGCTGCGTTGGGTTGGCAGCCGAAGACCGGCTTTGACGACGGGTTGAGGAAGACAGTCGAGTGGTATCGTCAGTTTGGCGAGATATGGTGGGGCGATATTAGTCGAGTGCTGACATCGTTCCCGGTAATGGAAGGGACGGAAATATGGACCAAGGAAGAGCATGACGCGTTGCCGTCGGATGAAGAGCTTACACCGGAAGAGGATGGTATGGCAGATGGTACGACTTGGACGAAGAAGGCACTGCAGCATCTCCAGGAGTCAATGGGAACAGATGGTAGTGAAGGCTCGAGTGCACCTCTTGGAAAAGATATATGATATTTTCATGAGCCCTCATGAACATACGCGAAGTTAGAAGGCAGAAGTTTGAGGACTTTTATACCTTGGCAGTGTGTATCCTGTGGTAACCCGGCTCACGATGCGTCATCAAACTTTGGTCCTAGTACTATACATTGTCTAAAATACAAGATACCCAGAAATCAATGATACCAATGTGCAAACACTGTCTTCGATTTCACAGTGCACCTCCCTGAAGCGGCGCAAGCTAGCGCAGTCAGCGAATGCAGGGACTTTCTTGTCCGTGGCACCGCTCATTATGGCTTCATTCTACGCAGATGTAAAGTGAAGCAGCCATACTAGTATCAGACTGATTCAATCCTACAAACCAGATTCTGTGCTCAACAATCGAAGCCTGGCCGTACGCGTCGTCGGGGCAGTGAATTTGGATGTAAACCCCGCTACCTGTGGCGCGCGCGCACAGCCACACTATCGGCCAAGCATTCAACGTAAGCGCGGACCCTGGAGCTGAACGTTGGTTGAAACGCCCACCGCCCGATCTTCAGACACTTCATTCACTCCTCAAATACCTCTGTTGCCCCCGGAAATCTTCTACGTTGCGTCTACAACTGCTCGAATTACTGATTCTCCCATCTTTTTCTTTAGCCAATAGAAACACTCGTTAGCTCGACCAGTACGTGCCCCACCAGCGAACCTCTCCTCACGACCGCATGTCCTCGCGCCTCGCCATTCCAATTACGTCTAATAGATACTGACTTTCGGACAGTCATGGGCCTTTTCAAGAAGAACAAAGGCGATGTTGACGACGAAGCAGCCAGAGGCCAGTTATTCGGCTCTAGGAAGGGCAAGACGGCGTCGCCAGCTGCGTCCAATCCATATGCTGCACCTCCCAAAGATCCTTATGCCCAAGCTCCTCCTCCGGCCTACAGTGGGAATGACTCATACCGACAAGAAAAGAGCCCTTCCGTCACGAGTCAGGGTGGGCAATACGGAGGGCGTGGCTACCAAGCGGGTGGAGGGAGCTATGCCCAGGGCGGAGGAAGTTACGGCCAAGATCGATATGGTGGTGGTGCAGACCAGAGCTCCCGTCGCCCCGGTGGGTATGGAGGCCTAGGGAACACCGACCCGAACCTCGAAGAGGATCGCGGTGCACTATTCGGAGGTGCTGCGGACCGCGCGAAACAGCAAAGGCCGCCACCTCAGCAGGCGGGATCCGGACAGGGTGGTTCATATGGTCAATCGGGCGTTTCTGGTGGATATGGAGGATATGGGACCGGTCCGTCTTACGAGGACCGCCAGCTCACTGCGGAGGAACAAGAAGAGGAAGACATCAATGCGACCAAGAACGAGATTAAGTTCATGAAGCAACAGGATGTAAATCACACCCCTTATACATGATTGACTGAACACCACTAATCTCTCGTGTCTATTGTAGGTCAGCTCGACGCGAAATGCGCTCCGCCTCGCCCAGCAGGCGGAGGAGTAAGTATCTCCTTGTCAGATTAACACGTAATAATGCTAATACTGGAACAGAACAGGAAGAGATACCCTAGCACGCCTTGGAGCCCAAGGAGAAAGGATCCACAACACCGAGCGCAATCTTGACCTCGCAAGTTCCCAGAATAGGATCGCTGAAGAGAAAGCACGAGAATTGAAGACTTTGAACCGAAGCATGGTACGTGAATAAGTGCACAGTATTGATTATTTGCTAATGCAACTTAGTTCGCGGTCCACGTGTCCAACCCGTTCACGAGTAATTCGCGCAGAGAAG
The DNA here is from genome assembly GCA_027946365.1 of Kalmusia sp. IMI 367209. Taxonomy (NCBI): domain Eukaryota; kingdom Fungi; phylum Ascomycota; class Dothideomycetes; order Pleosporales; family Didymosphaeriaceae; genus Kalmusia; species Kalmusia sp. IMI 367209. The sequence continues at coordinate 821,657 of JAPEUQ010000017.1, read as the reverse complement.
AGCGCGACCGCAAGATCATGGCATGTTGTGCCTCCCTCTACTATCATCAACCCGCTAACGCGGAATAGGAGACGCACCAAGCGGAGCGCGTGCAGCGCGATCAGACCAGGGCAGCTGCCTGGGCTTCTTCGGCTAGGCAAGATGAATTTAAACGCGGAATTCAGAGCGCGGGTGGATCCGGTCCTGGCCGGTCTACCCTGGCTGATAGAGCCAAGTGAGTTTTCCCAAGAGTGACGTTCAAGACATCTCTGACATTCAGATAGGTACCAGTTCGAAGCGGTAAGTGTTCCATGCGGTCTTTACTTCCAGGCACAAGATTATTCCAGTCACTGACTTGTATTATCAACTTGTAGGACTCAGAAGATGACGAGGTACGTTCAGAAACATCGCTCTGTGGTGCGACTTTCGCTGACTTTAGCAGATGGAGAACGAGATTGATTCCAATCTAGACCAGTTGCACGGTAGTTACTGTACCTGGCACACACATGTCTATTGATGGCTAATGCATCTCAGGGGCTGCGAAACGTTTGAATGCGCTAGGTCGAGCAATGGGCCAAGAGGTGGATAGTCAGAACAAGCACATCGATGATGTCATGCGGAAGACGGACAAGGTGGACGACCAGATCGCCTTGAACAGAGCACGTCTGGATCGTATCCACTGAACTTTTTTTGACGGTCTCCGAGGGAGAGAATGTTGGCTTTGCAATGGCGGTGTCATGGCGTAGTGTGCATTTGGAGTACCTAGTTGGTCTGTTCTATATTTAGAAAAAGATTGGTCTGGCCTATGATCAGACGGTCTGCCATCCTCGTAATGAAGCACACGATGCAATGTGACTGGTCTTTGTAACACAGACCCAAAAGATGGGCTGTGCGTGAATAAAATGCAAAGCACCACGAGTGAGGTCGAAGGACGAAGGTCATGAGAGCCGAAGCTCGAGCCACGGGCAGGTGCGGGGAAAGCTAAGCTTTCCCCAGCTTATAGCTTATGCAAGGGCAGCCACCCACAGCACAGCTTCAGCTCCAGCTCCAGCTCCAGCATCAACACCAACCCTCGCATCAATCTGCAATCATGGGCGGCGAACAGCGCGTTGTCCCCGTCTCTTCCGACTTCCCCAAGCTCGCGGCTGGTCCCGTGGGCAAGCAGATCCATGGCATCTACAAGGACCGCCTGCGTCAATTCACCGACGGTGGCCAGTATTACGGCCAGGGCCTGCTGGCGTACGTTGCCCTTTGTTCCAACGCTCTTCTTAGTACTAATACTGTGCAGAGAGATTGTCGAAGGTCGCGCTACCTCCCCTGACTGGGTCAAATTCTGGGTCTATTCTGCGCCTAACCTCTCGCGGCCGACGTTCAAAGAGGCGACCTCCCACAGCTTCAGGGAGATGAATCCGGGCCATTGGTTCGGTCCTGGCTGGTCCACGCACTGGGTCAAGCTCAAGATCACAGTCCCCGACTACCTATTGGACAAGGAACATCTCGAGTTTCACTGGGACGCCGACTGTGAGGGGATGATATGGACTGAAGACGGCGAGGTCGTCCATGGCCTGACTGGTGGCGGCGAGCGCATAGAATGGGTTCTGCCCAAGGAGTTTCGGGACGGCAAGGAACATCTCTTCTATATCGAGGTAGCATGCAACGGCATGTTCGGCAACGGTAACGGTGGCTCCATCCAGCCACCTGATCCGAATAGGCATTTCCAGCTGCACAAAGCAGAAATTGTCGCCATCAATCTCGAAGCGCGTGCTCTGCGCTATGATTTTTGGGAGATCGGCGATGCTGCCAGGGAGTTTCCGGGCGATGGGTGGGAGTCGCACGAGGCGCAGCAGGTTGCGAATCGCATCATTGATACTTTCATCGCAGGCGGTGGGAACCAACAAAGCATCAAAGATTGCCGTAAGATCGCGCGCGAGTACCTCGGCGATGTCGACTCCCACAAGGTCTACGAGAGCGACAAGGAGGCCATTGTTACTGGTATTGGCTACTGTCACATTGATACCTGTTGGCTGTGGCCGTTTGCAGAGACGAAGCGCAAGGTTGCGCGTTCGTGGTCAAATCAGTGCGACCTCATCGATCGATATCCCGAACTCCGCTTCGTCTGCTCACAGGCTCAGCAGTATAAGTGGCTCGAGCAATTGTACCCGTCAACTTTTGATCGTGTGAAGAAGAAGGTCAAGGAGGGCTCCTTTCAACCTATTGGCGGAAGCTGGGTTGAGCATGACACCAACCTCCCCGGTGGAGAGTCTTTGATCAGGCAATTTCTCTACGGGCAACGATACTTTGAGAGCCGCTTTGGACAGCGCTGTAAGACTTTCTGGCTCCCAGACACGTTCGGCTATTCCACCCAGCTTCCTCAGATATGTCGCATCTCGGGGATGACGAGGTTCTTGACGCAGAAGCTCAGCTGGAACAACATCAACAACTTCCCTCATACCACGTTCAACTGGGTGGCGCTCGACAACAGCCAAGTCATTTGCCACATGCCGCCGTGCGAGACATACACTGCTGAAGCGCACTTTGGCGATGTTAAGAGAAGCGTTACGCAGCACAAATCTTTAGACCAGGACAAGACTTCACTCCTTGTCTTCGGTAAGGGAGATGGCGGGGGCGGTCCCACTTGGGAGATGCTTGAGCGGCTCCGACGATGCCGCGGAATAAGTGACAAGACTGGCCTTCTACCTCACGTAAAGCTCGGTGACTCCGCGGATGACTTTTTTGATAAACTAGAGAAAAAGGTCGAACAAGGTACGGAGTTCGTTACTTGGTATGGTGAGCTCTACTTTGAGCTGCACCGTGGGACGTATACTACGCAAGCGAACAACAAGCGAAACAACCGGAGATCTGAGATCATGCTAAGGGACATCGAGTTTCTGGCAACGCTTGCCACGATCCAGAATGAGTTTGGGAAAAAGAGTTCGTACAAGTACCCGAAGAAGGATCTAGACGACATGTGGGAAGATGTCCTATTGTGTCAATTCCATGATTGCCTACCTGGTAGCTCGATCGAGATGTGCTACCGCGATTCGGATGAGGTAAAACCTACTCACAAGTTGTTGAATTACCGGCTGATTAGAGACAGATTTACGCAAAAGTGTTCACCACCGGAGAAAAGCTTCTTTCAGACGCTCTATCTGAACTTGGGTTTGATCAAGACATCAAGGCTAACAGTAAACTATTCGCGCTAAACACACTTCCATGGGCACGTACAGAGCTCGTGAAGCTTCCATCCCTTGCCGGTCTTCCTTCCTACGGCCTGGCTCATAGCAATAGCTTGGGTCTTATGGGAGTAACTCCACTCGCCTCGCCTTATCTGTCCACTACTGCTTCTATCAAGGAAGTTCGACCAAATGTGTTCGAGCTTCGCAATTCCCAATTCATAGTCGAGGTTTCCAAGGGAGTCATTACTTCACTCTACGATATCAATGCCGACCGCGAGCTTATTCCGAAGGGTGCCAAGGCGGCGCAGCTCGTTCTATTTGATGATAAACCACTTTACTGGCAAGCTTGGGACGTAGAAGTCTATCATTTACAATCCCGTCAAGAGTTACAACCTTCAAAGGTAGTCATCTCTGAGGATGGTCCCCATCGTGTGTCTCTCGATGTAGAAACCAAGATCTCGGACAAATCGTGGGTTAAGACGACTATTTCTTTACCTGCTGCCATTGGCAATGCTCCTACGAGTATCGAAATCGATGCTGAAATCGAGTGGCAAGAGACCATGAAGTTTCTCAAGGTGGAGTTTCCGGTCGACATCGTCAATACGGAAGCAAGCTACGAGACACAATTCGGTATCGTCCGGCGGCCGACGCACTATAACACGAGCTGGGACATGGCTAAGTTCGAAGTGTGCGTGCACAAGTGGGCCGACCTGTCGGAGGCTACGTATGGCGTCTCGATCTTGAACGATTCCAGGTACGGCTTCGCAACTGCTGGTAACGTTATGAGACTATCACTCCTTCGTGCTCCCAAAGCACCAGACGCGCATGCCGACATGGGTCGCCACCGTACCCGCTACGCCATTTTCCCACACGCCGGTCCCTTGAATGAGGCTACCGTGCGCAAAGCCTTTGAGTTCAATAATCCGCTCCGCATCGTAGGCCAGAAGTCTTCAGCCACAATCGACGGATCATCAATCCTGCACTCTTTCCACATACATGGCGCGCCCAACCTTGTGCTCGACACCATCAAGCGTGGTGAAGACGATGAGGATGTTTCAAGAGGCGAACTGCCCGTTAAGAAGGGGCAGTCTGTTATCGTAAGGATTTACGATGCTTTGGGTGGAAAGAGCAAGGCTGTGCTTACGTGGGGCAAGTTGAATGTCAAGAGTGTGGTCAAGGTCAATGCATTGGAGGACGACATCGAGAATTCTGAGGAGATCTTGATGGTAAATCATGATGGGAAGAAGGGCGCTAAGATCAGCATTAGGGCTTTCGAGGTCGCTACGTTCAAGCTTATTCTATAAGTGATAGATGATGATGTTTGACATGTTCATGCAGAGCTGTAGGTAGAAGCATAAGCGTATTTTACCATCTAGCGTCAGTGCTCCATAGTAGTGGATATTCGTGAGTGAAGATTGCTCCCGTATTCTACGACAGTGTCGGGACAGCCCAATCAATCCATCGTTTCTCGTCGATCGGCCATTTCCCATCAGTCTTCCAAACGTCCGTCTTAGTGTCTTTCCCTAACAAGAAACGCTCAATAAATGCCGTTAATTCAGGTTGCTGGGCTTTTGGGAACCCGCAATGATCCGAATGCGAGTTTTGGCTGAACCCAAAATAATCCTTGACGCCCAAGGCCTCATGAACCTTGCGTCCCGCAGTCGCACAATGATAATTGCTTGTAGGGCCCAGGTAATCAATAGCGGTGTTCTCGATGATCAACAAACCCCTCGGCGGGTCCGCGTAGAGCGCATGCAACATATGGTTATCCCACGGCAGCGTTGGCACCGCATCAACGTACTTTGGAAAATCCGTTGAGAACCACGTGTCTCCGTTGACAATCTGATGCGCCGTCTCGACCTTGGTACCATTCTTCTGGATCTCGTCAGCGATCCGCCAGCATCCTGCAGCGGACTGCCCGCCTTCTTGCGGGAGCGCAAGAGCGATCCTATCTACGAAGGCGCCCGCGATCATGGAGCCTTTGCCATTGCGTGAGCATCCCGTTACGCCTACGCGCTTAGGATCGATTTTAGCGGCTGGCGTGAGTTCGAGCGCATCCATGATTCGATCGACGCCCCACGCAGCTGCGATCATGCCTCCAGCGTTGTGATTGCTTCCGTAAAGGTCGTAGAATTTGCCTTTTCCGCGCCCGTTGTCGGCGGCCATGTCGAAGTTTTGATATGTGATAGTAGCTACCGTGTTGGGTATTGGCAGACTCGGCGCACCGTAGGCGATGATGGCGGGGAAGGGTGCTGAGCCCGTACTTGGAAGCTTGATGCTGACGGAGAAGGACATGGATTTGCCGCCATCGCTTACCGTGATGCTGAGTGAGGTACCGGACATGGATGCGGTCACGGATGCTGGCTTGGGTGGCAGCTTGCCGTAGGAGTAACGTTGGAACAGCTGACGGATCTCTTCTTTGCGGCAGGGCCATTGAGATTTTTGCGTCAGTCGGGAACCTGTAATAGGGAGGAAGGGATCGGGTAGCTTGGGGTTGGCATTGTAGTTGATTGTGTTTGGGAGAGGGGGACAGGTTGTCGTATTCTGTCCGACCACGGGATATGCTGTCAACAGGAACAGAAAAAGCAACATTGTCGTCTTTTCTTGTGAAGAGGACCGAGTGATCATCACGCCCTGTGAGTGCTCTGTTCATGATACTTATCTAGGCGTGAGTATTGTGATCCGAAACCACGCGTGACCTACGTAGATCATCTGGGTGTGGCTTCCTCAAAATTCACCGCTGTGATTGTTGATCATCAGAAATCCCACCACTCAGTGTGGGCATTGGGGTTATTGAAAAGTTGCTCTACATTATCCAGAGTGAGGGCCGAGATACGTCCGTTTTCCCGCTTCGTGATATTGCCAGAATGGGTAAAACCCGCGGTAAGCAATGAACGAACAACGAGCGTTCTTTGGCAAATGCAAATGAAAGTGAGGAGAAACGAACCCTTCTTTCCTTACGATAACCAGATAGCTATCAAAACACAAGTTCGAAGAGTCGCATTTCTTCCAAACTGTACGACATGCTAATATGCTCAAATTGAACGTCACGGAGGAAGAAAATTCCACATCTTTTCCAAGCATAATGTAAATGTCATACAAAGTCCTTCAATCTATCTACGATTGTTTTCTGGATATGCCCCGTTTCAGGACTTTGCTCAACTGCATTTGACCCAATCCTCGACACCACCTCCCAAGTAAGCCCTGGTTCTCACATCACACCCCCTTTCTTCCTCACCTCCTGCGCCTCCTTCCATTCATTCTTTACATGACAAACACTCATCATGACTCGACCACCATCTCGTCCCATGGCACCCCCTCTCCCCACATGCAGTCGCTTCATACGAAGCATCCTCATTGCGACACTGCCTACGCGCACTACATCTGCTGACGATTGACTCACCGTTATATACGAGCTATGATGTTTTGATCGTATCGTCGGCCTGGCAGAGGAGTACTTGGCGCAGGTATTCGGGATGGCGGGGGCTAGTGGCTTTTGTGGATGGCAGTGTTAATAACGGCGTCGAAGCCGATCTTCCTCTTGGGGCGAAGTTTTTGAATGACGTGGAGGTATAAATCGACACAATGCAGTTGATGGAAGCCCATTAATACCCAGTCCGTCCTTGGATTATGGATGATGCTGGCAAGGAAATGGGGATGAGGCTTACGTAGCCACCCGGCATATCCTGATCTGTCCATCTTCACTATCCTCCCACGTATACACCATCCTAAGACCTGCCCTGAAGATCCTGCTATCACATGCCATCCACCGTGTACGGTGCCGTACCTGTCAGACTTGACCAACCGCTTTTCTTGCGTGGCGCAGCATGTTTTGGTAGTACCAATGACGTTGAAATCGAGGGAGAGGAGTAGTGCGAAAGATCCGACTGTAATGGCGCCTTTTCTCGTTCGGGGAGAAATCTGGGTCTGGAATTACATATCTTATCTTGGTCTAGGGTACAGAGCATATTGGAGGGTAGTCTGGTCGCTTGAGGGGCTGGGGGTAGTGGTAGTCTGTTGGGTGAAGGAGAGTGCATGCGGGAGATATAGGCTTGATATTGTGTAGGTGCCGAAACTGATGGATGGGATGAGGTGGAAGACTTTCATACGTGTTCCTCTATGCAGAATGGAAGAGTCTTATAAACCGAGAAAATTCACTCTGCGAGAGTGTAATATGATACTCTGATTTTTGTAAAATAAAAAAAAATCCTTAATAGCATTCTTGCTACATCATGTCAGGCTGTAATCACTTCATATATATGCAATACTAAATAGCAAAAGGTGTACGTAGCTTTAAGGGTGGTGAACTAAAAGAGATAGCAGCAGTACCATTCCGGTCCTGTTTTCCATAACTTCAAAGGTGTGTTAAAGGTGGTGACAATGAAGGCGGTGATCACTTTGTTGTGCTGCCCGACCTACTTAGAGTCAGCATGCCAATCTAACTTGGACCAATTTTGTTGACTGTTCTACTCAGGGAACTGAATAGGTCTCCTTTTATTTACTACGCAATTTTCAAGGTTCCTTTCTTGATGCTTATTGATTAGAGTCCAGGAGGCTATGAAAAAAAGAAGACATGCGATCTTAATTCCTTTTAGCTCTAACGACTGGCATTTAATGGGAAGATATGCATGTATTCCTCTTTTATGCCTCTGGAAACAGTGCCAGTGCATCGCATCGGGGTTTCTTTCTGCTTTCTTGACTCGAAGTAGCTTGATGGCGATGCCATTGCCAAGAATAAGTGGTGGAATCTACCCCAGACAACAATCGGTTTTCGTGACCTTTAAAACTTCAATGACGGCTCAGACAAGACGTAATGAAAATTGACATTGCAACGAACCATTGACCGATTTTGTTAAAAATCGAGGGGATCAAATAGAAGAAAGCAAAAGATCACCACCCGGATATTGATCGAAAGCTAAAGCGGCAGTTTGAGCCTATCGGTGCTACTTCGCAGATCATACAATCAACATTTCAGATCGTCAGCTACCTTGACGAGGGATATGTCGTTGAGGCATGGTCTACAGAAAGCAAATTGTCCTCTTGCTCAAAGCCCTGCTGACACTCGCACAGACGTGGGAGGCCTGATAAAGTCAAAGATGGTCTACTAACTCCTAGGTAAACCCATGGCTTAGGCGTTGCAGAAAGATTTCAAAACCAACGTAAGCGAAGAAATTACCGTCTCCCGGCACGCGAACAGCAATGCTGCACGGACATTATTGTTTTCCTCATACTAGGAAAGTAATAAAAGGATATTGAGTTAGGAACAACGCCGAGCAGCCGTATAAGTCGCTATTTGAAGCTCACGTAACCTCACGTACCCCTCGCGGTGACAAATAACATCGATATCACTAAGTCTGCGAGACTGTAGTTAGGGTTTAGATGGCGCATGCTGACCAGTGTAATTCACTCACCTGCATCTTCCATCGGCCCAATCGGGAAGTAGATGAGCTCCCAACGGTCATGCATAGGAGATGCGTGCATTACTGCTACCACGTACAGCCAACTCTCCTAAGCGATGCATCATGACGAAGCAAACCAAACGAAGCGAAGAGGCATAACTTGTATACACGGTCACCAGCAGACCCACACGGCGCGATCTCCCCGATCGCCACGGCGCCAAGGCGAACAGGTACCTCCGGCACACAGGCCCAAGTCCAGCCTCTCTGCCCGCTCGCGAAGCGCAAGCCGCCCGCGAGCGGCAGCTGAAGTTTCCACCAATGTTCCATTTCCCCGAAACCTGCTTGCTGGCCCTTGGCCTTCCAGAATGACGCCGAAGCGGCGGCACCCATGGCCTATACGCGACAAGCCGCCTCTCACATATGGCGCCGCTCAATTCGGCAATCTTCTCGACCAACAACTATAGCGGTGGTGCAACTTGGAGCTCATGCATTGCTGGATCCATGATTTGCTTGCTATCGGTGCAACTGCATATGCGGCTTCGCTTATCGGGCGCCCCTATTTGCCGGCTAAGTAGGCAGCGCGCCGTCGTTGGATATTGGGCCTATATTGTTTGCGAGCACGACCCGCTCAATTGGATCGTAGTCGATGCTGGACATATATTATAGCAGTAGCGTCTGACCGAGAACACGGTCCAGAAGTACTACCGGATGCAATCAAACGGGCGGGAAGTGCCGCGGTAGTTTGCCTTCTTCTTTTGATTGCTGAGCTACATTGGAATCATGTATGTATAACGTACCATGTAGTCAGGCTAGGCAGCCCGCGAGACACGTGGAAGCAAAGTATTAAACGTATTGTCATGAGATCGGCACGGTAGATGATATCAGGTAGTTATATCCCCATGTGTTAATCTGACGGGTAGTCAGACAACCCTGATCGGTGAATTTTGATACAGTCTAGGTGTTATTACAATGTGGTTTCACCTATCATAAACAGCAGCGATGAAGAGAACTGTGCATGTGACCAAGCCCAACAATATAACGCCATCGTGAATTCGTGGGCCAAGATGCCGAAGAAACAATAAGAAAAATCTGTCGGTACCCATCCGCCTGCAGAAATAAGTACCCACTTGAAAGATTAATACCGAACAACCCAAATGCTGGGTAATCAAGCTTTTCCCAATACACAATTTCTTTCGCCATTAACAATATCGCCAAATAGTCGAATTTGTTGGATAAAGCTCTAGTGGATCAAGGCCCAGAAGCCTGCACTGTCTGTGAGGTACCCAACGTGGATTGTGGTGCCTCTTGCTGAGGCTGTGTTTGCGGGCGCTCCTGCTCCTGTTCCGTAGCGTCGTGATACTGACTCTCACGGCCCGAGTTCTCGCTCTGCCCGCCCGGAGTCTGACCTTCATCGTCTGCATGGTCTTCAGGACGGTCCATGTCCACATCAGCATCGCTGGGACTCTGTGTATCAGCAATGTGGTGGCGCTCTTCAGCATGCTCCCGCTTGATATCGAGCGGGCGAGCATGCGAGTCGTGGGCGCGGTGATGATGATGATGATGATGATGATGCTGTGTTCGTGACTGTGCAGTGTGGCTTTCGTCTTCTTCAAAGACTTTACGAGCATAGTCGTGATCTTTCCTTGCTTCATCCACGCCTCCCGGGAAGATCTTGGACATGACGCGGCTGTGTTTCTTCTGCTGGCTGGCAGTGAGATCCTGATCCTGTCCTGCCTGATCATACCTCGTTGGGCTGGGCGTTTCTGTTTCCCTCATGCTTGTCGATTGATGCAGGTTTGAGGGTGTCGGGGTAAAGCCGAGTTCCGAATCTCTAAGCTCTTCCTCTTTGCGTGCATGAACCTTGCGCAAGTTGGCGGCCGACGACTGCGAACGCATATCTGGGCGGCCGTCTTTGCGGATCAGGACACCGTCAGCGTTGCGGATCGGCTTTGTTCGAGTCTTTTTAGTGTGAGCGTAAGGATCAATCGGCAAGCTAAGTCCTGCACCAGCAGTTACGCCCTGTAGGCCCAAACTTACAGATCGGCCACTGGAGCCAGGTCGACCACCGCGTGAACTACCGCCGCCACCACTTCCGCGACGAATGATCCCTCTACCCGAGCGAGCTACACTGTAGTATCCATCAGGGCTGATCTGGGTTTCAGGGACGCCATGCCAGTCGTCCCTCTCCCATTCTGGTGTGCCATGAGGATGCTGATACTGAGCTGCCATACTCTTGCGAACACGTCCACCGCGACTCCCTGGACCACCACCGCGGCCGCGCCCACGAGGAGTGCGAACCTCGGTGACGAGCCGCTGAGACTCGGGTCGCCAGCTTTCGTCTGATGGAGCATCTTGCGTTCCATATGGAATGAAGTGATGTTGCGAAGCCAGCGTCGACGGAGGAATCGACCCCGCTGGGACAGGCTGCGAAGGTAAGGTGTGTCGGTGGGTTTGCACTCGAGCTGCATCGGAATCATCTGTGTCCATGTGCTCGTAAGCATACGAATGCTGACTTTGTGAGCCGGCATAGGCTCCCCGGGGCTCGATTGGAGCAAGTTTTGGACGCTTCGGAGACCCGATTGATGGGCCGGCGGATTCCTGGGGGCTGTCTATGCCGGTAGGATGTGTCCGCTTCGTCCCCGCGTTGACTGTGACCCATCCGCCTTGAGCTTGCGAAGGCTCAGGCCTTTGCGGGGCATCTGGGGTCACTGCAACGGATTGGCTACCTTGAGAGGGGTAAGACTGGGTCCGCTGTGTGGAGGGGACAGGAATATCGATTTGCGGTACTTGATTTGGTACTGCACGATAAGGGGCGGCATGGGATGCCTGCGCTGGACGTACGGAAGTTTCCCGCGGCGAGGCATACTGAGAGGATGGTAGCTGAGGTGGCACACCGGCAGCACCAGCTTCTTCAAGGCGCTGGATCTTGTTCTTCATGATTTCGATTGTGATCTTCAACGTGTCGACCTCGTTGGCCTTGTGGGACATGACAGCCATTTGCTGTGCCATCAGCTCGAGTGCGGTGTCTTGTCCACTGATGGGATGCCCGGGGCCCGCGACGCCAGCACGGGCCTGTAGTTCACGTGTGGCGTGCACTTCGCGACTCAGGGCTTCGAGTAGGTCGCGGATGACTTGCATCTCGTGCTGGAGGCGTGCAACGGCTTCGTCGACACGTTGAAGCTCTCCATTTTGATGGTGAACATGGTTCTGGAACTCGCGTCGGAGGCTCTCTCCTTCGTGTTGCAGCGTCTCCTCGTAGCGCCGCATGTCCCGGGTCTGGGCTACTAGGGCGCTGCTATTTTGCGAGATCTGCGTCTGGAGGCGCTCGATGGCATCCAGCTGCACCTCCTGGGGCGGGCGGGGGTAAGGCTGTCCATTGACTCGTTGCTCTGCTGGTGAGTGGGAGTGCGAATGGGACACAGCAGGTGGCAATTCCCTCGCCCGGCTGGCGTCGTTGGTGCTGGTCGCCTTGGGAGACTGTTTGGGTGGCTGTGCAGCATAGTGAATGTCATGGACTGGCTTGACGGCAGGCGACGGGGAGGCCAATGGCGGGTTGCTTGGCGACTTGAGTGGAGCGTGCAGTGCAAGCGGTGCTGGTGGTGAGCGGGCTGTCGGCGGCGGCGGCAGTGACTGTCTGCTGGCTTCAAAGGACCTGTGATGGTGGTGGTGGTGGTGGTGGTGTTGGTCATGGTGCTGGTCGTAGTGGGCGTGGCGGGGCCTGCCATTGGGGAGGCGCGATTCCACTTCCATGGCTGGTGGTTGGGTGATTACTAGATCGGGCGAACTCTCGAGGACTAACGGTTCGGGAAGTTGCACCTGGGGGCTCTACTGGAATCAATTCGTCCGGGCCGACTTCACATCGCAACTCGATCTTGGGCAGCTTGAAGAAGTCGCGGCAGCTGTTGCAGAGAAAGAGAGAAAGAGAGTCAGCGCGAGGTACCTCTCTGCAGGACAACACGGGCATTTAAATGGTTGTTGTGGTGTTAATACCAGGTGCAGCGATGTGCATGCAGCATCCTGGCAAGGCAGCGCCACAGACGCGAGGGACGAGGAAATGGTAATGCCATGGTCCCTCAACACACACGGTCTGGACTAAGTGGGTGCGGGAGAGGAAGACAAGGAACACGAGGTAGAAGACGGGAGACTCACCGAAAGGACTGCTTCTCGGGGGGCGCTTCGGTGATTTGGAAGCCCAGCGACTCGCCGCAGGCGGTGCAGGACAAGAGGGTCGATCTGGCTTCTCGGGGGGTGGTGGTGGAGGGGGGAAAGTGTATCAGCACGAGTCGAGCACGAGTTCCAGCAAGGCGTCAAGCAGGCGTCGCGATGCGGGCATGCGGGTTTAATAGATGATAAACGTATAGTGTGGAAATTATTTGGCAAGACGGCTAGCGCAGGCGCGCTTAAAAAATTAAAATACGTGCGGCGCTGATTGGTGCCGGAATAAGCTCATAATGCTAGGGGAATATCGAATGCTCAACTGGGAAAAGAGACTGTGCGACGATGCGGAAGAGGGTTGGGGGGTGGGCCTGCAACGGCCAAGGTTAAAGCTTACCATCCATTTAATTCCGTGTTTATCGATGCTCTCCTCTGGCGCCCCGTCGTCCCGAGCAGGCTGCTGTAGGACCCGACCAGTGCGGGTAGGTGGTATGTCGACGTGATCCTGTGCCACGCATTGAAGAAGTCGCCAACCTTTGCACCACAGCTGGCGATGATGATGCTGCTGCTGCTGCTGCTGCTGCTGCTGCGCGCGCGGTGAGTCGTTGTCGATGCTCTCTGCAACCTCAGACATGTGACCGCCGTCGCTGTCGCTGATACGGCCCTGCGCCATCGGCTAGATGCCTCCCACGGATGGCCTGGAAAAAGTCATCCAGTGGAAAATTTTAGATTTAGGCGATGGCGCCAGACGATGAGAATAGCAGTTGACAAGGCAAGGCAAGGCTGACTGACCCTCGCTGACGAAGGAGCAGTAGGAGTCCGGGTACGGTATCGACGACAACCAAATAGCGAGACGCCCGCAGGGTAGCAAATCGGTGAGCAGCCGGCAGCCGACAGCCGGCCGGATTGATACTGCTACATACTACACTGGAAGCTCTGTTGGCGGTATAGTGCAGCGTGCCAGACCGTTTCAGAACGCGTGGCTGTAGCGGGGGATGGGCACGAGTACTACAGGCTACACGGACGGCGGCCTTCTCGTTGGGTCCAACGGGGAGTAAAGAAAAAAAAAAAAGACAACAAAATTACAAAACAGACAGGGAAGCTTGCAACTAGGGAGTCAGTTCAGAAATTAGAAATTAGAAATTAGCACACAAAAGTCTACCCAAGTTTAGCATGGCAGCAGGAGGCCCCTTACCCGTCGCAGCCTAGGCGGGCTGATGACTATAAGCAGTCTATTACGAAAGCCGTCTATGTGCAGCCCTAAGTCTGCACCGCCGATCCGCATGTCGCCATGGCGCTGCAGTTATCTCATCTGCTCTCCAACACCGCGTCTTCGTACCCGCTCGTCAATACGACCGACGGCCCTGGTCTCCACGCTGCTCCCTCGCTATAGCGCCCTGCCAGCCAGATTGTCATCCTCAGCTGCCGTCGACTTCGTCTCCCGAGCCAGCCAACCACAGCGCCGCGCGTCGCATTATCGCTCACCTGCCCACCTCACAGATTAGCATTTAATAATAATCCGCACGCGCTAACACTCTGCGTCAAACAAGTCGCCTTAGCGCGGCCGTGCCATTGTACACATCGCACACGCCTCGGCGGTGCCGGTCATCCCTCATTCTCTTGTCCATGGATACGTGGGATGATTCGAGCAGGTAGTAGTGTGTGAGCGCTTTTGCCTTTCGCTAACTCGCTATCCCCTGTCCGTCCGCACACGTCTCTTTGCGCATCCAAACTCGCTATCTCTCGCTAGGCCACCTACGCATGCAAGTCGCAATCACCATTTCTCTTTAAGCTTCTGCTTCCAGCTCGTGAAAAGGCCGGACCTCCGCCATCGAAGCAAACAAAGTCTACACGCTTGCAGCCCCTCGCTCTCCGCCACCACGCTTCTCTCGCACGACACCAACCCCCGTTACTTCCTATCTGATCTGGTCTGTATCCTGAGTATGCCGTAAGCACACGTCGCAAATACATGCCTACATGTATGCACTACTATACATACATAGCGTCATCTATTTTTCCTCTTACGCGTGTTCCTCCGCCAAGGTGGCGCGGCAAACGCCGAACAGATTTACCCTTTACGATCTTCCTCACCCCCCTGTCCATTACGATACGCCAGCATGCTTCACCTAGTCCATTTTACATACCATGTTCAAGCAAGGGATCGAATGCGATGAGCCCCGCAGGGGTCCTTCCCTCTCGGCCCCGTCTCACAAATAAGGACAATGCATCCACCGAAACGCTAAGCATTGCACTTTGATGACAGAATCCTCGTAACAGCTTTCTTCGTTCAATCTCGCATCTTATTAATCCTCGGGGGCAAATCCCATTTTTGCCTTCCAGGCTCCTGCGTTTGCGTTGCATCATGGCAATGCAACACAGCCGTTGCGCCATCGCTCAGCCGTCTATAATGCCCTAACACTACTCCACCCGCCTATATTGGGCCTAACGCCCGTAACGTAAAAGCCAAAAATGCCACACCCCTGACGCATCCTATATCGATGCGCAATGACATGCAACAATCCACCTTCAGCTTGAAACGCCGTACCACGCTAAGCTTGACGCGCGTAGCACAACCCGAGTCACAAATATATTCTTTCCTTCACTTGACCACCATGAATCCGACGCCATTGCGCGCGCGCTGCACCGCTTTGGAAAGAGCTCGGACTTCGCTGTCGGTCCACTTGACGCTGAGCTGGTCCCAGTTCTTCGTTGCGTACTCGTTCTTGTGTTGGTCGTGCATCTTGCGTAGCCGACGAACTTCTCGAGGGTCGCCAGTGCCGCTGTACACAATAAATGCTGTGCAACGTGGCAAGGATTCGTAGATCTGGACGATGCTGCCGATGGTCTTGGACACCTGTTTTCCGAGAACCTCTCCATGCAAGTCTGCGTCCTCGTCCCAATCCGACCGTAGGCCGAGTCGCTCCAAAGCTGCTCGTCGTCTAGCTTTTCCATCTTCCGTCGACCTGCCGTCGTCCCACCATCCGCGAACCAGCTCGAGCTCCCTCAGGCGTGCCCAAACGAAATCCACTTCCTCAGTAGCGCCACTTTTGCCTACCGCAAGTCCGCTCAAGACATGCTCAATGCCTTGGACAATGTCGGAATCGCTGTCGCCTCCTATGCACACGTTTGCCTGTGCACCGGGGCCCTGATTGGGATTGCCCCAGTCGACAAAGGCCCCGGCCCGTGAAGCATTGTTTGACTTTGGTCGCTTTGCGCGGTGCAGTCTCTTGAAGATGGACTCGGTGTTAGTTTCGCTGGTCCCCCATCCAGGTCCTCGTTCGCACTTTTGTTTGACGAGATCAAGGCAAGGCACGAGCATCCTCAATGCTGTCGTGACCCCCTGTTCCTTTTTGTATGTCTTTCATGAGGAATTTCTGCGCCAACCATTTGAGTGACTGCTTGTAGGGAGGGCCTTTGATGTGGGGGAACAAGATGCCCGTATCAATCACGAAAGGATGTGTAAGTTTGAGCGCTCTAAGGTCCGAATTCAGCGAGTGTCCCACGAGGATAGCATGTGGCGTGAGAATGCTTAACAGCTCCTCTTGGATGTCCGCGAGCGTGGTCGTGACATGTCGGAGCATAGCTTCTGTTATACCTGAGTACTGTGTCACGTAATCTTTGATAGGGACGTCAGGCTTGACAAGCTTGTCCATTACGACATTCCCGTCCCAGTCAACGAGGCTGATTCGCGTCAGTACTGAATTGTCGTCTTCGTCTTTACACATCTCGCAGTCAACGGCTAGGACACGTCTTTCAGTTTTGGCAAACACACTGCCTTGTTCAATATCTTGCTTGGGAACACTTGCACGCTCGACTTCCTTCTCCCGAGTAGAGAAAGGATTGGTCGGTTGTGGTAGATGTTCGCCCAAGTCAGCAATTTTCGGTGCGAAAGGATTTTCGAACGTCGAGGGCGCTTTGGCACGAGGACCGTCAGTTTTGCTCCCGTTTGTATCTTCAAGACTACCGTCTGCGTCTTCGAGGCGGAGTATATTACTGTCTACCCAGCCATCTTCGGCCGTGCAACAAGCAGCTTTGCGTCGCTGTTGCGCGGCTTTTTTGGCCTCGTCTGTAGTGAACCAGGCCGGATGAGGAATATACTCATTCTCTTGCTGATCGGCAAGGGTAGTAAGAAATTCAGTGACAGGCGTGCGCTTATTTTCCCAATGCTTAGAGTTTTGGGGGAAGTGGACCCTTATGGCTGCCACTTTTCTTCAGTTGCTTCTCTTCTCGCGTCCTCGGGATTTGTGAGGATAGCATGGCATGAATAGGTGAATGCAGCTTCATGAAAGTCTTCCCACGGTTCTCTACTGGACCTTGGATAGGCCATACATGATCGAATATGTCGGACAAAGGCTTGAGCGGGTCTGGTAGCCTGTGAGTTTTCAGTTCTGCGGGATAGTAATCATCAGGATCTATTCGGATTCGCTTTGGTTTTGTGGCCGTGTTAGCTTCCGTTGCAGCATCATCATTGGAGCTTGAATCCAAAGACACTCTGCCGTTAAACATGTCCAAGTCCAGGCCTGGAACCATGAGTACAACGACTCGGCGGATGCTTTCACGACTCTGCACTGAAACCCATTGGGGTGCAGTGCCGTCGGCAAGTATGTATAGTGCAAGAGATTGCAAGTCTGAGATTCTCGTGAAACCATTCAAGCGAGCGTGATTCGAATGCCTAATAGTGGGATAGTGCCGCTCGAGCTTGCGCTCTTTCCGGCGCTCCCTTCTGTCTTCCTGGATTTTAGAACGATCGGTGACCTCGTGAACATTCTCTCCGGCGGGCGGCGGATCGATGGATTGTGACCGACGCGGGCTGCTATGCGCACGACCAGCGGCAGCGTCGGGCATACGCTGTTGTCGCCTCCGCTTGTTGCCTCCGACCACTGTCCAGCCTGCATCGTCATCGCTCGATACTACCGTGCTTGCCATAGGTGCGGCAGCGTCGCCGTTATCTTTTAAATAGGACAAGGTAGCACCTAGACCATAGTCCGCAGCTGCGTCGTCGGCACCGTGGGTTTGGAAATGGAAGCTTCCTCTCTTGCGTTTCGTCATGCTGAGTGGTGTGCGACGGTCAGCGCTATTTTCGACAATGGCAGGAAATTTATAGCCTTAAAGCTTCAAGATGTAACGGGCGCATCCGGGTATACTACGTTGAGTTAGTGGGCATTCTCGCAACGCGCGCAGGGAACAGAAAAAAGATGAGGAAGTTTCGATGTTCACGAAACATGCGGTGGTCCGTGCGTCGATCGCGCGGATCATTATAGGTGCGTTTTTGCCTCTCGCAGAACAATCAGCGTTGGCGGAATATTGCCTGGCGTCGCCTGAGGGGACATGAACTAGTACGAGTGCAAGATCTGGTTGCTAACGCATTCCATGCGTACAAAAATGAGATGTAGGGCAGGTTTCATTTTGCTGTGTATGCCTACTGCCAGTCTTCAAGTCGTAAACCGTCCCGCCTCAATGGCACATTCCACCAAACTGCCACCCTTTATGATATTCGTCGAGCAAATAACGATTCTGCTGCCCCTACCCTCGCCTCCGACCTCCTTAAGCTTGCTACCTATGAATCTAAGGGCTGCAATTTCAGCCCTTGTTACACCTCCTACAAAGAACACCACAATGGTCTTCGCGGCATCGTTATGGCTCCCGTTGAGCATGCTTCGTGCCTTGATGGCCTTTTCTTCCCCAGTCTGCGTCTCATCAAATGTTGCTCCGCGCACATATTTGCAGGCATCGTCGAAGATACGAAGGCCTTGTGCAAGTGGGTTTGCTTGCGCTGCAGCTCGGGGATCGGAAGGCGGTTTGATAGCATTGGCAAGGGTTTGTTTCTGGATGATGGATTGTATGATGCGGACAGAGAGTGGCGCATAGCCCGAGAAAGTGTAGGAAATATCGTTCGGCTCCGCCTCGTTGACTTCATCGTCCCAAATCTTTAGAGACTTGCGTAGTGGAGTATAATTCGTGACTGATCCTGGCTTCGCGGCTGGTGTAGCTCCCAGTCCTGAACCACCACGAGGTTGTAGAAGATTCATCTTCTCAAGAGATGACAGTGTAAGGATGTGCTGTGGACCATAAGCTTGAATCACGGTTCGCTTGAAACTTTCGAGATCTTTGGGTCGCATGCCGGCATTGGTGGTGCTTTCTAAACAAAGCAGTCGAAGAATCGCAGGCAATGGAACGTCGCGACTGATGAGCTCGTTGATAGTCTCATGCTGTGTTGTGGGGTCCAAGCCTGACATGATATTCTGTTGGACTTCTAATGACCGTCGGAAAATGTCGGTGTGGGTAAATTTGATAATCTCTTCAGCAAGTGAAGTGTGAAGCTTCAAGCTTGCCTGCTCAGCCTGGTAGCCCGGTAATTTTGCAACGAACTCGCGAAGCTCGGCTGTGGTTTTTTGCTGCCAGTTGGTTCCGCTCAGTACTACTTTGGAGTCGTCTGGCTGCCTTGTTTAGCAAATTCCCTACTATCGCAAAATTGGAGTCTCCGAGCGTAGAGTATAACGAATCTTTCGAGTCAATCATTATCTTGCGCTTCATGCTCGTTGATGCTGACCCGGTCTGGCCAGGTTGCGGTGTAGTCCCCCCAACGACAGATGAATCAACTTCTGTCTGGTTCGCAGTGATGCCGAAGACTTCATCAATGAGACCTTCATAAGTGAGCTGTGTAAGAAGAACAGTCGGAAAGTCTACCTCCCGGTCGATGATAATGAGGCTGTCAACCATGGAGCTGGGAGCCAGGCCCAAGTACGATGGGCCAGTACTACTTGAAGATTCACCGGCAGTGACTTCAGTGCGCATGCGTATCAGCAAGTCGGCGAGACGCTGACCGTTATCGCCCTTGCCGATAATGCGCGGGAAGAGGCCATGCTTCTGTTGCTGAAGCATAAGAGCTTTGGCGGCGAGATATATGGATGTTGGATCTTGACGCTGCAAAATATTAGCCTAGCTCGGGACCGGTGACATCAAACATACCAAGTAAAGATCTGTCACGGCATCGTCAAGCTCCAAGGATAGGACATCGTCTGCAAGTGGAACGAAGAAGAGCGGCCATTCGCTCACGCTTGCCTCACCAAGAACACCCGCCTCTTCGAGAAGCTGGTCCGAGACGAGCGTTCGCCGCGGAACCCAGAAGATGGAGAATTCATGCTCGATTTGACTTTCTCGACGCAGACGCTTAATTTGATCTAAGATTTTGTTAACATCGTACAATAGATTGTGCCCCTATAGTATATAAGAGGAAATCCAATAAAAATGCTATAAATTGATCTAGGGCGCAAGACTGACTAGACAGAGTGGGATACTATCTGCCTAGTCTACTTTTTGTCCCGAACGCCCACGGTATCTGAGAATAGTAAGAAGACAAACAGACTTACCAGCAACAGCCATTACGGACTTCGCTTTCTCTCCTCTGACAAGAAACACTACATTCCGCTGCGACGAGTCGACATGGTTGTTTTCGAGAAAGAACGGTTTGTCGACGCCGTATTCCTGGAGTGTTGAGAATTTGACTAGAAGGTTCAGAGACCCCGCGAGCGCCTTTTCAAGAACCAGATTCTTTTTGCCTCTTATCTGATAAATATGTTAACGGAGGAAGCACGCAGCGATGACGATATTACCCTACACCCTCAAGCAGAAGCAGCAGGTCTCGGCGAGCTTTCTCGGATGTCTCCGAGGCACTGAATGGCGTTATCGGAGCCATGTTGACCACAGCTCAAGAGACGTTCAAGGCAAGATTGAGATACGCAGGCATGTTGATGCCTATGATGTTGCCTCCGCACGAGCTTGATGGAGCGAGGTCGACAAGAGCCGTGGGGTCCGCAGAAAAAACGGGCACGTGCATTTGCTTAGTCATGCGAGCTGCAGACTAGGTGTCAACGATATCCGACTACGGAGGTACACGGAGTTGCGTAGCACACATACACAACCCACCACACATCCAAAGTAGACAATCTAATTTTCGCGTTCGTGGTATCTCATAAGGTGTCCAAATATATAGATATATTTTCTAACGCTGCTGTCTTTCTATGTGCTCATATGGGGTATACAGTGGGACTGGCCAAGCGAAATATCCATCAACTCGTCAAGTCATATCCTACATCATAAAAAGCGATGCTAGTTTGCACCTAGCGCCTGGAGCGCTAATCTGAGCTCCTTGACTGCGGTGTTAACGTCCTCGAAGTTTAGCGCTGATATGGCCCATTTGGCATGTTTCGAAGCGGCCATCTGCGCCTCCTCGTCTGTCTTGAATGGACCCTGGTGCAGAGCCTGGGGTAAAGGTTGGCCAGGATGGTAGTATTGCTGTGAAGGAGGCGCATGTTGAGACTGTGTTGGCGCAAAAGAGTTATTAAATTGTGGCTGCTGTGGCGTTTGGAAAGGCGGCGGGTGTGATGGAGGTTGGGGGGGTGGGGTTGCATATGGATTTGAAGATGACTGGAATGCATTCTGTTGAGGGGGCTGTAGTGGTGGCTGAGGGATTGATGGAGGAGACGCTGGGGTCTGGTAGAATGTTTGAGGACTGGGGGGCTGAGGAGCTTGTGGAACCTGTGGGCCTGTAGGTAGAGACGATGCATCGAATGGACTGGCTCCCATCGGCTCGTCCTCGACTGACGGTGCAGTGGGCAGGTTAGGTGCAGCGGCATCGGCCGTAAAGGTCGGGACGTTGACCCTAGGGAAGTAGCCGCCCCCCTCAGATACCACAGACCCTTGACGCGATGTTGCTGGCTGCGAGATGGGTGAGACGTCGCGATGTGAGGAGTAGTCTGTAGGTGCTGCGGGCAGATTTGGCGGAGGCGAAACCCTTGGTGCTGAGAGTATTGGCGAAGGCTGCGCAGTGGTGTTGGGCGCCGACTCAACGTAGGGCTGATATGGATTCTGCGCATAAGGATTTTCGGCGTTTTGGTTCAAGCTCTGAACGTCTGGATCATTGGGGTCAAGAGCGGAGGGCGAAGCTGCCGCAGGGGGCTCGTGGACGGGATTCGTGAGGTTGGGATCCTCGCCTTTTTGAATGGCTTTGAGAATACGCACGGCGTGAAATTTTGCAAAAGTCTGCTTTGACCTGATCTCAGGCTCTGGATCCTTCTTCCAAATTTCGAGCATCTCGAGGAATGTAGATGCTGCGGCTAGTGTGTCGGCGGTGTTCTTAGTTACGTTGTTCGCGGTCATATCCTTTTCTCCCTTCGCGAAAGTCTGCAGTGCAAATTGCTCGCAATATGCATATGCGGCCATGTCGTCCAGCAGCGCATCCTCGTGCGGGTTCGCTGCCTTGGTTTGCTCGAGCTTGTCCATGAGGTCCGACGTGTACGCGGTGCATGCTGGATCGGCCGATTGAAGGCCCGCATCGATGATCTTCTGAATAATGAAGAATCGCACTGGAGGTGTTCAGCACAAGTTCCTTATTTGCGGCTGTATGCGCAGACTCACGCCAGTATGTGACAATGGGCTTGAAGCGCTCCAGTTGGACAGCGCGTTTGGCAAAAGGTCCGATCTGCGACGGTTTGAGCTTCGCTGGTATGTTGTCTGCCATGATGTGTAGGGTTGCGCGCGGACAGCGGGCGAGAGGAGGACACGAAGGTAAGGGAACGGCAGCTGCACTGTGGATAGCTCAAAGGGCGGGGAGCTGTAGACAGCAGGTGGTTATGTCATGCGGCGCCCCTGTCGGTGGCTCTAGCGCGCGCGGGGAAGAGCAGGAGCTTCGCAGCATAAAGGACAACCTGGCTTCAATGAACATGATGTGAGCCACTGCTACATAAGCACCGCCCGGACGCCGAGCTGGCCAGCTCAATCGTTTTCTCCCGTCGACCATACTTTACCCCTTCTCAACATGGTGCGCTCATCCGCCGTTGCGGCAGCCGTCGCAGCTCTCGCCCTCCATGCCGACGCCGCCGGCCTATATCCCAAGAGCTCCAAAGTACTCCAGGTCACCAGCGCCGACTACGACCGGCTGATTGCAAAGTCGAATTATACTTCAATCGTTGAGTAGGTCTTTCCACCTCCCCGAGGAGTGCCATGCTACATCTAACCAAAGCCAGATTCTATGCGCCGTGGTGCGGCCATTGCCAGAACCTCAAGCCCGCCTATGAAACAGCCGCCAAGTCCCTCGAAGGTATCGCAAAAGTTGCCGCCGTAAACTGCGACGATGAGATCAACAAGCCGTTGTGCGGCCAGATGGGCGTCCAGGGCTTCCCGACCCTCAAGCTCGTGCGACCGGGCAAGAAAGCGGGTAAACCGACAGTCGAAGACTATCAGGGCCCGCGACAGGCGAAAGCCATCGTCGAGATGGTCAAGGACAAGATTCCAAACAACGTCAAGCGGGTGACGGACGCGAAGCTGGACGAGTGGCTGGAGGGGAACAAGGACAGTGCAAAGGCTATCCTGTTCAGTGACAGGGGCGCCATCAGCGCTACGCTGAGGACGCTGGCTATCGATTTCGCTGGCAAAGTCTCAATAGCCCAAATCAAGAAGAGCGAGGCTGCCGCAGTGGAGAAGTACGGTGTAACCAAATACCCGTCCCTCGTACTCCTCCCAGTCGGCTCAGACGAGCCCATCAAGTACGACGGATCTATGGAGAAAAAGGGCTTGGTAGACTTCCTTTCTCAGGTCGCTCCACCAAATCCTGACTGCCCTCCCGCCAAGGCCTCGAAACCTAAGGCGAAGAAGGATGACAAAAAGAAGGCAAAGGAGTCGAGCGCATCGTCCAAATTCTCAAAGGCTTCGGCATCTCATAAGTCCTCCGAGGCATCATCGGCGGCGGCGTCGGCTGCAGACGAAACTCTCGAGGAAGCCAACAAGCCGACTGAGTCCCCTGATCCAAGCATCAAGACCGAAGACACTGCTGAGCCAGTCATCATCCCTGAAGCAGAGGCCAAGCCCACTATCCCAGTCATCACCGAATCATCTGAGTTGCAGGCCTCTTGCCTGAACGAGAAGAGCAAGACCTGCATTCTGGCCATCCTACCGAAGGATGAATCAGCAGCGGCTGCGACAACCGCCCTCGCCTCCCTCGCTTCCATTCACAAGAAACATGATGGACTAAAGACCAACTTGTTCCCTTTCTTCGGTATCCCAGCTTCGAATCCTCTCGCAACTTCTCTTCTGAAAGAATTAAATCTTGGAAGTGGCGACCAAGTCCACCTAGTCGCGACCCATGGCAAGCGGGCCTGGTACAAGAAGTACTCTGGTGAAACTTTTGGCCTCACTGCAGTCGAGTCTTGGGTAGATGCTATTCGCATGGGCGAGGGAAAGAAGGAGAAACTGCCAGACTCATTACTGACTGCGGCTGAGACGGAAGAGGTGAAACATGCGAAGCCAACAGAGCAAGAGCCCATAAAGATCGAGATCGAAGAGATTGTAGATGAGCCTGAAATACCACCAGAGCCATCTATCCCCGAGCATGGCGAACTCTGAGCGTGAACAGTGCGTGTACAGAAGCGTCCTCAGTGCCTTCATGACGTCTTTTAGCGGGAGCCTGTACAATACTACATAGTCCTTATAAATACAAAATATCACCCAATTATGTATCACCTAATTAGTCCCTACATCGTTCTTTTGTATCTTGATTTCACTAAAGCACCACTGTGGATGCATCACCCGAAAAGCCAGGCTGAACCTACTAGCGCAACAATTACACCCGCAATTGCATGCCCTCTTGCAGCCTTCTTTCCCGCCTCCTCATCATCGCCATTCACCCCCTCACACGCCACATAATCACCCACCAGCCATGCGTCTCCGAACGCCACCACCGTTCCAATCGCCAAAATCGTACCCAAACAGTTCTTCACCACCAACTTCGTCGCTGCATCTTTTTCAATCAGCCAAGAATACGTAAGACTGAGAATAGAGAGGCCGGAGGCTACATTGCGAATACCGTAGGCGTGAATGATCGCGGTTCGGAAGGCTTCTGCTCGAGGAGAAGACGATGGCGAAGGAGGTGGGCTGAGGCCAAAGCCTTTGATGACGGTGAGTGGGGAGATGAAGGAGTACGTGCCACCTGCGATGGCTGTGAGACCGAGGATGGATGTAAGACTAGGAAGAATAATGGGCACAGTTTGGGAGAGAATGCTGGTGTTCGGGGAGTATGGCATCGCGTGCGATACCAATTGATAATTGGAGAAGACTGGAATCGGCCTTCTTGGGATATCACATACGATAGATACCCTTGTATAAATATTGTGAATATCTGTGATGGTTTTTCTATTGTGCAGAGAATGGAGTATACACCCGTGTATGCACACGGTACATAAGGAACATGCGGAAAGAGGGGTTGGTTACATCAGGCTAGGCGATATGCGTTGCTAGACCAACGCCACACTAGCGGGCCTCCGTCTTACTATAATTCAACACAAATTGTATTCGTAGCTATGCATGTAATCCACATGCCCCAGAGGATAACCTCTTCTTCTTGTGCCATCTCTTCTAATCTTTAGCTGACCAGTCGCTTGGTAGTCTTATGAATTTGTCGAGGCGACAAGCTTGTTGAACACCATCTATACTTGACACCAAAGCGAATATTGGACGGAGTCATTGACATTGAGTAGCAAGTAGTAATAGTAATGCTAAAGCTTTTACTGTCACCACCTTTCAACAGCCTTTCTAGTTGTAAAAGCAGGAGGGAAACGCTACTATTTTTGTTAGTCTACTATCCTTTGAACTACGTACAACGCTTCGAAGCTTCGTAAAACTTATATAGTAATTCTCATCCAAGGATAGAGTCATAGATTGATGACAAGCTTTGACGGAGTTTGGGAATAGGTGTAGACTTAGACTGACATAGTACCGCAACTCACTCGTGACCGTACGTACAAGATAAGATGAATAGCTTCACCGGCGCATGAGAGTTTTAAGTATGCTACTAGAAATATATTCATATATGCATTAGGTAGCATACCTCCGCGTAAACCTAATAAAAAAATCGACATAATGATGTGAAGTTGATACCCCTCAAACCTACACATAACCAACACACTAATGAAACTTATATTCTCATCTGCACCTGCTGAAACCTCAACTCATCCCCACTGACACTAGCAGCCATCTTCAACGCATTCAGCCCCGCGGGCACACCTGGTACTGGTGGTAGAGGCCCATCAGCAGTCAAATTCCTCCTCGAGCTCGTTGCGCTCAAAGCAAGCGACGCGCGCGGCGATGCAGGTAGTGGTGTGGTACTGCGAGGAGGCTGGCGGCGGTGAAGTTGGGCAACAGCCGCGTTGAGGGCAGCATGAGTCGACTGTGCATTCATAGGAGACGAGTATGACAGGGATTGGACTGCCGGCAATGCATCGGTACGAGCGGATTGTTGTACGGTCTGCCGATGGTGGAGCTGGAGGTTCTTCTCGAGCGAGGGTGTGCGGGATCTGATGCGGAGAGGCGCTGGGGCTGGAAGAGGAGAGATCGAGCGATTGTTTGTGTGGGCACGTACGCGTAGGCCTTGACTGCTAGTACTTGACGCCGTGCTTGGACTCTTTGCGTGACTAGGTAAAGACTGTGTTGGAGGTTGCTGCGGGTGCTTTCCGTACGTTGCCATCAAACTCGCGAAATCGTACTCGGCGGGAAGGCGGCTTAGGCGCCGGATGGTGGACATGTTGTCAGTGATGAAATTTGACATCCGTCGCAATGCATTGCCTTGCTGCTGCATATCGAAAGTGCTCGGCGCCTGGGTGTTATTTGCAGCGCGGTCTGTGTGCATGTCTGCTAGACGTCTGGGTTGCGCACTAGATGATGAGCTTAATGCCGCCTGTGGGCTATACTGTAGTGTCTTTTGGGCGTTGGCAAATATTTGAGCAAAGTCGATTTCGACACCATTTGGCCCAGGGCGTGAGCGTAATCCAGACATCCCGTCACTGGCCGACATGGATGGTGGGCTTGCTAGAACGAAGAACGAGCCATCAACTATCTTGCGTCGAACATTGTTCCATCGCGTGCGCGCAGGATTGTTCTCGATCTCAGGGCGATAAATCGACTCTTGTGACAGGGATGCGTAATAAGCCTCTAATCGCGCAGCGATTCGTTCTAGAACAGTAAGAAGATAGGAAGCGAGCTTAATCTGTTTTGAAGAGGCTGGCTCATCCAAAGCAGCGATCAAGTCGAATGCATCCATCCCTTGCCCAGCCTCGTCTCTGATTTGTTCAAGGAATGAGACGTCAAGCTCGGTTGCTGCCTGAGCATATCGCAGGATGCCGTTCTCGTGAAAGCGTGCAGACTTGCTATTGTTGCTTACGAATTGGCCTATGTGAGAAACCTCTCGCATAGCTTTCCTCGCATCGGGCAATGAATGTGCTCTAGTAATCGTGCCGATGATGTCGGGTAACCTGACGGTAGGGGCAACAGCATTCGCCATCGTAAATGATAGCTTCAGGTAGATCTCTTGGAGCTTAGCCTGTAGACCTTTAGAAATAATCTTTGAAGTTAAGTTTGTGTACGTACCCCAAAGAGAGTGGAGAATCCGTTCTGCATCAGCCTGCTCTGGAACTGATAGAACTTACGTACACCACCGATGTTGAACAAGCCGCCGGAAAACCAGATTTTCGAATCTTCCAGGATGTTGTTTGCTTCAAAGTATAATGTGGTCAGGCTTTCAACACTGGTTCGGAGGTATTGGTACCACATGTCGTAGAGACTGCTTATCTCTTTCGAGTGAAAATCCGGTTTCGTGTGAAGGTGGCCGATAAAATACTTCGACAGCAAGGATGAGACTTCAGGGTTGGTCTGATAACTTTAGCTGAAATTTTGGTATTGGAGGGCGGAGCTTACATCATGAGCTAACTCGTGAAAGGTTTTGGTAGCATCAAGCCCAGCACTTGCGGCGACGATAAGAGTGCCACCTGGATGCATAGGCAAGAAGTCGGTCACATCGTATACTCCACCATGCACCCCGATCCACATGCGTGAGCCCTTTCTATGGCCAGTATGGGCTGCAAGTTGGGACATCGGAATCGTAGGGCTCAAATTGGACATGGATCGTGGAGTCATAAAAATGTCTGGAATCCTAAATCAGCCGAATGGCGCGTATAATAGTGGGATGGATTTACCTAGCATGAATCGACGCTCAGCAAAAGCGGTGGCCAACAGCGAGTCAGCCGTAGACTGTGTAGATGCTTGATACTTGTAGATGGCTTTTTTGATGCCTGACATTACAGTTTCATAGACGGACACAGAACCGCAAATGTATAAGTACCCGCCCAATCCACCTTGATTTTTTGACATTACGAGTTCGGAAACTAGCCGTCCTTGGTCAACGATCGTAGTGTCGATATATCGGGGATCCATATCTTGTTCGACTAGCTCTCTCATTACTGGATCGTAGACTAAGCCTCGTCTATCTCGTGAGAATGCAGTGTGAAGCTCGAGGGACCCTGATTGTACGAGACCTTGGAGCTCGGCTTCGTGGACGAACTTCTCGCGCGACTGTACGCCGAGGAATAGAATATTGCGCCCGATGCCGCTCTGCACGCGTTTCTGCCAGAAGCCACGGAAAGGTGCGATACCAGATCCACCAGCGAACATCGCGACGGGAACTGTTGTTGATGGTGGAAGCTGGAATTGGATCGGCCTAGATACTCCAATGAGCACTGCTTGGTCATCTGTAGTGTCGCATGGATACTGGAGCACCCCGGGGGCTGGGTTTAAGAAACCACTTGATACACCATACAGTGGGAAGTCTGGTTGCACTCCACGAAAGAGAGGATTGCGTTCGGATTCTGTTCGGGAGACGGTTAGATCGATCATACTCGGGAGCAATTCGCTCGACGCATTTGAGATTGAGTAGGTGCGTGGCACCTCGAGAGCAATAAGCTTTGGTAGCCATGCAAGGTTGGAAAGATCAAATGCACGGTCCCAAATGTCTTGTGGGACTTCGGCAATAGCAGTCTGCAGGAGATCACCCACACTACCTTTGACAGGCCACTCATCCGAAGCGAGGATCTTGAGTGTGATCTGTGATGATGCGCGAAGCAACTGGTGAAGCTGGGGAAAGTTAGTTAATACTTAATATTCGAAGCAAAGTTGGTGTCCTACCGAAAGAACTAAGTCCTTCGTGAGCGGTGCCAAGTGTCCCCGCTTCAGAATGTCCTTAACAGTTAATCCTGCGCCAGGTGTCTTAGACACGATGTCCAGATGCTTGGAGAATCGCGCCCATATGGAGCCCTGTTCGACTGGGACAAGCACGTCCCACATCTCGTCTAGACCTAGAGCGGCTGCAACCTTTGCTGCCTCGTAGGATGGATTGACTGGCATGACTGCTAGACGATCGCCTAGATTTACGTTCAGTAATCATCCTATGTCTACATCTTGACGATAGTCGCTAGTAGAAACCATCGCGGAAGTAGCTCACCTGGTTGGAACGTGATGCCCGTATTGTGCAAGTCAAATGTGACCATACCGGTCAGCCTCTGCGGATCTTGGTCAATAGACTGTCGATCTAAGATGCGGGCTTGAAATCTACACTCCTCGAAGCTACCTCGCATCTGATGAGGCTGTACTTTGACCTCGCCACGATACGGATCCAGCCTCTCCTTCATAGAGTCAGACAACGTCCGATGGACCTCTTCCCAGGCTCTTCCGTCAGAGTCGCCTGAACCTGCATTTCCGTTGGTTTCTGTACGACCAGTCTTAGCGACCACCTCGAGGAACCCGTATACTTTGTACCGGTGAGTGCCCATAAAACCTCGCTCTCCAGCGTAGGACTCAATAATGCCTTCCATGACTCCCGCAAGCCTCGGATCACCAGTCGACTTCACATACTCAGGTACCCGATAGTGATTCTCAACTGCGGTGATAAAGGCCCGGATATTGAGTGGCAGCCACCTTCGCAAGTGGACAGCCTCGATTCCGAGAAAAGAAGTGTACTTGGTTCGTCCAATGAAAGCGTCCATTAAAAGGAAGAGTGGAAGAGCTAATCCAGAGAGGGCCGGCACCCGTTTTGACAAAGGTGCACTGAATTTTGCGTACCGTTGGCCCCACTCAACGGGATTCGCAAATTGCTCGCCAGCATTAGGATTGACACTAATCTTGTGGAAGACGTAGGCCAGCTGGTCGACAAGTTCCTTTAACGTGACCATTTCACGGAGTAGGGTTTCGTCGTCCCGGTTCATGACAGCTTCCTGGCATCGCGTTATCGTTTCGATGCCGGTTTGAAAGCAACCATGCACTTCTGCCATGCAAAGAAGGAACATGGCCTCTCCTCTGTCATTAAACACCTGAGATGCTTAGCACACCACTGCACCATCAGCTTGAGATGCATCACTTACAGGCCATCGTAGGTCCATATTCTCCGTCCTTACAACGTAAGGCTGGATACTGGTCGGGTCTCGAAGCTTATAATTGTATATCGATACATCAAACTGGGTTAGATGCGGTAGCGCTCGTCCCATTCTCGTGCAGACTTGACGTAGAGGGATTGCTATGTTTCTAGGAACACCCTTTGTTTCCTCTTCTTCGTCATCATCACCATGTATATTCTTGAATGCACCCTGTGGAGGTACGACTGCCACTCCTTCATTGCCATCATTGGCCTCTTCGTACCGGTATACACTGGCTAAGATGCCAAGGCAGACTGTTGCTGCCCATAAAGCTCGATCCGGTATGACATCAGGAGTTCCGTACACTAGTGGTAGAGCAAGAATCGAGTTGCGCATATTTCCTCGTGCTACAACCCCAGGCATGCGTTCGCAAAGGTCCGACCATATGCGGCCAGGAGAGGCTCGAAGGGCAACTGGAGAGTCAGATGGATCGGGGGGGAGGAAACCGTATGTAGAGGAGAGGTAGCCGTCTTTCCACCCTGTCCGTGGACCAATCTCCTCTGCTCGGGTCAATACTCTTCGTGCTGGGGCACCAAGTGCAAATGCAAGAAGGTCGTCATCAGCTGGTTGGAGCTCGTCGGCGTTCTTTAGACCTTTGGTCGTTTCCCGTAAAGGTGCTTCGGGAAGTAACATCTCATTCAAAGCTTTCCTTTCCTTTTCGTGAAGGATACTGACATTGTTTGTGCTCTGGTACAATTTAGAACGCCCAAATGTCAAATATGGGGCTACTCACGTCCGAGTAGACTGTAGGTGCTCCCAAGTTCGGCTGGAAGGCTGCGAAAGCACATCCACGCGGTCCAAGGCGAGCTTGACCTGCCGGACATGTGCCACCGGAAAGACCACTTTGTCCACTGACAGGACATGATGGTGCAGCCATTCTGGTTGAGATTGCTAGTCACTAACAGTAAAAATTAGAATGTTAAGGTGTTTGCGACCGGCGCCGAATTAAACAATATGGCTCCTGGCCTCGAGAAGCGAAGTGATAGCGGAGAACCCAGCAAAGACAGACTTTCGGCCTGCAGTCGACAAGAGAAGGCCTGAGGGATCTTATTGTGACTTTTCACACGGTATCCGCCCAAGCTCAGTCCATCGACCCACTGATGTCCGGCACGGCGGCAGCACGCGTCAGACTTCCGTGAAAGGTATGGCACAATGGCAATCTGGTTCACACTTTTCTGGCGTGGACACCTACATTGGGTAAAGTCTACGTAGTCCTGAGGCGCCGAGGTTCTGGGCGGCGACTCGCTGACGGGGTCCATGTTGACAGGACGGGAAAGCACGTGGATACCTAGGGATTCGGTCTCCTGTCATAACACTCTGGCTCAAGGTAGAGCGCCTGTGACGGCCAAGAAAGGTGTTTTGAGTGGGTCTTGCGCGGCTGGTCTTCGAATTCGGCAGTGCTTCTAAACAGCCAAGCTTCGCAGGAGTCTCGTACAAGACGAAAGGACGTTGCATCCAAGTCGAAAATCAATTTCTAGCGAACAGGAGTAGGCGAAGTCAGCGGACATTTTTCCTCAACCCCATGCACGGACGTGATGGTGGCAGGGATCGGTAGCGGATTCCGGGGATGGCTGAAACAGGGGGGCCCAGATGTTCACGATGGGAAGCCTGCCAAGTGCTAAGGAGCCTCAAGTCTGTCGGAGGCGCTATGCAATTTGGTCCTGAATAATCATTGTGTTTTCACATCATTCGATGATTGGATGTCGCGATGCGATGCAGTAATCTAGTGGCTGTAATAGCGGCGGTCAGGCTGCGACAGCAACCTGGTGGCTATTGGCATTACGGCATGTAAACATTCATAATAAGAGAACGACGCGCGTCTGCGCAAATGCAAAAGATTCGGATCGTAGGCGAGGAGAAATGCAAGAAAGAAGAGGGCTGATCTTGGTATCCGATGCTTACGGTGCTCGAATGAGTGGGAATTTTGTCCAATAGGATTTCTGGACCTTCAAATTTACCATCACCGCCAGTTACATGCATTGAATGTCCAAATGTTAGATCTAATTATGTTCAATCGCTCAGATTGAATCATCATTGCCTAGAAAACAGGCGGCCTATGGAAGAGGTTTCTGCGTCTTCACAACAAATGCTCCACGATCCATCGTGTTGATCAAGATGAACCCGGATGGGTAGTTGGCATAGTTGCTCCATGAACCGCTGAATTTCAATGAGCCACCTCCCTCGAGATTGTCATCTTCTGGGTAGGTATCGAACCAACCAACCTCCTTTACTCCGGCGCCAGTCGGGTCAGTGGGGATCGATGAGATGTCCAGAATGCTGAGGCCAGACGTGTACATGCTTTGGTACGAGTACTTGCCGACAATATACTGGTTGTGGTCAATAGTTTTACGCGGACCCTGATACGCTCCAGTTTGTTTGGGATGTTCTAAATCGCGGATGTCCCAGATGAATGTCACAGGACGGCCATTTGCAGCAAGTCCGCGACCCTCAACCTCGTCGTACTCATCATCTGAGATAAGCCACTCTTGGTTCTCGGGGTCAAGTACCCAGCCTTGATGCGTATACGTGGCACCCTCGTACGACGTGATGGAGATAGTTTCAGGAAATTTCTTATCGGTCACATCGTCTATGCTTGTTAGTACGTAACGTATTGATTGTAAGATTTGAATGCTAGTGGACTTACAAATGGTGATAGAGTCCTCGTTATACCCGTAGCAAATCTCACGACCGAGATATTTGGTGTGAGGTCCCTTGTGCACATGAGCGAATTGCCTAGGGCAGTTATGATAGGACACATACCTTATAAATTAGACATTGCGCATCATGAACGTAGCCATCATCTCTGGCACTAATCCAAAATTAGCATTCGTATGGAAGTCAAGAGGTTTCCCTTACCAGCCTGGATTCTTGGGATTGGCTGGGTCTGTCAGGTCAAGAAAGATCAGACCACTTAAGCAACTACTGTTACGAGGCTGAGCACCAACCACGTAGGCGAAGTTACTTTCCGAGTTAGCGAGGACGTTGTGCACACGTCCCAAAGGAAGGTCGTTCCAGAAAGCTGTCAGGTCCGTATCAGGATTGAACGTCACAGGACCCTTCCTGTAATCGATGTCGAGAAGCTAAGGAGAGATTAGTCTCAGTCATCCAAGAAGTTAACTTGAAGAGCACCTTTTTCAAATCAAAGATCTGGACCCCGTGGCCTGGCTCCTCGCTACCGACAACAATGTAATGCTTGAACGTGCGAATCTCTCGCCATTGGCTAGGGGCGACACCCGTGGTCTGAGGAAGGCGACCAAGATAACGAAGCTTGCCTGCCGTAGTAATCTCTGCGAACGCCGCACCGTCACCCTGAGCAATAATGGCAAATTCGCGGCCATCGTCACTGACCCATCCCCATGAACTGGAGCCCTTGCCAATCGATGAACCAAGGTCAGTGTGGGAAAGGAAATGATGAAGGTTTATCTATGACCATGTGAGCAAGCAATTGGAACCTTGAGCTCGAGGGGACTTGCGTTGTTGCAGCGGAAGTTGTGTCCATAGGTTGTGTTGTCACCCCCGAATGGGACTGGCGAAGCCAAACCGTTCTTGCACTGAGCGAAAGGCAGTTCCGGAAACTGCGGTCCAGCGAGCGAGTTCAAGACCCCCATGCTCTCTTGCTGGTCCCATTGCTGGTTTTTGTCGGCCATGATCCTCTCATGCATGATACCGGAATCATACAGCTCGGCAGCGCGTTCCGGGTCCTTGGGAATCTCTTTGGCGAAAGCCGCTGCCGCAAGGGCAGTGATTGCTGCAGCGTACTTCATGGTGTCCAGGTTTGGGGGTGAACTCCGAATCACTGAAACATTCTCATATGCGCCGCAGTGCTTGTCTTATAAAGACAAGCCTTCCATCGTGGCGATATAGTCTATGCTGATTGCGACTTATCGGTGGCCTAGAGATGACTCGCTCTAGACTTACCGGTAAACAGGGGCATACATGGTACAAAGTACTATACACGGCTTCAAGCGGAAGGTGGTACGGCCCCGCGTATGCGCAGAGGGAGGGCCCAGGACAGTTTGTTTGGATCAAGCTTCTGTCTGGGCACAATAATCACTTGGCATATTGCGATTTTGCTTGGCATTAGGCGGGAATAGTGTCACGTAGGACAGTTGGCACATCCACGGTCAACATTTGTTGAGGCTCAACGCGGCTCTTGCGCTACAAGCAATATTGAAGCAAACACATCATAAGTGTAGCTAGCACAGCAACTTGACATATGTTACGCTTCGAGTTGAATGTGGATAGATGGACTGGTAAGAAGAATGTTCGATGGCTCAACTGGGAAGGTGCAGGGAGATGGGCATCTGCATGGTCGATATTGCAGGATAAATAAGGCCTTGGCAACCAGTGCGCCGGATACTGTCGGAGTAGGAAACTGCGAGAATGGCATGCAATAGTAAGATCTCGACGCTTTCAGGATTCTTAGTCTGAGTTTGCAAACGCATTTTTCAAGCCTGGGGGCGGATGAGGTGGACCATCCCAAGACGCTTGAAGGTCTTCCACCTGACCTAGATCCATAGCTTCTTGGAAACATAAGAAATCAGAAGCGGGTGAATGTGCTGCGTACCTGCGCAAAGGGTTTTAGACGGATGGAGGAGAATTGTTCAAGTGCTGGAGTGAGATCGGAGGAAGGCCAACAAGGTGGGGAAAGCTCGGACCTTGAAGCGGAAGTGGCGCCTATCGTTCCTTGTGATCACATTTGAGCTCATGTAGGTTTGGATGAAGATGGGAAGATGGGTTTAGTTTCATGTTTTTTCGTACTGTGAATGCAGAGTCTTGTCACAGGTGACTTATCACACATGCTGTCATGAACCCGGACAGTCTTGTTCTCTGTAGTTTTCCATACGA
The DNA here is from genome assembly GCA_027946365.1 of Kalmusia sp. IMI 367209. Classification (NCBI taxonomy): domain Eukaryota; kingdom Fungi; phylum Ascomycota; class Dothideomycetes; order Pleosporales; family Didymosphaeriaceae; genus Kalmusia; species Kalmusia sp. IMI 367209. The sequence continues at coordinate 786,812 of JAPEUQ010000017.1, read as the reverse complement.
GTTTTCCTTGGATGACGCTATGAAAGCCAAGCATTTGAATTTCCCAGCTCGGAAGGTATTGCCTCTAATCGCTTGGGACGGAAGCGCAGCATCTTGGGGTCCTTGTCCCGAGGCATCCGCATGAGTTGGAGCGTTCGTCGACGCCCATGAAAAGCACAAATGTAATAGAACCACGGTTCGGTTTTGACTATACAGTCTCGTTCAAGCCGCGCCTTGAATTTTGACTGTTCAACCTATGCAGTCTCAACATATAATATCACCAGATTAGACGTCATGTTGTCAGCAGCGTGTTGAGCGGTGTAGGTTCGTTGATACTGTGATAATTGTTGCCTGAACACAAACCCTCGGAAAGTTTGAGTATTCACGGAAGTGAAAGACGCCCTGAAGTTGCCTTTGCCGGAACAGGACAGTGACTAAAGTTTGTACTCCTTTACTAAATGTCAATCAAGGAAGACCTTGTAGCTTTTGGTTTTAGCGTCTCTTTCCTTAGATCCACACCTTTGCATTTCGTCCGTACAGCACCGTCCTCGTTTTGCAATCTGCGGTAGACTGTGTTTGAATTGTTGAAGCCAAATCGGTCAAGAGTGGAGGAATTGCATTCCAGCAATTAATTCGCTGAATTTGAGATACAACAATGTGATAATCCTTCCTGGTCTGCCTCTTAACGCCATATCATGCAGATGTATTGGTACACAATTTACATGTATTTTACATTCTCTGGCAGTATTCTACCTCCCGAGATGGTGGTGGATTCCCTCGGTATTTACCGTGCCCGTTCAATTATTGCTTGCGCGCTGCGACGGCTTGCTGTACGCTTTGGGTAGCGCTCGGTTGTTGCACTACGGGTCGCTTTATGGGCTCATCAGGAACGATGACATCGTCAAACTCGTCTTGAGAGATGACATTGATGGTGTACGTGTCTGGATGGTGTGAGCATAGATCTTTACGTGCTGTCCTGGATGCGTACAGATGCCAATGACCAGCGAGCAGATGGCAAACCCGGTGATAGTGTTCTTGATCAGGTACGGGGCTCGGGCACGCAGCAGGGCAGGCTGCGCCCGCATGCGCTCGTCGTAGTACGTCGACTGAAATGGCTTGCTGCGGTCGTCAGTATCGTAGACGCCACCAGTACAGCGGCACTCACTAAGGCATCGTGACGGTGAGCAATGGAGATCAGCTTTTTTGCGGGGAAAGCCGTTGATGTCTGGCCACCGATTGAGGCTCGGCGCACGGACGCCCTTGGCGCCCGTCGCCTCTCTCCCAGGCAGCACGCGCCGGGGCCTGTGGCTTCCCACTCTCATCGGCCGTCGACATAGAATGCACCACTTCGCTTCTCGCGCTCCTCCTCCTACTTTGATTTAATCTGCTGCAACTGACGGGGATGAAATTGCCCTTGGCGGAGGACATCGGGGCTTTGTCAAGCGTGCTTGTTCGCCTGCTCGGCGCGTGTTAGCAACTTTACACCTTCACCTCAAAGAAACAGGGCCCGTCGCATCGTGCACTTCTCTCACAAACCACCACAGCTATGGGCACACTGCGACAGTTGAAGGATGCGCGCACCCTTGCGCTGGGGGACGGTAGATACTATCCCACTATCCTCCCCGGCGTGCTCCCCATCATCGGCCCCAATTCAAATGCCACACTCGAGATACAGCGCTTCGGAGCCGACTTCCTAGCTGAGACGTTCGCTTCGCCCATATGGTCTGCAGATGCAAAGCAGCCCGTAGCACTGACGGTGCTGGAGACAATCAAGGAGTATTTGGAGGAAGTGCACGACAGAGGCGTCATCAAAAGCGCTGTGCAGGCTGCGGCATCTGTCTACCCGTTGGTATACAGACACACGTAAGTGACCCCTACATACTATATAGACTCGGAGACTGTTTTGGACCATGTGGAAAATGCGCAGCTTCGCATCAGTGCTCCACCCATACCACCTGAGAACGCTATCTTATGTTTGAATGTACTTGTAGTATCTCGGACCCCAGCGATATCCACCATTGGAAACTCATGACCGCGATCAAGTCGAATATATTAAACCGGATGGACTCTGCCACTCCCGGCGTCCGAATATGCTGCGTCAAGTTTGTGCAGCAGGTAGTCCTTGTGCAAACACCAGGGATGATAGATCCTAGGGTGATTATAGCCACACACGACTGCTGCATCCGTTTTACTCACGCACCATAGCGACCCGACCACAGCGACATTTCCCTAGCCCTCGTGCCCCGAGATCATCCACTGATGACATACGCGCATCTCGAAGCCGAAGGACACGGGTTGCTAGATCGATTGCTGGACGTTATACATGGGGATCACAGGTCAGATAGTATTATACAGGGTGGCAGGATAGTTCTGACGGGATACAGTGATGCCTTGTTAGTTACCGCTGTTCTCAACAGCTTGGGTGTCTTGATACATCGACGACCAATTGCCGCCAACAAGATTCTGAACAGTGTTCTCAGCTTCAACCCTCTCAAGCTAGCGAACTCACCCATGACACCCAAAAACAAAGTTAGCATGAGGTCGATAGAGCGGACCACGCGAGCACTACTCGTGAATCTTCTCAAGAGGTATGCTTCGCCGCTATATTCCTAGCTCTACTCGCTAAATTTAGAATATAGGAACCACATGGAGAGGCCAAATGACCCGAACAATGGGCGTGTACAGCAGTTTCTGGATCGTATGAATCGCATGCATAATGATATACTCCAGGAAGCTAATCGTAAACGGCCCGCTCCGGTGGAGCCCACTGACGGTTTAGATGCCGCCAAACGACAGCGCCTGGGAGCCAATATGCCTACACCTGCCCCAGTCGTCGCTCCTCTACCTCCGGGCCCCGTGAGCTATCGACAGCTATTCACTTTAAATCCAGACGATAACACTGCGGGGTTCGACGTACAGATGTTCAAGGATCCGCAGCTGCTTGTGCAGATACTTGTGCCTGTCTTACAGTCGGTTGATGCTACGAAACTTCTTGAAGCTAGTAATGTACGTGATACTTCAATCATTCACGCAGAAATCGTAGGCTACCTGGATTGTGTAGACGCGGTCTCACGTGATCTCAATCGTCTAACCACAATTGGACAACTACGATCAGCCTGCACATTGCTCCAGCCTCGCCTCTGTCTCCATAGTCTGATTGAACAACGCTAACGTCACCTTCTCCGCTCAGATTGTTCGCACTCGCTATCTTGGCCTCAGCAAAGCCACGCCTAGCCAGGCAGCTTCCGCCCCGACCGTCGATGACGATGACGAGTACGAGCCGGATTTCGAGCCGGAAGACGCTGAGCAGGTGGTGAATAGACTTGATGGTCTCGCATCTACCGACTTCTCTGCTACCCCAGCTGCGCCACTGGCACCCTACAAACTCCCTGAGGCTCCACCTTTGACGCCACAGGAATTCCAGAAATTCGGAGAACTGGCAGTGAGGCGCACATTTGGCATGATTACCGAGCTTGACGAGAAAGGAAAGGGTACAAAAGGCGGATTCAATCGGCTTGCTGCGAGTGATTACGGAAGAGATGCTTGGATTACAATCGCGTCTCGGCTTGCTTCCCGTGCAAGCGCAGATCTTGATGACCCAGACGATGGCATCAAAGACGAGTTTGCTGTGAAAAACGTGAAAGGAAATCAATCGATCAGCGACACGATCCGAGATCTTTTACACGAATATGTCATACGTGACTGGAAGAAACGCATTGACGTCGCAGTCTCTTGGCTGAACGAAGAATGGTATAACGATACTGTCCTCGCACAATCCGCAAAGATTGCAGCGAAAGCGAACGCTAACGGCGATGTTCGTCCATATAAGGCCAATTACACCCGAAACGCGCTCCGGCTCATCGATGGTATCCTGCCTTACGTCACACCCTCTGATAAAGGTCTTATCCGTTTTTACTCGGAACTTCCCGCTATCGACTACGATATTCTCCTCAAGGTGAAGAAGATGGCTGAAGACCCGGAACGGATCGGCCTTGCTTGCCAGGTACTGCAATACCTGCACATGTTCCGACCACCTGTCAAAGACATTGTCGTCGACGTCACAGCAGAGATGTGGCGGGGCAACGACCGTGCAAAACCTAAAGCGGGGTCTCTGTTGAAGGTTTGGAGGCCAGAAGTCCTACAGGAGACAGCTGGAGATGGTGGCGAGGTGAAGAGGCAATACGCAAATGGAGCAGTAGAGGTCTAGGCATTTGCATAAATGGGCCATCTCGCGAGCGGGCGAGAGGGTGTTACCCTGTATTACGACTTGTACATGTATAGTGTCTCCCGTTTTGAATGAACACAGTCGACGCGCGGTGAGGTAGATAGCTGCGCTGGTTATAAGCATGGGGCTTCATCAGAAGGCTTCAGTGATCAGAAGAACTTGCCCGCCAGGGCCGGACAACGAATTGAAACAATGAATTCACAATGTAACATCCAACGTCATTGCATGTTTACAGCTTTAAGATGAACAAAGGACGCATTGCGGCAAAGTAGTGAGCTCTGCGCAATTGTAGATAAAAAAGCCAAGCCTCATCATTTGTCTCCCGTCTATAGTCAAGTCAACTTGATCAGATTATGAGTCACCCAATTACAGATCAGCAGCCAAGGGAAGTAAAAGAAACCCCTCCGAAAGTCTGTCGGATGTTCATAACCCGATGTTGTATACCCGTAGCCAGAGGTTTTGGAGCAAAGTCTTCGGGAATCCTACTAATGCTGTGTACTTTGAGCTGCGGGTCCGGAGACGGAGAAGAGACATTGTCAGCTTAAGCATTCAGACACTGGTAAGAAATCAGGGTGGACAACATTTCCCAAGACCATAGACGGTATTATAATGTATTCCCCAATGCTTAAAAACTTCTCTGTCAATAATCCAATCAACTTAGTTCATAAACTCTGCGTTCAATTTGTATGTTTAAATACACGAAAGTGACTTAATCAATAGGATTAAAAAAGAGTGTCCGCAATAATCCTCCACCGCTACCCTGTACGCATCGCCGCAACAACGCTTATCTCCCTACAACTCATCCGCAAACTTCACAATCTGCCCGTACAGTTCCTTCGCATTCTGTGCAAAGTTCTGCCCATGCCCCGCACCATCCTGCACCCATACCGTAATATTTGCCTTCGGAAACGCATCTTTTTGCAATCCTCGCTCAAACGTGTCTTTGCAATCTCCGGCGCAGAAGAACAGGTCCCTACCCGCCGGGGCCAACAACACCTTGCCCTCAAATCTGTCTGCAACGGTGTGCTCCGCAAATGCCGACAGGAAATCAACGCCAGAGTACGGCTGCGTAATTTTGTACGAGTATTCCGCAGCGGGGATGCTGTAGTCTACTGCGCCAAGGAAAGACTGCGTGTAGGAGTACTTGTCGGCGAAGGAGACCCAGCCGCTGTCGAAACTGTCCGCAAATTGGGGCTTTGAGGACTCTGGGAGGGTAGAAACAATGCGCGAAGCGAATACTGAGAGGCCAAAGGCACTGGTGAAGAAAGCTGGATCAGTCATATTGGGAAACGAGTAGCCTGTCAGGACCGCCGCGTCAGCGAGCTCCGGGTACTTTCCCAAGATGAAATTTGAGATCGCGGTTCCGAAGGAGTGACCAACGAGGATGAGCTTGGAAGGCTTGATGTTGGAGGTATATTTGCCTGCACGGAGGGATTTAAGGAGGGAGGCAAGCAGTTCGGTCTGGGGGTTCGCTTCGATTTCGTAACCTGATACGCGTGAGGAGAGACCGACACCAAGGCGATCGTAATAAAAGACAGAGTAGCCCGCATCTAGAGCGTACTGCGCGAAATTGTAGTCCTCGGGCTTGTAGGATGATGCCCAGTAGCTAAGCTTGCATGAGCAACAGAAATCCGACGAATGGGACTACTTGAGAGCTTACCGCCTATCAAAACCCGCGCCATGCGTAGCAACTAGAACAGTATTCTGCTTCCCATTGTTTTGAGTCTTGGGTTTGCAGAACGTGCCTGCGAGCTGGTAAGACTTGGTGACGTTCTTGGCTCCGGAAAAGGGATTGAACGGCACTTTGGCCTGGGTTGCGATGTTGGTCAAGAGAGCGACAACGTCATAGTTGTTGTTAAAGGGCGGTTGGATCCATTGGAGTTCTGAATAAGTGACAGTGCTCTTCACCGTGTAGTCCGTACAGTCGCCATTCGAGGGATGTACGAAATCAGGGTATGCTGTCTTTGCTCGGGGCTCAAGTGCTGTACTAGACGTAACGAAAGGATAAAGACTAAGTGCAAAAAGCAAGATCTGGGGTCTGGATGGTATCATTTTCGAAGATAACAAGTTCGAAGTCGGCTAATGAGGGAGTCGAGTTGACCGATATTAAAATGGACAGTCAGTCTAGCAGGCCTTTATATAATTTTTTTTACATATACACGCTTCATGATTGCCTTCATTGATCATGTTAGAATTTGAAATGTAAAAATTGGATGTGCTCACACCTCGTGTGTGAAATTTGCTAATGCTCATGCCAAAAACGGAAAAACGACTCGGCCGACTCGGTTGAGACCCACGTCGTATAGAACCCATCATGAGTGGAAATATGGAAGAATAATGCAGCAATGATTGAACAAATTACTAGCAGGCGACACCTTTCACGGCTAGCGTGAAGCTATGCGAGATAGGAAGGCTTACTCGGCGCGGCGGAGCAACGTAGCAGGGCTGTGACAAATCATTGCTTACACTCTAATTCGAGAATAATTATTTGAAATGCAGCGAGGCTCTGTAGGCGAGCTAGTCTGATGACTTCAATCCCTCCGATGGGCGAACAAACTCGGCGTCGTTAAGTCCAGAGATGGAAGCATCGTCGGAAAGGGGTACGACACCGATTCTGCGCGCCTCTGCAGCAGTAAAAGTGCCATATACGTCCACATCGTCGATCTGGTCCATGTCTGGTACTGGAAAAGCGAGGTTGAGCAAGTAAAATACCAAAGCACTTATGAAGAACCCTACAGGTGGTCAGAGTCTAGTAGGCCTAATCAGGAAGTGCGAGATACTGACCAATAAAGAATGCCAGATAGTACAACTGCACCAACGGTCTTGGGGGATTCGGGTCCATGCGAACTGTCACAATGAGTCCACCGATTGTTGGTGCCCATCCACAAATCCATGCCGGTATTGCCCGCCAATTAACGCCTTTCCAGAAATAGTATGACGAATCTGAGGTACGGTATAGGTGACTGAGTCTAACTCTGCGTTTGCGAAGTATGTAATAGTCGCATGCCATAATACCGATCATGGGTGCCAGGAACACCGAGAAAGACGAAAGGACGGCGATGAATGTCGTCGCGCGATTGATTAGCTGCCAAGGTTGTACCACCCAAGCTGCTAGAAAAGTTATGATAGCTCCGCGTCTAATGTCGATATAACGTGGGAAAAGGCCGGCCAGGTCGATTCCTCCAGCAATTGCGTTACCGCAGATGTTTTCGAACATGGCTGTGAATGCGAACCCAGCAGACAGGAAAAACACGGCAGCGCGCGACTTTGATGAGCCATTTCCGTTATCCATCATGACCATGAGTAAATCTGGAGGATTCCAATATACCTCGCCATATATCTTCTGTGCAGCAGAGGCAGTGACTAATCCGATTAGAGACACAATAACACCGGTGAAAAGACAGCTAGTAATTGCTCCAATGACATAGTGCCTTCGGGCGGAGGCGTAACGGGAGAAGTCGGAGCCATTCGTGATGCCAGCTGCTAGACTTCCGAGAGACTGGTTGATGCCAGCCATGATCAACCACGAGGAACTCCAAGGCGATCCTGCCGGGAGCTGTTGTCCAGTATTCCACAAAGGTCCAAGTCCTTTCGCAACTGCTAACGCCCAGATCATCCATGCGAGCATGCCTACACTGCACCAAGTGCAGACTATCAAGAATGGTATCTTAAATTTTTCCGGTCGGAGCCACAGAAAAGGAGTCGACAAAAACCAAAACACCACGAAGCCAACAAATTCGTAGGTAGTGGTAGGCATATCAGGGCCGAACCTGTTCTTGATGCGTGCAAAAGAAGGCCAAATTGCAGTGATGCAGACTGCGCAGAGCCTGCCGCCGTTCCAACCTAGTAATTGGTCAATGTTTACTGACGATCCAGAGACTTCAAGCGTATAAACATACATTGAACAGCATTCCAGATGAAGTTCAGGAGGATACGCTGCAAGAGCGGAATGTAGCTTGCTCTCATGCCCCACGAGTACCGATTTTGGACTGTAAAGCCAATATGCCATTTCAGACCAGCCCAGGCAATTAGAGTCGAAAACATAGTGATGAGAACTCGTCCGATTACAATGATGAGCATAGCCTGGCGAACCGAAAGGCCCATTGCTGTCGTCAGTCAGTATCTGGGCGTTGAAATGATTATTTCATTAGTACTTAGATACGTATTGGGCGTTTGCCAGTTCGCCAGGTTAAGACTCGCGATTGACCAGAAGCCGAAAAAGTTGAACCAACCCCATGTTCTGCGCGATGGAGGTAAAGGAATCAGATCGCGATTACTCCAACCATCGGTCTGCTCATGCTGCGCTACGTCGCCCTGTAGTCGGATCTTGTGATCGATGGCAACGAGGCGCTGGCGAACAGCCATAGTGGATTGATGTTAAAGGACGAAACGGTACGAAGGTTCAGTGCGGGGATTCGCCCAGAGAATGAGAGAGTGAAGTTAATCGCATGGTAAAAGGATCATGCAAGTCAGCCGAGGGTTTGTTGGACTCGAGTTGTGCAGATCGGCGTACAAGCTAGGAGCAGCGACTGTGATACGAGCAAAGAGCGGGTGTGGGGCTTCCATCTAATCTGATTGATAAGAACCTAGCAGAAATGCGACAAGACGGTTGATTCATCGAATAAGAATCGCTAAGTGACCTTGTCGCAACGGCATAATGTCTAGGTTTGGGAAGGTAGGTGTGGACCCCGCCTCGGGATTTTGCCGTCCGATTTTCGGCTGTGACGTATCTTATCAGATCTGATTCTGCAGCACCCCACGCAGGCACGCATTTCCCCTCTTCTGACTTATCGCGGGCTCGTTCCTCGTGGCACAAACTAAAATCATGAGCTCTGCATCTGGGCAAAAGAACTTGCGCATTGGTGTGGATGTTGGCGGGTAAGTCACCACAACTACCTCAAGAGCGAGACAACTAATAATCTTTCAGCACGAACACGGATGGAGTCATTATCGACCCTACAAGGTCGGGGGAGGCTGACAGGGGTATCATTGCGTGGTAAGTGACGATGTGAGCTATGTTGGGGGCGATTAGGTGGATGATATTGGCACGTGACTTTGCATCGCACAGGGCTATGAAGCATCAATACCGAGTGACACTACCTTCTATAGAGCATGTCACTAATCCACAGTGCAGGCATAAAGCCCCGACTACTACAGACCCCAGTCATGGCATCGCGGAGGCAATTACAACCATGTTCAAATCGGGTTCCGTGGATCCATCATCCGTAGCCAGCGTCACGATTGGAACCACTCACTTCGTCAATGCCGTAATAACGCGCGATCGTACGCGCCTCTCGCGCGTTGCTGTGCTTCGTCTGGGTGCTCCCTTCAGCAAGCATGCTCCGCCCTGTATAGACTGGCCCACCCCCTTGCGCAACCTTATACTCAGTCATCACGCTCTGTTAAGAGGTGGTCTGGAGGTTGATGGCAATTTGATTTCCGATATCGGGGAAAATGAGATAGTTGAACAGTGTAAAACCATCAAGGAAAAAGGGATCAAGAGTATAGTCATCAACGGTATCTTCTCGCCAATAGACACAGTGGAGAAGCAGGAGGAAAGAGCAGCTGAGATCGTTAAGAGAGAATTAGGTGATGTGGACGTAGTTTTGAGCAAGACCGTGGCAAACCTCGGCTTTCTCGAGCGAGAAAATGCGGCCATTCTGAATGCCTCTGTACTGTCATTTGCACGACGAACGATCGCTTCTTTCCAAACGCCTATTAAAAAGCTTGGTCTACGTTGTCCAGTATTCATTACACAGAACGACGGCACGATCTTATCCGGCGATGCAGCCGCTCATCTGCCCATCCGCACATTCAGCTCAGGTCCAACAAACAGTATGCGCGGTGCTGCTTTCCTAGTCGGCAAAGAAAACCACGGCGAAGCGATGATGGTAGTTGATGTTGGTGGTACCACGACAGATGTAGGATTGTTACTTTCGAACGGCTTTCCCAGGCAACAAGCTGCGTATTCTGAGCTTTCCGGCGTGCGCATGAATTTTTCGTATCCGGATGTGAAAAGCATTGGCCTCGGAGGTGGTTCGCTTGTACGCAGAATCGATGGAAAGATGCATGTTGGGCCAGAGTCAGTAGGCTACAAACTTACTGAAAAGTCACTCGTGTTCGGAGGTGACGTACCGACTGCCACCGACTACACAGTCGCCGCAGCTACTGAGTTAGCCATTGGTGAACCAAGTAAGGTCCGTGGAAAATTGATCAGCGACGACATCGAAGCGTTCAAAGCTGAAACAAAACGCATGCTGGAGGACATCATCGACACTATGAAGACCTCACCCGAAGACCTTCCGGTTCTTCTCGTAGGCGGAGGCGCCGTAATTGCACCCGACGAATTGAAAGGAGCGAGACGCGTGATCAAACCAGAATGGTCTGGCGTTGCCAACGCGATCGGTGCCGCGATGGCAAGAGTGAGCTCTGTCATCGACACAGTGAAGTCTACGGAGAAGAAAAGCGCAAAGGAACTGCAATTGGAGATAGAAGAGGCAGCCCGACAGAAGACGATCGAAGCAGGTGCATCGGCAGAGTCTGTAGAGATTGTTGAGGTAGAGTCACTGCCGCTGCCGTACATTGCGCATAAATCACGGTTTATCGTGAGAGCGGCAGGAGACTTCGACTATGCCCGTTCTACAGACTTTGCAAAGCTTCATGTTGCAACTGATGCCGAAGTTTCAACACCAGACACGAACCGAGAAGCAAGCAGCCTCGAACCTCCATCAATCGGAGAAAACGACGTTGAGCCAGACCCGGCTGTGGATGTCGATTTCGCAACTTACAAGCCGAAAGTGGTGAACCGCGAATGGCTAATTTCAGAAACAGACCTCCAGTGGATAACAATTGGATGCTACATTCTTGGCACAGGCGGTGGTGGCTCTCCTTATTCTTCGATGCTGCGTGTGCGCGGTCTACTACGAGCTGGGGCGAATATCCGTGTTGTAAACCCGGATGACCTCAAAGACGATGATCGAGTGGGAAGCGGAGGTGGTGCAGGCAGTCCTACTGTAGGCATTGAGAAGCTAGCTGGAGATGAGTACGTCCAGAACTCTCCAGTCTTTATAGATGACGTCTACAAAGATACTCGCTGATTTCTCCTATAGGATGATGGACGCTCAAGAACACATGTACAAACTTTTCCCGGGGGGTCGCGCGACACATATCATTCCACTCGAGATTGGTGGCTCTAACGGACTCCAGGGCCTTGTGCTAGGCGCATCTAGCAACATGAACATCCCTTGCGTTGACGGTGACTGGATGGGTCGTGCGTATCCGACGAAGTGGCAGACGACTCCTGTGGTCTTTGGTGAACGCAAGATCGTTTTCGCACCAGTTTCCGTAGCCGATGGCAACGGCAACATCTTGTACATGCCTACAGCGACGAGCGACTTGAAAGTCGAACAAGTGATCAGAGCAGCCCTAAGCCAAATGGGAAGTCATGTAGGTTGCGCCGATGGCCCAGTGACGGGTGCAGAGACGAGAAGGTGGGCGGTTGAACACACAATTTCTTTGTCGTGGCGCATCGGCCGGGAAGTAGCCCGCGCGCGAAAAGAAAACCGGATTGACAACGTCGCTGAATCGATTATAAATGCGGTTGGAGGCCCTGAGACCGGACGTGTACTCTTCAAAGGCAAGATAGTCGGCGTGGAGCGCAAGCTTTGGATGGGACACATCTACGGCGAAGTGATTGTCGAAGGTGCCAAGGGCACAGAGTTTGCTGGTAAGATCAAGATTCCATTCAAGAACGAGAACATTGCTGCAATCCGGTTGCATGACGGCATAGAGAGCAAGACTGGTGAAGAGAAGAACGAGGATGTGCTGGCAATTGTGCCTGATTTGATTTCGGTCATCGATGCGCAGAATGGGGAGGCCATTGGGACGCCGGAGTACCGATATGGACTATTGGTGCTTGTGGTAGGCATTACGGCGAGTGAGCGATGGACCAGTCCGAAGGGCGTTGAGATCGGAGGGCCTAAGGGTTTCGGCTTGGATCATCTGGAGTATAAGCCACTGGGGAAGTTCGCAAAGCCGGTCAGTGTGATCGATGAGTATGACGGAAAATCATAGGCAGAGAAGATCTCTGCCCCTGAAGGCGATAGGTAGCCATCACAAATGTAGTAATGGCGTGGCGAGGACAGAGTTCATTCAAGCTACTTCGGCAATGACCTTATGCTTGACCCCAGAATATAGCGGCTCAATGACCTTAACTGCCGCCTCATAGCTCGTAAACAGGATACCTCCACTGAACACCGTCCTCCCTAACCTCATCGTCGTTCCCTTCCAAAATCCTCGGATCCCATAATCAATCAGAATACTCTTCACAGCCTCCACTGTACTTGTGCCTCGCGCGGACTGACTTCTGGTCTTGATAACATCAAAGGGTTGCGTAGCTAGAGTTGTCACGACGCCCGCTACAGATCCGTTCGCAAAATTAACAAGCGTATTCTGCTTGATGTCCCGCTTCGTTTCGTAGTCTTTCAAGATATTATACGTTCCCATGCGGAACGCAGTGGCAGAGGCTTGCTTCAAGGTGGTACCAGCGAAACCACGATACAGACCAAGGATTCCATGTTCTTGCCAGATAACCTTCGTAGCGTGCAGTCCTGAACGGAACCGTTTCTCGTTTCGAGCATCATCAATGAGTGCGGTCTTGATGCGCTCGGTCGGCGTGACTGCTGTTATGGAGGCCACTACGCCGGCTGTCATCCCGGCGAGCAAGTTGCGGCCGGGTGAGAGGGTGCCGGTTTCTGGGTCGGCGAATGCATGCTTAATTTGATCAAAGAACAGGAAGCGAACACCATCTTTTGCTATGGAGCCCTGGAGTATGTGTTAGTCAACAGGGAGGATTCGGGATTTCTCGGAAAAGCAATCCCGAGATAAGACGAAAAGCATTAAAAATAACTTCGAAGTACAATTTGGAGGCGGCAAGGTACAGAACGAGAAGTAAGAGAGACGTACGACAACAAGCGCACCACAGCCTTTATACAGAGCTCTCACGCCCTCTTTCTGATATACTTGTGTAACTACCCGAAACGGGTTCCGAGGAGTTGGTATACCTTTCTGACTGCGCAATTGTACTCTCGTCTTTGCGAATTCCAAAGGGTACTACACAGGAAAATGTCAAATTTGGTCTACCTCTGAACATCTGCAACCCTTACGGAGGTAAATGCTTCGATACCGCCTGCCACACCGCCTGCAGCCAGTGACACTAACGGCGGCGTTTTCGAATCCTGGCAATCAAAGGTTAGCAATATGATGGGCACAGAAGTGGGAAAAGCGCTACATTTGAGCCGGACACCATTGGAAGGTAAGATATAGAGTGAAGGATAGTGTTGTAATGGTGGTTGGTCTGCAGCTTGGAAGATTGTAGGCCTAGGTTGGTAACCGAGAGCCGAATTAGGGGTTAGTGCAATCAGGTTCCGTCATCGTCACGTGCGAGCGCGTGAGGCTGGAGCCATAGTGCCTCATTTCCTTCAATCACATCCTTAATCGAATACTAGGTATTGAGTATCCTTCTATTGTGAACGTATTTAAGCAGAGCTATCAAAGGGCGCAACGGCGACACAATGTGAGACCCTTTATATCAGTCAGCCTGCACGCCTCCTGCGACTAAAACGCCTCGATATCTCATTTTGTTGGCGTTGAGCTTTTCCACCGCTCCCCCAATCTCCCTTTCACTCAGTTCAAACTTTTCTACTCAGGGCTTCACATTATGCGCCGCTGCAGATGCAAGCATCTCGTCGTGTCTTGCGAGCAACGCAACGAGTGAGGATCGAATATTATACCCATTGAAGAAGAGTTGGAAGGCACTTTGAAAATATGAATCAACCGTTCGTTAGCGATCAGTAATACCTTTGGTATAGAAAAATCATGGCAGATCCATCTTTCCATGAGGAGCCGCTAGAGGCACAACATTGCCGGCGGGAGCAAGAATGTTTTTGATAAGGAACCTACATTCCGATTCATTTGTGTTCATCTCACCATAACGCTAGGAAGAACGTACTTGCCCCATTCGGGGTATCTGTTTCCACCGATTACAATTGTGTTGATTGGCTCCTGTACTTTATCGAGCTCGTCTAGTAGATAAAACTCGGACGCCTCAAGTTCACGAGCTTCCTTGTTCTTTGCTCTGACTCGTACTGAAGACTACGACCTCAGTACCAAGCTTTCTAGCGAACTGGATGGCAAGATGGTCCAGACCGCTGATGCCGATGAAACCCGACGCGCTCGCCAGGCTTGACCATCGATATGGGAGCGTTGTACGTTGTACGTTGTGGCCCCAGCGCACGGCAACGGTGCAGCGTGCTCACTAGTAAGGTTATTCGGCATCTTGTGCAATTTCGTTTCGATTCCGATATAGTACTCGCTGTTGATCTTCCAGCTACAAGCCTCGGGGACGAATGGTATGTTACCTGAGTTGTCGTAATCCTTTTCGTACCGAATATACTACGCTCGTAGCACTAAACTCCCTGTTCAGACAAACAGTAGCTGCAACGTATTCAATCCGAGTCTGCCTTGGTCAGCATTTCTCATCGATTTCTCAATCAGATACTCACTCTCTGTTCTGCTTGCGGCACTCTTTGACAAGATTACTCACGACTAGCGGCGCCTCTGGACCTTTATCAGAGTGCAAATCTGGTTGTTTGATGGACTCATTGGCGTTCATGCAGCGGCCGCTGCAGCTGGTGAACCGAAGCGTCCACGAATAATTGATTACCCTAGGGGACCACAAACGCGTCTGAACACTCGATCGTTCTGAACTATACTACACTATCGTAGACGTATATGCGAGTCACTGTTCAACTTAACATATCTTGTTACTGTAAATAGCGCATCTAGACGCCACTCCTTCATTTGTGTGCCATAAAGCTACCTTGACACGAGGGAGCGATTTGTACCTTCACTGAGACACTATTACCCAGTTGGGTCACGCTAGTAGAGCCATGGAATCTATTATGAAAAAACTTTACCACAACTGCACTCATACTTTCTAGATGCAGCAATCTACTTCACCAAAACATGAGTCATACTTAACAGAGCCCACCCTCACAAGGCGTAGTAGAACACCCGCTCGCAACTGCGTCGATGGAAATTACTATATTCAAGTTAGCTTATGATACGGTGGATTCAAGATTGCGACAAATCTCCTCGGATCCTGGCTAGGACTTGAAGTGTCGGATACTGGCGCTGATGAGTTAGGAGGCGAGTGAGCCTCTTTTGAATTAGAGCAGGACTTGGATGGAATCACAGTGTTCGCAAAAATGTTCAATAGTAAATTTCAGACGTACCAGTTATGTTTTGGAGAACGCCGGTAATTAGCCAAGTATGATGGCGCAAACCAAGTACGAATATAGATGGACCAGTAGGTCCATAAATTTAGTTCGTCTCACAATTTTAAAGCTATTGGAGGACAAAAATTAACACAAATTAAACAGGTGAGCTTTGGAAAATTTTTGGAAAAAAGGCGCATTACTACTTGATATTTTTACAGAACGTATGGAAGTGAGCCAAGAGTACCTGAATTGTTTGCGATGGGCCATGGTCTTCCCCCTTCCTAGTTAGGTGTAAATTCTATAGTACTTACCATCCGCTAACCACATATGGTTCCAAGAGACATTCAAATATGGTAACCATTTACTTTTTAGCATGATATGCTTTCAATACGTTCTCTTTGACAGACGGTCCTGGCACAGGAGGATGCCACGAATCGCCAACGCGAAAGCCCTCAGGGAAAGGGTCCGACGGATCTAACACGACCTGTTTGAAACTTGTTATCCAGCCTCTCCCTTTGACAGAAGGGACGATAGCCGGGTAGTTGCCGATTATTGTTGTGTTTACGACTCGACCCAAGAATTCAGTATCTATGATACTTCGGTTGAGAAAGGTGTCTCCAACATTCAATAGCCCTCGTGCATGCAAGACCGCCATGCGAGCACAGGTTCCAGTACCGCAAGGGCTTCTGTCAAGCCTCCCAGGCATGACGACGGTTGCATTCTTGCTAGCCTTGCCCGAAGGCGTGTCTGTTAAGGGGTCGACAAACACCACGTTGGTTACACCTCGAATGGCAGGATTTTCCGGATGCACTGGGGTGATATGCGCCCTTACTGCTGCTTTGATCTTCTCTCCTAGCTGAACGAGGGTGGCGCCGTCTTCTTGATGATCCTCTAGGCTGTGTCCAACGGCCGCAACGTCGACGAAAGCAAATATCATACCTCCATAAGCGAGGTCGACTTTGATCGTGCCTAGACCTGGGACAAGTATCTCTTGGTCAAGTCCAAAGACGAAAGATGGTGCATTGTGGAATTCCACGCTCTTGCATTTGCCGTTGCTGCATTCAGCCCTGACTGTCACGAGTCCAGCAGCCGTGTCCAGCGTCAACTCGGTCAAGGGCTCTTGCATGGCAATCATCCCGGTCTCTAGGAGGGCTGTTACCGTGCATATTACGTTTGAGCCGGACATGGGCACGTATTCGTCAGTCTCCATGATTATTAAGCCTGCGTGTGCTTGAGGATTGCACGGAGACACAATCAAGTTGGTGCTCATCGACGACCGACCACGAGGTTCGTTGAGCAATAACTTTCTGATGCCATCGTTCGTTTCCCATAGATTGATCATCTTGTCGTACATTCGATGCCCGGGCGGGTCCAAGACGCCGCCCACGATAACATCGCCGACTTCGCCTTCTGCATGGACACCGACAACGTCGAGCTTTCGCGAGAAACGCATGGTCACGAAAAGTAGAGAGAAATACGTAAAGCTCGAAGGTTTTAAGAATTAAGAAGTGAGGGATGCAAAGCTTCATGATACAAAATTTTAGGAATGACTGGGAAGCTGCGAAGCTCAGCCAGGCTAGTCATTCCGCAGGCAATTCATTCCGGTGACGTACAGTCGGCAATTTATAAGCCATGCCTTTTCAAGCATCTCACCTAACTTACGGAAGGCGCAAGTCAAGATCAACGAGCTGCATTAGTACCACGTGACTATAACTTGCAGACAGGTGCATAGTCATGTTGTACTCGAGATAAAGAACCCAAGCTCAATAGTAATACGAAGGGGTAGGTTTGCACTCCTCCTCTCCTTGCCTTGCATGCACGAAGTCCACTTCCCGATGCCAAATTTCCACAGTCGTAATCTGATGTGCGAGACGCAATGAACGTAGCACGACAGAGGCGCGTCGAGGAACCGCCGTGATCCACAATTTCAATAGTTCACCTCAAACATCCACTTTAAGTACGATATCAAATTCTTTGAACACGAATACATTTCGCCTCGTCAACCATCCACTCACGATATCTCCTTTCCTCCTCGTATTCCCCCACAATCAAAGCCACACGAAGCCATCATTTGAGCATGTTATTGCATTCAGGGTATGTCAACTTATCACTAAACTCCACAATCCAGCCAGTAACCTTGGCGTCCGACAAAATAGCAGCTCAACACCTGAGCCTGCAACAATGAAAGTAAAAATACCGTACAGATGCCCGTCTATTACATAGAAAAAAGGTACGAGGTGCGCGTAGTGTAGATGATGAGGAAAACGCTCCGAACAATGCAGGGGAACTCCGCTTATGCAAGGGCTCATACGTTGGATGGGATGAGTAAGTGACAGTGCAGATGCTGAGAGTGCGGATCGGTAGATAGAATTAAAATGGTATCGGGGAGAGGAAGCTGGGAAGCGTGAGCAGGGCATCGTGCGGGGTCCGAAATCGTGAGGCGCGTAGGAACAGAAAGAAGGGGTATCTGGGATGGGAGGAGATGCGGACGACGGAGGAAGGAATGGCTACGGCCACCAGCCCATGGTCTTGTAGCTCTCTACCACCTTCTCCACCTCGTCTTTGGTAAGCTTCTCGTGGAGATACCTGCACGACTCGTTAGTCTCTCGTCTCGCAAGGACCCACAACCTTGGCATGACTCACTTGAACCCCGTTTCCTTCTCGAACAAGCTCCCGTCCATGCTCAGATCCATATCTCGGAGCAGCTCCTTCTCCATGAACGGACTCAGCGGCGTCGATTGACTGATATTAGCTTTCGACTGCAATTCGGCCCACGGATCTAGCGTCTCGTCGTTGACCTCGTCGACTACGTGATCAAGGTTCATCCTCGCGAATGCCGAGATAAGCGTGCCGTGGAAGCCTGTCTCGATGTTGAAAGTATCGTGCATGAGGCGCGCCATAATGCCTTGAGCTATCGAATGTTTAGCGAATGCCGATAGTTGTCGGAGTGGAGAAGGGTCCATGCTCCGAGAAGCGAGATTTCGCAATCATCGGGGAAATTAGACGGATGGAGGGGGGGTTGGATCGACTTACAGGTGTTGCTGTGATCTACAATGTTGAAGGTGGGTGTTGTTGTCCGCGGCGCTTTGACGTACCACTCTGCGCCCGTCCACAGTGCCCGCACCACGTCGTCGACATGGACGGTATTGGACCGCAGGTCTTCTTTCCACAGGAACTTCATCTCCTTGCCCAGAGACTGGTATACGCGGGCCATGCACAGGGCTGTTCCGAGGAATTTACTCGTATACGGGCCGTAGACGTGCGGCATGCGCATCACAAGCAGGTTCAAACCCTCGACCTTGGCCAGATCTTCCTCGGCCTGCAGTTTCCACTTTGCCAGCTTCGACCACGGTTTCGTCTTGTCGGTCTCCTTGCGCGGGACCGAGTCGGGCTTGTAGACCATGCCTGTGCTGCTCTCGACGAAGCACTTCACTTTGCGTCGTGCGGCCTCCTTGCCCATGGCCATGGAGAGCCCGTAGGTGCGCAGCTTGTAGACCTCATCCTCCTGGGAGAAGCGCGTCTCGCCGCCGCAGTTGAAGACGTAGTCGAACTCTTTGCCGTTTGCGCGGTCGAATATGCGGGGGAACGACTCTGCACGCCATTAGCCAGCTGCTCCCACCCAGACCAGACATGGTGCACGCCCAAACGCCGGACCAGCACGCTGGCGGAATGTGTGGTTACGGCGTGGTATGCATGGTACGTACGTTCTCTCGAGGCGTCGGCCTGGACGAAGCGCTCTCGCGTGCACACTTGTTTGAATTCGGGGGCGAGCCAGGCTAGTTCTGGCAGGTGCTTGTCGACGAGGCGGATCTCGGAGGCGAGGTTGTTGTCGTGGATATATTTTGCAAGAAAGCGTCCGGTGTAGCCTGCACGCGGTTAGCCAGAAGCATCGTCCCATGTGCCTCTCACATGACGCACCCAGACCGCCGATGATCAGAACCGCCGGCTTGTCGCCAGGCGCGGGGCTGCTCCCCGCCTCATCAGCCATGACGAGCGACGCGCACAGGGGGGGAACTGGGACTGGGAGAGCAAGATGCGAATATTGTTGCGGCGGTGGGCGCGCTGTGTATCTGTAATCTTAGGGTGGCTGCACGGAGCGGAGGATGGACGTTGACGGTGCTCAGGCTGCAACCGCCAGGGTCAAGGGCACAACAAGGTCTTTGGTTCCGTCAGAGCGCAGCCGTCGGGGCCTCGTCTGTATGCACTCGATGCTTGGGCATGCAATTGCAGGGGGCGCTTGGTCCGCGATTGGAGATGCCGTTTCAGCAAGCCCAGCGAGGATCAGGATCAACGACGGAGCGAAAGAGGATCAGGATCAGAGACAGACAGACAGACAGACAGACAGACAGAGAGAGAGAGAGAGAGAGAGAGAGAGAGAGAGAGAGAGAGAGGAGGGAGAAGAATATCAGCGACGCGTGCCCAACGAGCGTGCGGGCGAACATAAATGTGCACGGGGAGTCAGTGGCCCGCAGCAAGCTTCAGATTTGCCCCGAGGCGTGCGGTAGCGCAGAGCATGTCGATAGGCTTTGTATTGGATGCAGCCCCATGGCGGGAACGCTGTGGAGCAGTGGCTGCAGACATGGTGCATGCACCATCCGAGCTTGAAAGGGCAAAGAAGAAAGAGAGAGAGAGAAAAGGCGTCTCTGATATGGCGGCACTGCAGGCTGTAGGTGCGGTACCACGCTTCGATGCCCAGGTCTAGCTACACGGGCACCGCTGGGCTCCACCGGGGCGCTTCGACGGCTGCTCCCCGTTGTCGCATGACGAACGTTCATCCTGAGCGGGCGGGGTGTTCCAGGGGCTCCATCCCCTACTTGCGAGTTAACACTCCAACTTAGACATGCATCTGCACGGTTGGGAGCTGCTCCGTACCCCGTCATCGGCCGGCGTGTGGTTCGTCGAGCCCTCCAACAGCAAACACGCCCCAGGGCTGCTCGCATGAGCTGCGCAGCCCATCGGGCGATCTGCCATGCTCAACGTTCCCGCATCCATCGCGGCTTGCGGGGCGGCTGTGGGCGTGGGCGTGGGCGTGGGCGTGGGACCTGAGCAGACAGACCCACGGCCTGGTCCATCTCAATCGTTCCAAGTCTCTCCAGCTCGTGCCTTCATTCTCACATGCATCGGCAATGGCACGCTGGCATAGGATCACGTCCACCCAACACCTCGCTCTCCATGCCCCAACAGCCCCCATGCCGGACGCAAACATGCCATCTCTGCATCACCTGAGGGCACAGATCGCACAGATCGAGCAGCGCATATCAAACGGGCGGACATGACGAGGCTGCATGCACACTCGAATTGTATTGGACGCCCCCGCCCGCCCCCAGAACCATGCACCCTCCAACAAATAAGGCGGTCAGACAACAACAACAAAAACAACGCAGCCCGTGTCGCCTTGTCGCCAGCGCACCTCAGATCCTCATTCTGTGCAATGCGAGGGCAGACGTCACGACTGAATATGGATATGCACGAGCAGCACGCTTTTCCGGCGAAGCGCCCTTCTATGACGCCCCGCGTACCACAAGAAGAGGAAGATCGCGGTCTGGCCCAACACTGATACCTTCCATTTTTCCCACCTTCCATCATCGTTCCAGTAAGTAGAGGTCGCTGCAGGCACACCGCCGATGCAACATCCGTCCCCTCGTCGTCCCGCACTCGCATGCATCCGAGGGTTTCGTACCCACATGCCTGCCTGCATTCACCTTCGACCTTCACCACCACACGACATCTGCATAGGCCAACTCGGGCTGCCTGTATTGTATATATTGCTAGCATGTCGATGTGATGATAGAATGTTTCCCCCCCAAAACAAGCACTGAGCAAGTTCTATCGAGAGTGTATGCTGAGGCTGGAATCTTGACGAGGAAAACCCGACCGCTATGCTGGAAAGAACAAAACCACCAAATCCAAACAAGCGCATACTCCATACAAGCCGACCCCTGTCCGTGCAGGATTGGCTGATCCTGGGGCCGACCATGGCCTCCTCTTGACTGCTACATGGCATCTTTCGCGACTTTCCACCCCAAATGCAAAATGTACCATCCTACATGGAGTTGAAAGCCGTTGTGTATATATATAGATAGGCTCAGAACTCCCAATCTTCATCCACCGACTTGATTGCCCAATCAAACTTCTCGCGCAGCGTCTTCGAGAAGAAACGCTCGATGGGCACATTGAACTTCTTCGAGAAGACAACCGTGAGACGTGGGTCAATGTAGTTCTGGCCAAAGGTTAGTAGTGTCCACCGCCTCCTCGCCTATGACAGATGCCGGGAAAACTTACAATTTTGGAGGTGCCCAAAGCTACCTCCTTGTTGCCCTCCTTGTCCTCCATTTGCACCTTCATCGTCTCAATTCGTTGGCTGAGCTTGTCGATGGCTGCTTCCATCTTCTCAACCGTAGGACCTTTGCCCTCAGCTGCGACCTTGCCCGTCTTGTGCTCTTTGCGCATTTTCTTGCCAAAGTCTTCCGCCTCCTTGAGAAGCTCGTTGAGCTCACTAGCCTTCATTTCTTTTTTGCCATCCGCCTTGAGCTTTTCGTTGTCCTTTTCGAACTTCTTCTGCGTCTTCTGGCGCTTTTCTTCGACGAGGCCCTCGATGTGCTGTTTGACCCACTCGTCATCGAGGTCTTCAGGCCGCTCGAAGAACTCCGCCCCCTTCTTCTTTTTGAGCTTAGGCTCAATGTCGAGAATCATCTGCTTGGTCCTCCAGACTTGATACCGGAGACCATTAATCTACGACCCGTCAGTATCAATAAAAGAAATGGCAGAGGATTCCTCACCTTCTCTTGCATCTTCTCTATGGATCCAGCATGGCCAGCAGCTACAGTTCGCTTGTGGTTACACAGGATAGCCACTTCGCGGTTGGCGTCATTGTACTCTTTAACCTTCTCGGGAATTGTGCCGGTCGCCTTCATTTTCTTCAAAAGATTGGCCATGGTCCAGGACGCGTTATATGTACGGAAGACCTTGGCGGTCAAGCCCGGCATATAGGTGGTCAAATGCTTGTTCAAGGCGGACGTTGTGAGCCTGTCGAAGATGTCGTCTCCGGTTGTCTTTGGCGGCTTTTTGAAGATCTTCAGGTTCTTGAAAACCTGTTCATCAACCGTCACTTCGTCGTAAAAGCGAATGCTGTCTTTACCCAAGAAATCGAAGATGACGATATTAGGAGGCTTTAGGGTAATATGCTCAAATTTCAGTGAGCAGCAGCCTACGGTCTCTGCTTCATCTTCGCCTTTCTCATTACCTGCACGAAGAGCGAATTGATCGATGAGATAGATGGCGGTAGCGCGCTGACGGTCTGCTGGGCAAAGTTAATACATGAAGTAGTTGTATGTCACACCGCACTTTCGACTTTGGACTTACCCATCTTCTCTCCTTTCAGGTCACGTCGATAATCATTTCTGATCCGATCGATGTGCTTTTTGAGCTCTCGCGCCTTCTCAAACTTCTTATAGTCGCTTTGGCCCTTGATGTCAGAGTTGGCAGCAAGCATCACGTACTTGTAGGCGCCATTGATGTTCTCTTGCCACATTGCAAGCCACGTGCCTTCTTGATCATGCTTAACTTCCTTCCAGCGATGACCCGCCGGAGGTTCTGGTACTTTCGCCTCCTTGCCGATATTTATAGTAATTTGCTCCGGCGTCACGCGCTTCTTGACGCGTCCAGTCTTGGGATGCTCACCACGGCCCCGGAAAAGGCCTGGTGGTTCGACTCGGAAGTTGCCAACCTTTTGCTTGCGCCCATCCCACGTACAAAACATGTATGGTGCCTCGGCGGCATCCTTCTCTGCTTTGAGGGCCTTCTTTTCGGCAGCCGGGAGGGCCTTCTTCTTCAGACGTTCAGCCTCAAACCACTCGAAGATCGGCTTGAAATCGCATTTTTCGAATGTCTTTATTTTTATATTGTTGCCATCTTTGTCTTTTGCATGGCCAGTCTTGTTCAAAATGCTTGTGAAGTCTTCGAAGAAGTTCTTGACGAACGTCGGGTTCTCGACGTTGTGGGTGGAGTTCAGCATGCTTCCAAAGAAAGTGGCAACCTCTTCGGCATCTTGATGGAGCGTCACTGGAATGCCATTATAGATGAGCTTCACATGTTTGGGTAGCGGCTGGTATGGCGGTGGGAACACGACACCGTTGTGTTCCAAGGTAGTCCACTTTTTGGTGCCATCGCCTTTGGTCGGGTCTTCCCACCAGCGATATTCCTCCTCTTCGTCCTCTGCCTCCTGATCTTGCTCGGACTTTGGCTCGACTTTAGTCTTTCCCTTAGCTTTCTTTGCAGGCGTCGCGATTTCAGCTTTTATCTTTTTCTTTGGTGGTGCCTTCCTCGCAAGGGGCGCATCTGAGTCGGACTCTACCTTTTTCACGCCGTTCGATGCCCGCTTCGCTGGTTGCTTTTTCTTGGCGATGGGCTCGTCGTCACTATCACTCTCTTCCTTAGGTTTGCGCGTCGGTGCAGCCTTCGCTTTGCTGCGAATGGCTTTGGCCTCCTTGGTGGCTGCCTTTTCAATCTTCTCCTTTTGCTTGACCAGCTTCTCGGTCAAAGGCGTGTCCGAGTCTGACGACTCTCCGATTTGAGCAGCGGTGGCCTTGGGCGGTTTACGCGCGACCAGAGGTACATCGCTTTGTTCGGAGTCAGATTCTTCTTTGGGCTTCGTGACTTGCTGATATGTTCGCCTGCGTTTGTTCTAGGTCTAGTCAGCGCGCAAAACCCACAAAGGGGCCAGGACTAGAACGCACCAACGGCTTATCATCTTCGTCGGAGGTCTCTTCTTTGTAGGTGGTCCCGTTCGTGATGCTGCTGCGGGCCTTGCGCTTCCCGTTGAGGTTGCCATTTGTGGCCGGAACATCGACTTCCATCTCCTCGACTGGGCCCATGCGAATGGACACACCAGGCTCGACATGGCCGTTGGAGGGGAACTCCTTGTCCAATTTTTGGTCAACGTCTTTGGGTATGCGGTCTTCGGATTTTGCTGCAAAGCGAGCGTTAGATTTGGCCATGATGTTGAGGCGTGGCAGAAGCAGAGGGTGATTGGGGTGAGGTCTGCGCGACTAAGTACGCAGACGTCGCGTGCAGCCTATGAAGAGAGATACGTGGAAGGTGAAACGAACAGTTTGCGCCAAAGGTAAAAGAACTCACCTCCGTTGGGTCTGCCCCGCGCAATAGGCGCATCGTCGTCGGACGATGACATGGTGATGGCGGATGGTTGCTGGTGCGAGCGATTGCAGGTGAGAGTGCGAGAACGACGAAGTTCAGCTTTGCCCGGCGAGGGCCCGTGGGACGGCGATGCAGCAAACGAGCGCGCACAAGGGCGTGGCGATATTTGAGAGAGGGCGTGTGCGAGGCGGTGACAGGGTCAACGGATGAGAGGTGAGGGTGGAGGGAGGGTGGAAAGAAAAGAAAAGGCGAGAGATGGGCGAAGAAAGGGACCGCGGGCTCTTAAGTGTCGAAAGGCACGAACGAACGAGACTCGCGATTGAGTCCCTGCTGCAGCCGCTAAGTCCACTCCAGCCGGTAATATTCCGTAACAATCACCACTTGTACGCGAATAGCGCGCCCTCACCTCGGCTGGCGCGCGCAGACACGGCATATTGTTGGTGAGCGGAACGAGAGCGAAGCCATTGTGCACCGCTGGCCGTGAAAAGTTATTGTCGCGCTGCAAGTTGCCTTCGCCGTGGTGGCCGCTGCCGTGCTTGCTTGGTCTTGGCCGGGCGCGCCTTCCACCGCCGCCGCTGCCGGCAGCTGCCTTATGTAATGTTACCGCTTGCACTAGCGCAACGCAGGTGCAACTCTTGCAACCCCGAAGAAGAAGCAGCACCTCCCGCAAGCACCACGCAGTCGACCTCGGACCCGCAGGCTGCAGCCATCTCCGCTCCATCTCCATTCCCCTTTGCGCACCCACAATGCTTTCACGAGCTGCGCGTCCGGCTCTGAGGGCTGGCCTGGCCGCCGCCGCACGGTACGAAGCTCCTCCCGCCAGCGGCCTCCCCTTCGCCCGCTCTGCAGCCATTGCATCTCCAATTGCATCAGGAACTGACCCGCGCCCTGTCATCTAGGCCCGCCCCCTCAATGCCCCCAATGCGGCCACCTACGCCACCCTGCGCGAGATCGAGGGCCGTCTGAAGTCGATTCGCAACATCGAGAAAATTACCAAGACGATGAAGATTGTCGCCTCCACCAAGCTCACCCGCGCCCAGAGGGCCATGACCGAATCCCGCACCTACGGCGAGACCTCCAACACCGTGTTCGAGAAGGCCGAGACGAAGCCGCTGGAGGGTGATGGCAAGAAGACGTTGCTCGTGGTCTGCAGCTCGGACAAGGGTCTCTGCGGTGGTATCCACTCTGGAATGTCCAGAGCGACGAGGAAGATCCTTCTCGAGCAGCCCGAGGCCGACCTGGTCGTAATTGGCGAGAAGTGCAAGGCCCAATTGAGCCGTTCCAACGGCAAGAACATTGTGCTCAACTTCGCCGGCGTTGGCAAGGACGTCCCCACCTTTGCCGATGCTGCCGCCATCGCCGACCAGGTCTCTACCCTCCCAACCGACTATGCTTCCATCAAGATAATCTACAACAAGTTCATCAACGCCCAGAGCTACGAGCCCATCGGCATCGAGGCCTTCTCCGAGGAGGCCATCCAGCAGTCGCGTAAGTATGGGAATCTGATCGATGACCACTTTCACTGAGTGCATCTAGCCAACTTCGCTGCTTTCGAAATCGACGATGAGGTCCTCGGCAACCTCCGCGAATATGCGCTCGCCAACTCGCTCTACTGGGTACGTTTGGACAATGCACGGATCGAACCTGTCGCTAATACATGCTAGGCACTGGCTGAGGGCCACGCTTGCGAGCAGTCTGCACGACGAAACGCTATGGACGTATGTTAAGAACACCTACGACTGATCAATCAAGAAGCTAACGTGTTGCAGAACGCCTCCAAGAACGCTGGTGATATGATCAACAAGTTCCAGATTCTGTTCAATCGCACTCGTCAAGCCGTTATTACTGGCGAACTTGTCGAAATTATTACTGGCGCGGCTGCTTCAGAGGACAGCTAAAGGATTTTGTGATGTTAGACTACTTACCCAAAACGTCTGCTCTCCTGCCATGAGCTAGGCTGTGTAGAATAAAGCTTGTCCATATACTCCTTTGTCATCTAATCAGCCTCAAAATCTTTCGTAGAGTTACCGTACTACAGTTGCACTTGTTTTCATGCTTCGGTGATGCACGAGATGTTCAAACCACTTCATTACAACGGAAGTAGGTTGATACGACGGACAAAGCGACCCGAAGTATGCCTTGAAGCTGTGGCAGCATTTGGACCCAAATAGAGTCTTTTTGTTTGCCTTCCTCCGTAGGTTCTTTTGCATTGCTTAGCCGGTCGATCAGAGCAATGGAAAGCCCACTGTTTCACGTTGACACTCAACGCTCGGCCTCGAGATTTGCAAGTGATCGATCGTCTTCAGGATCACCTGAGTTGTATCGGCGGTCTGCCCTGCTAAATCTGGTGGAAAGGCTGAATGTGTCGACGTCCCGTTCATCGTTGATTGGACTGTTGTAGAGCTACTAACACGTCGAAGGGTGTTTCCGCTCTGTTGGCTCGCAGCGAAGCCAGGGTCTATGGCGCCATGCACCAGTACAGCAAAAACTCCAACGCGCAGACGTCCCAGTTGCGACACGGCAGAGTATCGTGAGCCGGGTATGCGTCCAGTTCATGCCTAATCAGGCTGCACGCATCCCAGACAAGGCAAGCTTCACCCGCAAAGGGAAAGCAGAACGCGCGACCATGGTTCGCGGTTGTTTCAACGCCTGCACCCACTTGCAGGCGTTGAAACAATCTACCTGGTTGCCTCTGCCGCCCCCAACCTTCCCATAGACGCTTACCAGGAAGATTCCTCAGGCTATAACATAGCCTTGTAATGCCCTCCTTTCTCATATTTTCTGTTCGGTATTCGTCGCAAGCTTCTGCGAAGCACCTGGCTGTCGGCGTCTCTCCAATCTGTTTCGGTCGCATAATCCCTGCAGCTCTGCCCGGCAACGAGCAACACCTGCATTGCTCAGCGCAGAGCGCCCGTCTCAGGATTTCAGCCGGTCTGCATTTGCTCGTCCCGTTTCTGTTCGTCACGCTTTCCAATCAATTGAACCCTATTGCCGCTTGAATTGGCGCCAAACTCTCTGTTCTTATCTTGCCCTGTCCCCGCAGCTGCTCTCGACAATCAGACCCTCCAAAGTCGTTTGCAGGTTTACTCTGAACCAACAAAGCCAATCAACCGAAAAAAACTTACAAGGATTACTTGGTGGCCACATAAGATCAGAACTACTCAAGTAAGTTTCTTTGCATAACCGGGCAGAAATCCTGTACACCAGCTAATGGCTTAGGACTACACAACACAATGGTTCCCGAAAGTGACTACCATCACATGAAGGCAAAAATCCCAGAGATTAAGCAGCTCTTCCAGTCAAGACGCTACATTCAATGTGCCAGCGTCTGCGAGCGCTATCTAATTCGCGGCTATGATGAGGTATGTACTCCTGGAAGAACGTCGTGTGCACTTTACTTCTAAGTTCAATGCCTCGTAATTTGACACTTGCTGATTAGCCTCAGATCCATCCCGTCCACAGAGCATATTTGCATTTTTACTTCGCTCTGGTCCACGACACTATGGCACGTGAAACGACACTCAAGCACCGGTCTTCGGGCCTCGACTTAGCAGAACAACACTATCGTGCTGCTATTGACATTCTCACACCAAGCGAACCATACAATCTAGATGACATTCTCTCCCCTTCATCTCCCAAATCCGAGGAAGATCAAGTTACCAGCTTCCGCCGCATGTCCAATCACTCATACCAATCGACGGCATCTAGCACCAGCTCACTAGACGACGTCGAAGAGAGGGCATGGAACGTATTCAAGAGCCCCCAAAATATTGTTCACCGTCCAGTTATGTCACACCAGTCAAGCTTCCGACCCGAGAAACGACGACCCGCCCCAATCATGACTATCAATGCCGCTCGAGCCTATCACGAAGAACAGTTCTCCGCCGACCTATTCTCCTTCCTCGCCATGATACATTCGCATCTGCACGAAGTCCAGCAGTTGAAATCTGCCTCGCCTGCAGTCCGCTTCTCTTTCGTCCGCTCACGCAGCTCTACCACGAGCTCGAGACCTGTCAGTCGCGACTCTTCGAACTCTAGCAACAGTGATATGGAGCAGTTGCGCTGGGCACGGAAGAGCGTTAGCTTTCGGCCGCGGTTCGATCCAGCTAGCATCCAGAACCTTTGCAACGAGGTACTTGCTGAGCTCTAATCACCAACAAGCCAGCCTTTATGGAAGAGAAGCAACATCACATCATCGTCATCTACTCAATGTCTCTCCCCGAACATTCCACCCAAACATGTCCTCCCTAATAGCACCCCTCTAAGTATTTGCTTTGTTTCTTTATGGCAGCATCAGTCATTTGATACCCTATTTTCCTAGCTTTTGTACTGTTACCTTTGTTGTATCACCTGATTTCCTTTGAATGTGTTCATATTGTATGTCGCCAGTTGACTGGCACCTCTAATTCTTGGTTGTATTTGATATTGAAGATTGACGTGCGACGCTGACTGAGGAGGACGATTGTACGAACGAGGAATGTTGTTCAGGACTGAGAGAGGATGCCCGTGCTTTAGGATGAGGCTCCGCACGTCTAGGCACAATGTATTCAGACCGTATGCAAATTGAAGCAAGTGATCATTGATCTATATCGCACACGCACTCCGTGATATCGTAACGCTTTCCCAACCCACCGTTGATGCCAGTGAACGCCTGCAATGCTTATCGTATAGAACGCCAACCACAGTCCATCTTTCTCCCCAAGTTATCCTCACTGATCGTTCATCATCAAGTTCAAGCCCCTCTTTATCCGCTGAGCCTTGATCTTCAATAACCGCACGCTCTCCAGGAACAGCTCATCGCTATCCCACTGCCCCGTACTCTCTACTCTGAAGATGAAGTGGTCCCGTAGTCTGCCTAGCTTGACTTTGTTTGAGAATTCGGGGTGGCGGAGGCATTCTCTGCTCACTGTGTCTGCCATTGGGTTGTCGACTTCGGCTTTCACCTCGCCTTCTTTGCCGGCGCATTCCTCGGGATGGGATTCGGCGTCTGATGAGGTGACTTTTCCGAACTTAATGACGCCCTTGGGAAAGCAGCGCGCAAATTTCTTTGCGTCGGCGCCGACGATTGGCTTCAGGATGTCGATGGTCGGCATGAGTCTATATGTCGCCGTCGCCACAGGCGAGAATTTCGCGTGGTCTTGTCCGATGCCCTTGTACGCATGCATCAAAAGCTCAATGTGCTGTCCTGGCCTCATCTTCGCGATGAGGATGTCCGGATGCGACGAGCGTATCCCGTCATCCTCTGGGAAGACTTCTGTCTGCTTCTCAAAAGGCTCGAAGGTGATATCTTTGGCGTAGATGTTGTGGTGTACGTAGAGCTCGTCAGGATTCGTCTCGCCCTTCTTTGCTGCCTCCAGACCGCCCTCTTTCCACTTGCACTCTACGTTCAGTGCCAGTCGCACACAATTGTAGTCACTTTTGGTGTCTGTCTCTTCCCCCAGTTCAGCGTTCGGCTTTTGGTACCATTTCATCCAGCGCAGGGCTTCACGATTACCGCGCAATGGGATCAAGCCGAGCCTGTGAGCGAGCACTTCGTCTTGTATAATGGAGGTATTCTGGTAGATGAAGACATCTTCAATGGCGAGAGTAGGGACTTCGGCAATGAGAATGCGGCGGAGGGCATTGGCGACGGAGGTATCAACGCCAATGAGGGAGAATGTGAGGTCGAATTTATTATCGGACTCGGAGTGGAAGTCGATGTGAAGGTTCTGAGACAATAAGTATGGCTTCTAATGGGGAGGAATATCCGGTGAGCATGAAAAAGACATACATCTTTGAAGTAATCTAAGTCCCACTCATGGCTCTCGCCGGGCCAGTGGCCTGGGAAGTCTGTGGATGCTTGGTTGCTGACAGTTTCAATGCCCACTTGGAGTTTCTGCAGGCACTGTTAGCAAGCCAGGCCGGCAGAAAATGGATCGCGCACACACCTTCCGCTGCACCAGCTCGTCAGCAGTCGGTCCCGGCATGGTTGCAGTGGTGGCGTGCAGATTCGTGGTTTTGGCGGGGAGCTTCGCGAAACTCTGGGAACTTTTTTCGACATCGGTGCCAAGGCCGGCCCGCTGCTAGGCCAATTGGAAGCTCGGCAATATCCTCTCATCATCATAGGAAAAGCGCAGAGCTTCCTCCCAACGCCACGCCAACAATCTCCCCTCCGCCCACCCATTGACGTCGCAAAAGGGCATCGCCGGCCGCTCACACCCGCAATGCCCGTCTCCCTTGCGCGTTATGCCGGCCATGCCGCGAAACGGCTGTGCCAGACGCCCCGACCGCACCTTGCCAACGCACCACGACTACGACCCATTGCCCGCTGCCTATCCACCTCGCGGCCGCGCCACTACGCCGATGTAGAAGACAGCCAGCGCACTCGATTGATTCAGACCGATGCCGATTTCGCCCACCCCGTTGACCCTGAGAGCCATGGGGCCTTGAACGCGCCTTCCGACGATGGGTCGAGTACCGAGAATAGGAAGATCAGGCATTACACCGTCAACTTTGGCCCCCAGCACCCGGCTGCCCACGGTGTATTGCGTTTGATTCTGGAGCTCAACGGCGAGGAGATCGTGCGCGCAGATCCCCACGTTGGACTGTTACACCGCGGGACGGAGAAGTTGATCGAGTATCGGACATATCTGCAAGCCCTGCCATACTTCGACCGTCTGGACTATGTCTCCATGATGACGAACGAGCAGTGTTTTTCGCTGGCTGTGGAGAAGCTGCTGAACATCGAGATCCCCGAGAGGGCCAAGTACATCAGGACCATGTTTGCAGAGATCACCCGCATTCTCAACCATATCATGTCGGTTACCACGCACGCTATGGATGTTGGCGCTTTGACGCCTTTCCTGTGGGCTTTTGAGGAGCGCGAGAAGCTTATGGTAGGTTCCCACTGGGCCCCGCACGATGCATTTGGCTAGCTTCTGACCGAGTTGCCTAGGAATTCTACGAGCGTGTGTCTGGTGCACGTCTTCACGCAGCCTACGTGCGCCCTGGAGGTGTCTCGCAGGACATCCCTATCGGCCTCCTTGATGACATCTACCAATGGGCAACTCAATTCGGTGATCGTCTCGACGAAACCGAGGAGATGTTGACGGACAACCGTATCTGGATTGGCCGCACTAAGGGCGTTGGTGTCGTCTCAGCAGCAGACGCCATAAACTACTCCTTCACCGGCCCTATGCTCCGAGGCTCCGGTGTGCCGTGGGACATCCGCAAGTCGCAGCCCTACGATGCATACGACAAGGTAGAATTTGACGTGCCCGTTGGTGTCAACGGTGATTGCTACGACCGTTACCTCTGTCGCATGGAAGAATTCCGCCAGTCACTCCGTATCATCCACCAATGTCTCAATCAAATGCCTGCCGGTCCCGTAAAAGTCGAGGACTACAAGATCGCCCCTCCGCCACGTGCCGCTATGAAGGAGAACATGGAGGCTCTAATCCACCACTTCCTGCTCTTCAGCAAGGGGTATAGTGTTCCACCTGGCGAGACTTACAGTGCCATTGAGGCTCCCAAGGGCGAGATGGGTGTGTTCCTAGTCTCAGACGGCAGCGAGAGGCCGTACAGATGCAAAATTAGGGCGCCTGGGTTCGCACATTTGGCCTGCATGGATCAAATTTCAAGAGGGCATTTACTTGCAGATGCTGTGGCCATAATTGGGACGATGGACCTCGTATTTGGCGAGGTAGACAGGTAAGAGATAGGGGACGGGGGACGAGGGAACGAGGCGAATGATGAAGGGCGCGAGGGCTTATGCAGACCCTGTTGTACATACTGTACTAACCATTTTTCTTTGGGAGTCAATCTACAATTCCACGTTCGCACTCAGTGTCATAGAATTGCACATGATGAGCTCAAAGAATGTCGATAATGCGTTTCAAGGTATAATAAGTACAGTCCAAAACTTTACAGGATCCTCGTAAATATTATAGACCCTGGGGTAACTCGGCTCACAAAGCGTCTGAAAAAAGTCGTCAGTAATGCCTTTCTAGGTATGACAAACATAGTCTAAAATTTCACAGGATTCTCATAAGTATTGTAGATCCTAGGGTAACTCGGCTCACAAAGCGTCTAAGGAAGTCGTCAGTAATGTGTTTTGAGGTATGACAAGTATATTCTAGAAGTTTATGAGATTCTTTTAAGTGTTATAGACCCTAGGGTAACTTAGTATATAAAGCGTCTAAAGGAAGTCGGTAATATATCTTAGAGTGTATTAAGTATAATCTAAAAGGCTATAGGATTCTCATAAACATTATAGACCCTTTTTGTAGATGTTGAGGCTATAACTATCACGACGCGATCCTATCAGGAGGTATTAGGCGGTAATCGGCGGTTGGAGGTCCCATGGGGCCTTAAATACTAAGAGGAGACTAATATTAGATAACTTACTCTACACTTTGTATAGGTAGACTATGTATCTCTATAACTGGAGTACTAAGGTTAAGAAGAGTCTATTACCTTATAACTAGGGGATAAAAGAGATCTACTATATAGACTTAGTCTAGCAGCGATTCGTCTACTTTCTACTATATAATATATTCTATTATTGACTATCATATTGATTCTAAATTGTTCACCCAGTGACCTAACAATAACCGCGCGTGGTCATCTGGTCTAGACGAGCACGTAAAACGAAAGCATTTACGATTATTATATCCAGAGCTATACATTGTGCAAGAGTGATTTAGTAGATATAAGGCTCGTTGATATTTATGGGAAATAGTTTTAATAAATAACGTTTAGAAGTAGTTACCTACTTATATAATTGGTGGAGCGAATACATTACCTAAACGCCTTTAATGTCGGTTATTTTAAAGTAGGAGTGAAACCGCTATTAATTTTTTGGTTAACTATCTTCTAGATACGTACACCTTTACTATTTAGTTATTCATATGTATATACATTGCCTACTAAGACTTTACTTAGGTAACGACGTACAAGACGACATATTGAGCAAGTCATAGCACATCGAACAGTATCATGTAAACGACCATCGGACGTTATGAGAACTGCAATCCTTCGATGACGAGAAACTCCATCCTCGCTATCTTCTCTTCATCCTTTGATGCTCTTTTCTCCGTGTTTTTATGATCTTTAGCTAATCTTTTTTCGTGTTTTTTCGCAAGCCTTTTATTATCCTTTTCTGATTTGCGCTCTGCTTTTCGCTCTGCTTTCTCAGTTTCAATAGCCTTCTTCTCCTCTATCTTAGCGGCATTCTTTAAACTTGCTGAAGCCAGTCTGCGCTCTGCCTTTCTCTCTATCTTCTGCATCTTCTTGTTTGTGTGCTGGTCACCTGTTCCAGGGCTAGAAGTGGTACTAGAAGAGGAGTCGGAGCTTGTGTCGGAACTATATCCATCATGGTCAGAATCTCCCGACCTGGGCCCTTGCTTGCGATTAATTTTATCCGCCCGCTTCTGCTGCTTCTTTTCTCTCTTCTCCAATCTTCGTTTCATAGCCTTTGCGCTCATCTGGTCTATGAGATGACGTTGCTGTGATGGTGGTGGGACATCGAGTGAAAGAGGAGCAATGTACGGCGCGAAGGCCTGCATCCGTCGGTCTCGCAGACTTGTAGGACTTCCTTCAAGAACGTCTATCGGCCTTAATAGTGTCAATTATTCTCTTAGATAAACACGTTCACATAGTACTCACAGCAATTGCGGCTCGATCAATCCACATTTCAACTTTGCCATTAAGTCTTCATTCTTAACAATGGAAGCCTTGAGTCCCCTCGGCGCGAAGAAGTCACGGTTCACCGTTTCCATGAATCGACGTGTACGGATGATGATAACGGCAGCTGTACCTACGCCTGCTGCAATGTTCATACTCGCGCTCGCCGCCAGTGCCCAATGATGTGGACTAGGATAGGTTCAGAGACGGCTAATGGAGGTAAAGGAGTAATTCTTACACAGCGCCAACAGCCATGCCCGCTTTGTCGAGTGCTTGCAACGGCACGGGCGCTGCTTGACACACGGCAAGATTATCAATGAATGCGACGAATTCTGCTTCGGTGATGCTATGAGGGCGGAGAGTGGGACTGTAGGCTCGTATGAATGGTAGTTTGGCGGTCAGTCGATTGACGGTGTCGATTCTTGGTATGACAATTGGTTTCTATGTAGATTCAGCGGGATATATCTAAGAAGGTAGTTGTGCTTTACAGCTAATGTCTCTGCGTTTCTTGCTGGCATACTTGGTGCATGCGGTATCCAAGAAGTCATGTAATCAAATAACACAGTTTCTTGCTGTGCATCTACAGCCTGTGAATGCTGAGGTGCGAATCCACTTGTGGACGCCATATTGGTAATGCGCTGCTGCAGAGAGATTCGAAATGTAAAAGACACATATACGGATTCAACTCTAGGACCCTGGCAGTCGTTTTAATGTACTGTAGTAAGAGGTATCGCAAACTACTGCAGCGAGAGCAACCAATTAGCACCGTGTTCGTCATTTTTGGGGGCTTAGCTTGCCCTTGTCGGGTGGGGCATTATCAACCTAAACGGGTGTGCTGTGCGACTGGTCTATCCGAAACCAAAAGATAGGCGAGTAATTGAAGATCACATTTAACTCTGAATTCATAAGGTCGCCATCTACGCCATTCCCAGTCTACGTCATGTGGCCGGAAATATTTATGAGAGTATCACATCAACCGTTAACGCTGCTGTTGACTAGGGCATGAGTCCAATGTCACACTAGGGGCGAAATACCCTAGCTTGTTACATTGCGGAAGGAATGGGAACGAGCACTTGTTCTACAATCATCGAGTTCTGTCGCAATCGTGAGGATGAATTTATTCATGAGAGTTTTTGTAACGTATCACTCAAACACCTCTTGGCGTCAAAAAATCCTCGAAGGGTTGACATGATGAAACCAAAAGTATACTGAACGTAGCTGCATGTCATGCACGTTTACCCTATGTCGTATGGTACCTGCGCATCACATACAAACAGCCTACTAGCATCGTCCCAAGGAAGCGCTCTCAATGCGCATGGGCGACCGATCACCATCTGGGATTTCCGAAGAAGATTTCCAGACTCTCCCCTCTCAGTCCTTCGCGCTCGCGGATCTTAATTCACATTACGCTATGCCACGAGATAATTCTGCATATTTTACCTTTCGACGCTTTGTAAGCTAAGTTACCACAGGGTCTATGATACTTACGAGAATCCTGTAAAGTTTCAGACTATACTTAATATATGATTTTACATATTTGAAAATACCTTCAGACGTTTTGTGAGCTGAGTTACCCTAGCCCTTCTGTTCGCCAAGCCAATGACTGCCAACCAAAATCCTTCTCGCGCCGCTACCCGAGCTGATGGTCAGCAGCCACGCGATCATGATTGCGAGCCATTAGGATTATAAAGTCCTACACCTTTTCCTTGAGATATGCGCTACGCGTTTCTTATTTTCCTGACTCGTGATTGAGAATGCGATTGAAAACGCTCCTCCTGAGCGCCACTGCGGCGCTGCCTTTTGGTTTAAGCCAAGACTTCGTTTCGTATAATAGTGAAAATTATAGTAAAGACAATACTTCGACGCCTTATCAAACGTATATGTCGAACAGTAATGCGAAGCCCCCGGTACTACAGATCAACTCGAATAAGACGGGACTGGCTGATGGCTACGTCTTCATCGGCGTCGACGGCGAGCCTACATCTACGCAGAATTGGCCTACGATATGGGGTAAATACTCCTACGTTGTATATCTGCCTAGCCGCAAAGTAGGCTTGACGGCAGTCCCGAATCACTAGATGCTGACTCATCTCCAGACATGTCAGAAGAACGAATGGGCACCCTAGTCTGGACTGGAAACTACACTGAACCCTTCGATTTTAGAACCCAGACTTACAAGGGTGAACCGGTCCTCACATTCTGGTCCGGCGAACTTTTAGGCGGCTATGGTCACGGTGCTTACTACATCCTAAATCAGTCATACAGCGAAATTGCGGTCTTCTCGCCAGTTGGCTTCGAGAATCTGGGCGATCTCCACGAATTTAGCATCACATCTGATGATACCGCGCTCGTCATTATATATACGCCGAAGCAAGCTGACCTTTCCAGTGTGAATGGCCCAGCGGACGGATGGATCTTCGACAGCATCTTTCAGGAAAT
Organism: Kalmusia sp. IMI 367209; assembly: GCA_027946365.1. NCBI lineage: Eukaryota > Fungi > Ascomycota > Dothideomycetes > Pleosporales > Didymosphaeriaceae > Kalmusia > Kalmusia sp. IMI 367209. The sequence goes on along the minus strand of JAPEUQ010000017.1, from coordinate 750,074 downwards.
CGACATTCGGTCAGGGGACCTATTGTTTGAGTGGAATGCCAGCACTCACGTCAGTGTTAACGAGACGTACGAACCACTAAGTGATGCTGGCACTAAGGACGCTCCTTTTGACTTCTTCCATATGAACAGCGTGGCCAAGGATCAGGATGGGAATTATCTTATCTCCGCCCGCGTCATGAAATGCGTGTACAAAATTTCGGGATCCGGCTCTAACCTTGGCGATATCATCTGGGCTTTAGGAGGCAAGCAGTCAGACTTCACAATCGCCTCCGACGCGGTCTTTGCATTCCAACACGACGCACGCTGGGTGGACGAAGAACAGACACTTATGACAATCTTCGACAACGGTCCAACAGATTTTAGGAACTATTCACGCGGTCTGCTCCTCAACGTCGCTCAAAATGAGAAGACTGTCAGACTAATCCACGAGTTCTATAATGGCGCGCAGACATTCGGGCAGTTCATGGGGAGTCTGCAAACCATTGATCCGGGCAATAATGAAACGAATTACTTGGTTGGGTACGGGAGCGAGCCTTTCTTCGCAGAATTTGACAAAGATGGGAACTTGCTTCTGGATGTGCAATTCGGATCGACGAATGTAGTGACTAACTATCGAGCGTACAAGCTTCCATGGCAGGGCAAGCCTCTTACCAAGCCGGACATCCACTGGAACAAAAACGACAACAAAGCGTATTTGTCTTGGAATGGTGCGACGGACATTGAACAGTGGATTGTGTACACGGCGAATGCTACAAATGGCTCGACGTGGCTCCGCGCTGCTTCTGCGTCTCGGACTGGCTTCGAGACAACTTTCGATTTGGAAAATATTACGCTGAACAAGTACATTCGCGCAAAGGCAGTTAACGGTAGTGGTGAAGCGCTAGGCTGGACGCAAGCCAGCGATGGTAATGCGCTTTTCGATGCTTCTGGCGATGCATCAGATGAGAATAATAGTACATCTAGCTCGGTAGTGAGTACGTCCGTGGCTCCAACAGTTTCAAGCTTTACCGTTGCAGCGCCTTCAAGCTCTATTATTGCAGCGCCTTCAAGCTCTATTATTGCAGCGCCTTCAAGCTCTACGAGCGGGGCAGCTGTGAAGTTAGAACAATGTATGGTGGAGAAAGTGATTATCGCAATCGTGGCAATTGGAGGAGTAGTGCTTGCGTAAAAGTCAGCTTATAGACCTGACTTGGTATATTATACCAACTACATGACGCGAATATTAGGCCATGGCATATCCAAATTTCATTATTGATCACAGTAGGGAGTATAATCGCAAGCGTGAAGTTTCTATCCTCATAAATTGACTTTCAACGCATGCGCACCTTCATTCTTTATATATTATATAATCATGAGCAATGAATCTCAAAGCTTGAAGAAGTCTCTATAAATCTAGCTTTTTCATCTTCAAGAATAAGTTGTTGTTGAAAAACAAGTAAAGCGTTGAAAAAGGTGACTTGTGCCTTCGTTCCAGGGGTTTTCGCTAAAAAACGAAAACATCACCAGAGTCCCTCTGACGCTTCACAGCTGATCTCTCTCCTACCTTATATAATAACTTACTTAGTCAGGTTTTATTTTGCACCAATCAAGATCTACTTGTGGAGCGTCTGACTAGTGAGGCAAGTTTGAGCCTGGTTTCAAAATCAAGGAATTGTAGGTGTGGTCGCGTGTTCGTCGTTACAGTTGGTCGATTCCTGCGCCAATGGAAGTCGGAGGGGTTGCCGCGTGGAAGAGCATACGTCACTAGTGAGGGGCACTGAAGCCCAGCTTTAAAAGGTCTAGATCTCCTGCCAGGTACCATCTGAACATCCATTCCCTCTATTGAGATCTCCTGTTCGACTTCAATCTCAACTTCAGAAGCTTGACTAAAATTTAACGGTTCTTGACATTGGAATAGGTACAGTAGTAGCTCCAACAACCCATCATCAAATCGTTGAGAGCTCCAAGCTTGCATGCCTGCAGCCGTCTGATACTGCGTGCCCGCCTGACGTAACTTGGCTAGCTTTTTGTGCTAGATTCTGGATGGATCTGGTGTTTAGACCAACGACGCTTCGAATCATTTATTTGGTGATAACACTTCCACTAACCTCCTTTCGCAGTCTCAATTTGACAATGGCTTCGAACGACTTCTACAGCGGAGGCGGCAGCGGAGGCGGCGGGTACGGCGGAGACGAGCGCCGCGGTGAGGGATATGGTGGTGGACGTGAAGAGTACGGCTCAGAGCGTCGTCAAGAGTACGGAAGCGGCGGTGAAGAGCGTCGCCATGGAGGAGGCGACTATAACGACCGCCCGAGCCACGGATATGGTGGGGGGAGGTGATAGTGGATATGGCGAGGAGCGTCGACATGGAAACAACGAGTACAATGACCGTCCCAGCCAAGGCTACGGAGGAGGAGGACGTGATGACTATAACGATCGTCCTAGTCAAGGCTATTCAGGTGGAGGCGGAAGCTATGGCGACGATCGACGCCACGAAAGCAGCTACGGCGGTCAACAACACTCGAGCGAAGGAGGCTACGGCGGCCAGCAGCATTCAAGCGGTACCTCCTACGGTGGCGGAGGCCACTCTTCCGATGACTTTTCCGGCGCAGCTGAGCACGCCTCGTCACATGCTGGAGGCTCCGGCGATTCAGACCTCTTCAGCACAGCGCTCGGCCTACTTGGCGGCAAGAAGTCAAGGCTACAAGAAGAAGACGTTGATGAGGATGATGCTGTCAAGCAGCATCAGAAGCTTTACGGTGGAGGAAACGACAATGAGCAAGCGTCTTCTGGCAGTGTAGGTACTGCTGCTGCAATGCAGGCGCTCAAGATGTTTACAGGTGGTAACGAAGAGACTGGCAAAGGTGGACAGAATAAGTTTATCGGACTCGCAATGGGACAGGCAGCTCAATTGTTCGATCAGCAAAGCAGCCAGGGCAAGACGCAGCCTGGTGCTACGAAGCAGGATGCGGTCGCTCAGGCTGCTCAGATGGCACTCAAGTTCTACATGAAGAGCGAGATGGGCGGTGGAGGAGCCAGCGGTGGCGGCTCAAGCGGAGGTGTGGGAGGCTTGATGAACTTGGCGAGCAAGTTCTTGAAGTAGATACCTCGATAGGGGCGATCTTCAGCTTGAAGCTCTCGGGGCATGTTGATCCTCTGTAAAACGCGGTTTGATCATCCCAAAGTGAGGCTTCAAGAACATCTAGCAAGATTTAAATGATCTTAAACATGATGACGTTTATCATTTTAAAGGAACTATCACTAATAACTTTAACTAATGATACTGATGCTCATTTATATATATAATTAACTTTACCACGGTAAAAATCTGGCCGCCTCTTTGAATGCTGTAGAATCAAAATTAGTTATCGCATTATCCTTTCTAAAGGTAGCTTTAACCAGAAGTTAAGAATCTCTTCGAATTCAAAGAAATCTTTATAGCCTATAGGTTTATCTTTAGATAAAATTGTAACTTCTTCCTAACGAATCCTTAACGTGTTCTTAAGATATTTCGTCAAATAAGTTCAAACTACGTTGAGAACACGTCAGAAAAAAGGTGAAAAGTTATTTAAAATGTATAGTAGTAGGTTATACTATACAGTGATAGCCTTGGTAAATGAATTATCCGCGAGCTTCTAGCATGGTCGAGTTATCTACATCTGCTCATTATGAGGGATTTGATGTAATCTTGCCGATGGACCGCCGACGACCCGAACATTCCATTATCCCAACATTGTATTGACAGCTCGAGCGTACCAAGACACAGGATGCAATAAAGAATAAGAAACACATTAACGTTAGAACAAGATCTATATAGTGAATGTGCAACGGCAACAAGCGGCGCCCCGCGTCGCTTGCTTGAATCTCAACTTTAGCATGCTACTCAGTCGGGAATGAAACTTGACCGTCTAGCGCAATCGTGACACCCACGGGGAGATCTTCTCCTCCCCATCCCCTCACTCACAGATAACGCCATGCTTCACAATTCAACCCTCGCTATGCGCACACGTACGATATCTCGCCCGCCATGACCGACCCAGATCGCAGCCCTCCAAAAGCACCCCCGCTTTCCCTTCCTCTTGCCGCTGCCTCTGCATTCAACGCGCCTGTTCCTCTACCACATCCAGACTCTGAAGAATTCCTACGCAACGATAGACATCGCACGGCACAAGAGCTAGGGCCGGTAAACAACAATCATGCCTCGGCGTCGCGCTCTAATGCGGGGTTGTTGGAACCGAGTACACACTCGAAGGAGTCTGCGTGTAGCTCGACGATACTAGAGAGCTTGAGAAGGCGACCCTCGCAGACGACTACCGCGACAGATGTACCAGGGCCCGAGGAGCAGCAGCTTTACCTGCGGAGGCAGAAGGTGTGGTGGTTTCACGGTCTGGTGGGTTTCTGGAAGAGGCATGTCAGCGTGACGATTGACGAGGGCGCACATAGAGACCATCTAGGTACGTCTAGGATATAGAGGCATTATCTATATATCCGAAAGGACTGTAGCTAACATCCCATAGCCCTCGAGCGCACCTTCCTCGGCTACCTCCGTACCTCTCTCGCCCTCGCCATGACCGGTGTGATAACGGCCCAGCTTTTTCGCTTGCAACATTCTATATCGCCAAACCCTACTATCGGCTATTTCATCCTAGGCATGCCTCTAGCCGCATCATTCATGGTTTCCGGCATGGTGGTGTTGCTTATCGGCGCATATCGGTTCTGGCGGCAGCAGGGAGCGATGATAAGGGGGAAGGTATATACTGGTGGCTGGGAGATCACGGGGATCATGGTATTGAGCATACTTGTGAGTGGACTACTGTTCTGTTATTTGTGTTTAAGCTGACAGTTGGGAGCTCTGCGTGGGGACTTTTGCAATGTTGGTGTGGGTGGATGTGGATAAGAGTTATGTTTAAGTTGGAGAGAATTGCGGACACCCGTGTGCCACTACTACGTACACCTTTCAACCAATAACTAGATTTAGAAGGGTCATAATGTGTAATTCAAAAAAGCTAACACATCATGGGCAATTGGCCCACACTTTTTGTTGAGCCCTAAAAGGTTTCATTCGTTGGCTCTTCGCCGCTTCGCATTGCCCCAATTGATTCTCACTCAGCAAATATTGGAGTAGTTCCATCCGAAGTTTGTTCAAGCGAGACAGGATGTGCGCGACACCATCCATCAAATCGGTAGTGTGATTAGGTAAGGACTGCAGGTGATGGCCGCTCTACACAGCGTTTCGAATTGAATCTCGCTGACCAGGAAGTTTTTGATCAGCCCAAAGTTCAAGCATCTATGAACCTTGACTGAAGCTGCAGCTGACCTAGATGCGGAATGCGATTTGCGAATTCATGAATTTCGAAACCTCGTCATGGACTTGTTACTAGAGTTGCAGGTATCTAAAGACTAAGGGACCGTTTCTGTCGACGTAGTTGTTGATCACGTTCGGGATAGATCATTTGTTCTGAATTAGCACGGTACTGATTTCGATGCCCTAGAACACATAGTTTTAGATGCGATTCCAGATCTCCCTAAGCAGCCGAAGTAAGGGTGATTCGGCAGCGTTACACTATCCACTGCGTGAAGCAGCTCTGAATTTTCAAACCAACTATTAAAGAGATTGGCGCGTGGGCTGGATCCAGCATTCCACCAGTATGGCTCAGGGTGCTGTCTAGATCGCAAAACTGCCGCCAGATCTTGATTAGCAGAGCGCTGCTATGTCTCCACGCATACTTGACGGCATTATTCGAAGCGTGCAAACAAAGTTTGACCAAGTCGAAGTCTGATTCTCAAATAGAGGTAGATATGTGCATAGCAGTGCGTGACTTTGCGTGCCCAAGGACTCAACACGAGAACCTATGCACAGCTATGCCACAATAGGCGAAGTATAAGAGCGTAGAGCTTTGCAGCAAACTGCAAACCAGAAGGATGGCAATCGCAAAGAACAGCCTAGGTTTATACAATCACGAACACATCCAAGAGTATGATGCTCGAAGTTCAGCGTTCGGATCACTTCCATCTACCGAACGAGAAATGTCACATGACGAGAAATGATGCAGCAAGACCAAGGACGCTAGGAGGAGCTCGAAAGTATTGGTGCTCAGGTAGCACTTGCTACTTTAGACGGGCTGCCTAAATGTATCCTGGTAAGGCATGTTGTATTAATTAGCGTTGTTTTTGAGCCCTAATATACTGCTCCCTGAGAAATCCTAGTACAACTTGGGGGCGTGCATTAGTGAGGGAAGCTTCCTGTTTTTTAGTTGCATCCACCGTGATGTGTATGCATCTGCAGCCATGGAAAAGCCCACTGCTATGTATGAGCACAAGTAAATAGAGCGCATTTGACTCAGCGCCGTGGGGGCTGAACAAAGGAGCGCCATGGGCATCGCCGAACGTTGCCGTGTACATGGTCACAAGCCGTACTGGGACCCGCTACAACGGTCCAGCCGGAAGAATGTTCTTCGCATGTGTTCGAACGATCGTATGGCTACACAAGGAACCCAAGAGGCGGGATATGAGCTTACTAAGACGAAAACCCACTGACGTAACTGCCTGCCTGATCTTTGCACATCGTCGACGCTCACCCGTTATTTGTACACGACAACAACATCTCGCACAACACCAGCTTTGGATTCGCCTGCCAAAATCCTCCAACCCGCTCCAACCGCCCACTGCCAGACCTAAAGCCCTTTCCCCACTACACCATTGCACACCCTACCTGTTACGTCGACTGGTCCCCAGCACCTAATATCTCACTCGCATCTTACTCACCCCAGCCCTACGCTACGCCCCCATCCCTGACCGCCACGCAGTCCCCAGCTCCCCAACCCACCAACGGCTTGGTCCAACGTCCTCGTGCCGCAACGCGCTACCCGTAGACTCAGCCCCCACACCGCCCAAATCACGTAAGGCGCCAGCCAGCCAGCCAGCCAGCCAGTCAGCCAGCCCACTGGTTCCCAGCTGCTCCCCAGCGCAAGACCCGCAGGCGGTATCCCAGACCGCTCTTGAACAGGGCTTGACCAGGCTTCTTCGTATCCGGTTCCTCCCGGCAGGCCGCCTTGCCCTCCGATCCACCTCGTTGCATCCTGAGAGAAGCACGGCGATGTCATTAGGCCAGCAACAACAGCAGCAGCAGCAGCAGCGCGCAGATGCCTTGCGTGGCACCGCTCATGCTTTCTGCGCTGCCCTCATCGATCCTCCTCCGCCGAGCGAGCTTCTGTCCGAGTATTTCAGTAACGAGCCTAAGATCACGGAGCATGGGCCCGCATGGGCGACGGCGCGGTTGCCCTTCTTGGGCAAGACTTTTGGTGGGAGGGATGGGTGTGAGGAGTACTTCAAGATCCTGGGCGAGGTGCTGGAGATGAAGTTGGGAGGGGATGCATTTCCGGGCCCTGAGGGGTTCATTGTGGATGCCGAAGCGGACATGGTGAGTGTGGTTGGGAAGGGCAGATTTGCAAGCAAGAAGACGGGAAAGGGGTGGGATGAGCAGTTCATCTATAGGCTGAGTGGTTTTGACGAGCAGGGCAAGATAGGGCACTGGGAGATCTGGGCAGACCCGCTGAGTGCCTGGGATGCGGTGCGTTGGGGAGTAGATAGCTGCTAAGAATCCATGTAAAGCATCAGTGTGTGAGGAGCTGTTGAAGCGATAGGCTAATATTTGATTTAGCGAGGCATTCTATCAGAAGTAGAAGTTGCATCGCATGAATAAAGGTATAGTAGATATCTCAAATTGAGAAAGCTCGCCGGAGCTGTCTGCTAGGTCTGCTTGACCCGAAACCAAGAGCGGAGTACTGGGGGTGTGTTCCTCTCGCCGTGGTTATCCCAAAAACGCCTGGTATCCATGAATGCCGGGTTCCTTTCGTCCCTATGCCATAATCCGTAATCGTGATAGTTCCATCCAAAGAAATTAGTAGTCGCTGCAGTTTAAAAATAATACATCGTCTCGAAGTCCCGCCTCAGTCGACTCAAAGCTCGATTACTCCATTGCCGTGAACAAGCACACCTGCCGTGCCATTTGGCTCGCTAGGAGAAGCTCCCGAAACACCTGATCCACGCCGCCCGCGAAATGGATCGTATAGCTCTCGACCTTGCCCTTCCGCTTCTTTTCGCCCCAGACCAGCTTCATCGGCGCAGCATCGTCGACCTTCTTCCCGCTCCTGCTACCGGGCTTGACGTAATCCTTCTTGTACTCGTACAGCGTCTCCGGCATTACATCGTCGTGGGGGTCGCCCGGCTTCCACACGAACTTGCGGCCGCCATACGTGAACCGCCGCGGCGACCAGGGAATTTTATTCTGTCTATCCGGGTACTCTTTTATTGGGGTGCTGAACGGGCCTCGCAGGTGGATACATCGCGATTTGTAGGCGGCTTTGGAGTCCAGTTTGTCGATGCCCGAGAGCAGGACGGAGATGCAGGGTTGCGGGTATTCGGCAACACGGAAAAAATCGGCGGCAGTGACCTGGTTGTCACCCCGGTGCGAGGCTTCTAATCTGTACAACGAGTATTTGTCGGAGAATTCGCGTGCGGTGTAGATGAACTTGCGGCAAGCCGAGGTGGTCCATTCGCGGGTCCGGTGGAGGTGGTATGTGATGGGCGGCTGCGTGGGGTCGAGCATGGTGTAGAAGGGGATGTCGGGCGAGGGCATCTCCTCATAGAGCGGCGTATAGGACATGGGCGAGTAGTTAGCCTGCCAGGTGAGTAGGTTGTGTACCTAGAGGCCGTTAGTTAGCTAGTTAGCTCCCCACCTAACGGGGACCCGCAAAATAAACATACCGACGACAGGCTGCCGCTCTCCTCATCCAGGTCGCCGTTGGCGCCCCAGTGGTTTGGCGCGGGCACGAAGACGCACTCATTGCCTTCCTCATCCTCGAAGCCGCTGCCGCTCTCCAGGTGCGGCTTGAGCGCGCGTTGTCGCTCGCGGTGGAACATGATCTGGGTGCGTGCGATGCGGCGGTTCTCGTCCGACTTCTCGTCGGGGGATATGCTGGCGAGCGAGTGCTCGATCTCCTGCTCCAGCGCCAGGGCGGCGGCCTCGTGCTGCAGATACGACGTGTCGTAGAGCTGGGCGTGCTCGCTCTCGAAGGCCGAGCTGCGGAGCAGGTCCAGGTGCTCGCGGGTCATCACGTCCATCTTGCCCATGGCGTGGGCGCTCGCTGGGCGGCGTCAGGCGCCAGTGCGTGCGGGCAGGCTCAGGTGGGAGAGGGAGGAGGATGGAGCGGCGGTAGAGAGCAGACGGACAGACGGACAGACGGACAGACGGAGAGGTGCAGAGGTGTAGAGGTCGAGGTGGCAGGCAGAGACGGCCGTGGGCAGTCAGATCAGATGCGGAGTGCAGGCACGCCGCTTACATGTCAGGACTCACGGCTCACGGCTGCTGGTGCTGCTGCATGAGGGTCAACTGGGTTAACTGGACAAGCCAACTGGGCTGAAGAGGCCCATGTCAGCTACAGAGAAGCGCACGCACGCCCGCCCGCCGCCTGGCTGCGAAAGGGGACTAGGGACGATGCGCCTGGGGATGTCCGTAATCAATTCATCCCTGCCCCGTACTCCCAAGCCGACCTGGCCTCAGGCGCCGGCTGCCCGCCCACTACGCCCCCCCACGGCAGCTGTAGATTGTTCAATGTAACCGTCCACGCGCGCGCAATCAATACACAGTGCAATGCTGCTATCCTTAGCCATCGACGACTGCCCCATGTGCCTCCCAGCGGGCGCCGTAGCCCTCGGCGGATCCAGCGACCGGTTTCCGCATGAAACCCCCCGTTGCGCGCATAACTGCCAGCGGCCTGCGTTTGATCAGGTGCAAAGCGTAAGCCCACCAGTGACGAATCTCACTCCTCGCTAGCGACCCTCCTCCCCCCTCCCTCCGCGGTTCGTCGAGCGTTGTGCACGTCGAGCAAGGCTTCATGCAGTCACTCGGACACCGACTCCAGAGCGGTGCCACTCACCTCGCGCCCAGCAACGCTCAGTCCCCTCGCTATCCCCAGAACGTGTCCGTACCTCACATTGTCCGATTAGCTTCTTCGAGAAGAACCTGAAACCTTCCATACGAGCAGGAAAATCGCCTGCTTGCCCTGATCGAGCAGCAATCCTCCGTGTCCGACGGACGCGTCTATCACCAAAGTGGTGATTTGGACGTGTACCCCCGCGAGATCACCCAGGGCCCGGCCAGCCACGACCCCAAGCCATCCGGCTCCTCGCGCCCCGAGCGTGTGGTGCCTCGATGGCTAGGGCTGCCCCGATAGGCACAGGACCATGGCCCCCAGTGGCGAGTCGATGGCCCTCTGGCCCGTCGCAGCCTTATCCACCCAACGGCCAAGTGTCGAAAACCATCCTCCCTCCGCCGAGCGTGCGACTGGCGTAACGGGCGCTGTCTCGGAGAGGCAAAGGCGGGCGTGACTCAGGGGCTAGCCTTGTGTTATGTGTGACGGTTCCTGAGGCTGCATGGCTCATCACAAACACGTCACCACCAGCCTTTCTCGATCAATAAACAAGACGGCCAGGATGAGGCCGGCAGCGTGTCCCACCAGACGTATTGAATGGTCCACACTTCTTTACCCGCCTGAACCGATCGTTGATCTCACTGACACCTGACAGAGCGCGAACTTGGGACCTCCTATATCCGACTTGGTGTGCCACCGTCGGACTGGCCTCCACGCGTTCCCTCGTCCAACAGCGCGCGTATCGACCCAACATCGAAGGAACCCCTTACATGCTAACGAGACCGAGGAAGCGGGAAGACGTGCGCGCGCACATGGCCACGATGCGAAGCCGCCCCGAGGTTGCCGCTCCACAGCAGCAGGGAAACGTCCTTCTGTCCTCGCGATGCCTTCCCCTTCCGGTTGTTATGACAGTGTTTGGGGACACAGTCTACCTTGCCCATGACGTTGACACACGCTTTTGCTGCTTTTTCTTGCTCACGAGAGCAGAGTGCGACCGTTGAACGCGTACCTGCGCCAACGTGGTGAGCGGAACATAATCAGCTGGGCTTATAGCCAAGACCCTGTCATACTGCCATACGGCCGGAACCACAACGCGACTAGTCATAGGTGAATGTCAACAGCCCTACGCTGCCGACAGTACACAGCTTCCCGTATCGCGGGCATACCCGAAGACTCGCGGTGAGGCTGGCAGTACGCGCGCACACACCACGTCCTGCGCCGCTTACACATTGGGGAATATGCTCGCTGCGCCCGTCCTTGCAGCAGAATGCTTCGAGGTAGGGCCGGCTGTTAGCGGTGAGCCGTGCTGGATAGCTCACGCTGGATAAGTGCGATCGCGTACGCTAAGCTACTAGTAGAAAGTGATACAGCTTGCATTCCAAATTTTTCCGTCCAGGTAGGGTCGGTTATATTGTTGAGTAGACCTCACGGAACCCGGCGACGTACGAATCTCTTCGCGGTGAAATTAAAGTAAGGACTGTGGAAGTCTGTAGGGTCTGTACTCGGTTCTCTGCGCTGTGCTCCGTACAGCGCTCCATCATCTTAGTTATGGCCCACTGCCATGTACAAGCTAACATGATGTAGCGCTTTAAATGCATGGATATTGCGAGATGAAAGAGACCAGAACATGGCTATCTGGGTATCAACATCTGTTTCGTCTTGAATTGTTGTCGTCTACGTGTGTATTCTAGATGAGTAATTTCACATACTGCACTTGCAGCTTTCGAGGTAGAACATTCAATCTTTCTATTCGAGTTGACATCTGACACACAGTACATGCGCTTACCTCATCACTTGTGCGAACCTCTTTCATGGCTCCTTCCACTTCAGCATCTTGTCACTCCCTATTTCTATCCTCTCTCCTTTTGGCACATAACAAACATTCCCTCGTACTAATATCAAATAGGACCGCGGCGATGATGTGATGTCACTATTTCTGCCTGCCCGTCAAACGACCTCTACTTGCTGGGTCAACATGACAATTTGAACTTCAGAGCCCTTCACGTGGGCGATGTGTGGGAAGTTCTGCTTCACCGTGGAGTTTGTGCCGCTGTACAGAATTCTTAATAAAGCCAATCGCCCAATATGGTAGTGACGTTGAATCGCCCTCGTCGACCGACTCAACTTCTTCTTAGCTCTTCTAATCTCGTCTGCCAACGTTAAGACCACCACTACAGATGGAATACTACGCATGCGCTCAAGGTGACCTGCAACGAGAACTCTCTCGGCGTGGACATAGTCCAGATGGGAATCACGACCGACTAAGCGAGCGGTTGAAATATGACGATAGCGAGCGAGGGAGCGAGGCCACAACTGTGCAGAATGCACCTCTGACGGCCATACCCGAACTAATGAGGTGGAAGGAGGATCCGGTATTTGGCAAGACAGCACAAGCCAACTTGTTGGTCGGTGAGAGTACGGCTCCCCTTCGCCTTCTTGTTTGTCCCCTTGCTAAGCACCTATTGCAGGGATCGTATACTGGACAACAGGAACCTTCTTCCCGACCCTGCAGCTGTTCTTCGCATCCGGTCTCTCTTGCACGATCGACGGAAGCGAGCTCGCCGACGCTTTTATCGGTCTCGATCCCACACTTCGTCACCGTCTGACGGATATTACCCACGAAGAAGACGGGCACCTCGTCAATACGATCATGGCTGAGAGGTTCGCAGCCAATTCGTCGTCGATAGGCATTCTTGAGGCGACTCTTGCGGGCCGGAAGAGCATATCCGTCAAAAACATCCAACGAATCTCGTCGTCCCAACCGCAGACCGCCATCTATCACGAGGTCCATTTGGTCGTGGGACTGCGTCTTGAAGGCATGAAGAACATGGGTTATGTATGGGCGAGGGTGCCGAGACCTATTGTGAATGAAGGAATTCGCGTTTGGGGTCATGTTCGCGTCGCAGGACTGAGAAAAGACGTTCCGGTGCCCTTTGTTGGATTTCCCCAGAAGCATGTCAAGCCAGGAGAGGGAGCGACTGTGGTGGAGAAAGGAAGTATGATCAACTCTGAACGCAGTAAAGCGCAAGGGCCTTTTAGGCGTTGAATGGACCTTGTGGCTGCGATTACCATCGAAGTCAGTTATTTCAGGATTATTGTCGGTTCTGGCGCTTCATTGGAGATGGAAGATACCCATGGGTTTTGTTCTGGAAGATGATGACGCAGAGGATATGTTCTTTGCCGGATGGAGTTGCGGAGTTTGTCATCAGAAACGTACAAGCGTAGCCACAACGGTAGATAGATTGCTTGATCTTTAGTATACAACAGTTAGTGTACCGTCGGTAACTCGGCCGCACTCCGTACTCCACATCGCTCCGGTCCTCCGTTTTGCTGAGGGGACTGGCGAGTTCCTATCCGATGGACTAGTGGGAACTTAAAACTAGCCTCAGTCCTCGCATCTCGCAACCTCCCTCTACATTACACACAAACAGCACACCGAACAAGCCCCTCCAAACCTACAGTCAGTACCAACATCCAACTAGCGTCTGAACCTCGTTGATCTCTCCCAAGCGAACAACGTCTAACAAGATGTCCAAACCGGCCCACGTCAACGTCCTCTACCCGCGCAAAGACGGCGCTACGTTCGACATGAAATACTACCTCGCAACGCACATGCCGCTCGTTTCGAAGAGCTGGTCTAGCTACGGTCTCAAGGGCTACAAAGTGACGCAGTAAATATCCCACTTCAATTCTCCTCCTCCTCTTCCTCCTCGTCCTCCCAACCCCTTTACTAATGCATCTCTCCCAATGTCTAGGTATGCTGAAGATGCGCCGTACACCGTTGGCTGCCTGCTGGAGTGGGAGAGCATTGAGGCGTTCAAGAAGGCGGGTGCTGGGCCCGAGGCAGCGGATGTGTTCGGCGACATTCCCAAGTTTTCGAACGAGAAGCCCACGCTTATCGCTGGGGAGTTGGTTGGTAGTGGGTAGGGAGTTGTTGGCAAAAAGAGAGGGGTCGGAGATAGGACGGGGATTGGGTGGTGGGGTTGGGTGAGGGGCATTTTGCAAGCCGAGGCATCTTTAATGCAGAGCTTCTTTTTCCTCCATCATGTATAGGTCCTTCCATTGACTCGATATGAACTATTCATTTTGTGATTCGTCTCCACTGTACAATTGTTGTCCTGCCAAGCGTACTTGGGTTTCCTCAATCTGTAATCCCGAGTCAGCTTCAAAAATTTTTTTTTTTTAAAATCAGCACTTAGACGTTGGCAAAATAAGTAGATAGGTTTTCAGCAAACTAACCGAGATGACTTACGTCTAAAGAATAAACTAGTTTCTGCAATATGTTGCGACAAGGGACGCAAATGACGTTCTTTGACGTTTCCTCGTATGCCATGGAGCGCTAGCACGCATACGGAAGGTGAAGTCACCCATCCGCTTACAAGACCGCAATGGTGGATATGGCAATGCGCGATACAAGAGGCATGGCAGAGTCACGCAATTGTTAGATATACAGGATGCGGAAGGTCCCTTGATGGCAATGTATCGTTCGTGCCTGGCGGGCGGGAGTGCCTGGCATATATATTGGCCAGGCCCAGGCGGAAAAATGCACACCAGTTAAGTTCTCACACAGTTTTTTCAAGATGCGCACTGCAATTTTGGGCTCTGTATACCTTGCGCTGGTGAATTTTGTCGCTGCAAACAACGATCAGCTTTCCTACGATGGTTACAAGGTCTACCGCGTAAAGACTGGCAAGAATCTCCAAGCAATCCAGGCGAAGCTCGCAAGCTTCGACTTCGAGCAATGGAACCATGACTCCGCTTCCCATATCGACATTGTCATCCCACCTTCCGAGACTGCCTCTTTTGAAGCTCTCGGTCTAGACTTCCATATCATGCACGCCAATCTCGGAGACTCCATCACTGCAGAGTCTGCACCCACAACGGCCAATGCTCGGCGCCAGGATGATGGCTTATCATGGTATGATTCATACCATCCGTATGCGGATCATGTGCAATACTTCGATGACTTGCAAGCAAGCTTCCCGAATAATTCGAAAAAGGTTAGCTCAGGCAAAAGCTACGAAGGAAGAGACCTCTACGGTCTGCACTTGTGGGGTAGCGGCGGGCCAGGAAAACCGGCAGTTCTGTATCACGGGACAGTGCACGCAAGAGAGTGGATTTCCGCTCCAGTTGTGGAATACATAACGTACCAACTGGTGACAGGATACAAGTCAAATGACTCAACTGCTCGCACCTTCTTGGACAGCTACGACTTCTTCATCCTACCTTTTGTCAATCCCGATGGCTTCGTCTACTCGCAGACGACCAACCGTCTTTGGCGCAAGAACCGCCAGCCGGGACCCAACAATAGCACCTGCTATGGCCGCGACATCAATCGCAATTGGGAGTTTGCATGGAATGCGACTGCCCGTGGTGCATCGTCAAATCCTTGCTCCGAGACGTACAAGGGAGAGGCACCGTCTGATACGCCTGAGAATAAGGGCCTGGATGCTTTCGTGAGGAAGCTGAGGGATGATCAGGGAATCAAGTTGTTCATCGACTGGCACAGCTATGGCCAGGATATCTTGAGCCCGTATGGCTACAACGAGACCCTATACGCCCCTGAACTAGGCAAGTGGACCAAGGCAGCTAATCTCGTCTCGGGAGCTATTCGAGAAGCAACGAGTGACCGTACGACTTTTACGTTTGGGCCTAGCGGAGCTGCCCTGTATGCAACGACGGGCGCCGCACCGGATCACGTGTACAGTATTGGAGGCGCAGATTTTAGCTACACTATTGAGCTGAGGGATACGGGAGATGCCGGGTTCGTGTTGCCGCCGGAGCAGATCAGGCCGAGTGTCATCGAGCAGTGGGAAGGACAAAAGGTGTTGATTAGTTTATTGGATGAGGTTTTCTTTGATGGAAGGGGCCCAGCTTGAGGGACTACATATTTGGTACGATATTTATACATTGGAGTCGCAACTACTTATATGGGATGTGGCGATATCGACCAGAGGCGACAGCTCAATGCGCTTGGTCTTGTTAGTGTTGCACATACAACTTCTTCAGATTAGGCCCAGGGTTTGAGCGTTCACAATCACGACTTCAAGAATATCGTCCTATTTGACGCTGCGATTCAAACTCGAAGGATCAGTCTACAAACAGATTTAGGGTGGTTGTATGGGCTTCTCGCGCTCGTTACAATCTCGCCGGAATCCTTCTCCCTCCGCCACAGCGCGGCACATCGCTGCCTCGTCTGACCTTCTTGTGGCCAACAGGAGTTGAGTGGTCTCATTTTGAGCCGATGAATTGGCGACGCGTCGCTTGGCGCGGTCCAGCTCAACTACATAATCCCTTACAAGTCTTCTAAATCCCTCACGAACAGCGTCTGCCATTCAACCCTATTGAACTCAACTCAATGTCGTACAAGACAGCGTGTTTCATTACTCCAGTACGCACAACGCTGTAGATCAGTAACGAGGAAACCATAGCCGACTTTCTAAGCATATTCTCAGTACAATCCACACCAGCAACATGGCTCCTCTTAAGGACCAGGCCAAGGGGGCCTCCTTTCCCAAGAATCTTAAGGAAACTCCTCATAGAGTAAGGAGCCCAATAAGGCGCACATTAGCGACCATGAATATTGGCGATATGGCTTACCTGATAGTAGACTACCAATGCCTATATTCTCCCAACCAAGACTCAACTTGCGGCAGCTTCGAAGTCCGACACCCTGCAAGCGATCCCTACCAAGATGAGCAAGCTGGAGAAGAGTGGGCTACCTATGGTAGGCAAAGTAGGTGAGCAGCTCGAGCGTAACATGACGTCGATGCAGGTACCAGCATACAAACCGGCCCTGAAAGATAACGGTCTTCTTGATGTTTCTAACGGACCTACACACCTCGCTCACATGTAAGTCTCACATAGTTTATGAGGTGTTGACCAGAAACAATAAACTGACGCTTTACTAGTACGCAACTCAACAGCATTCAGTCTCCTCTGCTTAGCTTAGCGGCCGAGATCCGGAACATCATTTGGAAGTACGCATTGGGCGGCGAAATCATCCAGCCTTCTAAGATACCGATGTCGCAGTCTGGTCATCTTCATCCTTTGGATGCCGCGAAAGTGGAGTATGAAAAGACCATTTGCGATCAACGTGGCATTCAGCCTGTCCACGTGCCATCGGGACTTGGTCTTCTGGGAGTCTGCCGCCAAACTTACTACGAGACTTCCACTCATGTGTACGAGTTCAACACATTCCGTTTCACAGACTTCTTCACGAAGATCCCGGGTCAATTTATCCTAGTCGTCGACTTTAAGCCATGGGAGAAATGGACCGCCAAGTTGCTGCCCGGTCAGTGCAATGCCGTGACTGATGTAGAGCTCGATGCTCAGGCTTGGATCCTCTATAATCGCCTGAGCTACCGCATGCGAGACACATTTCCCAGCTTGAAGCGTGTTCGTATCACGACCATCGCAATTGTAGAGTTGGTCAAGTTATTGGAGTCGAAAGAGCGTCGGACAATCTCTGATTCGGAGAGGTATGTCAAAGATCTGTTCTGCGTAAAGGAGGGTGAGCATGTGGAGCTTGTGGTCGATCTAGTACATCAGACAGAAGAGATCGTTTCGGCTGAAAAGATGCAAGACAGTATGAAGCATCTCCATGGCGTCAATCTCGCTTGGAGTATACTGATGCTTAGGTCTATGAGGGATTCACGAAGGCTTCGAGGAGCTCGTCGCAACTAATATTTCGTATCTGGTTGTATCTGAGCAAGATAACTGAGCCCAGTCGAGGAGAGCCCAATTAGGAGGCTGGTATGGTTTCGGTCGCTCGTAGGCCATAATATATATCGAGCTTCATTGCCTCTCTCTATCTCTCTCAATCGCTCTTTCAATTAATCCGTCTCTTTTCATGATAAGCTGTCTGTGCCAATGTCGCCCACAACTACAAGACCGTCCTGGTAATCTTGCCCACGTCACTGTTCTCGCAATTCGTGCCGTGGCCTAAAGGGAAAATCCGACATGACGCGTGTCAGCTAGAGCACGGAGAGGAAACGCGTATGAAAAAAGCTCTTGCTGAAAACAACAAGTTCGACTTCAAGTTCTAATACCCTCCGCCTCGCCATGAACACTTCTGTGACAATGGTGACCTAATCCTCAGAAAGACCTAAACGAAGCTCGAGAACATGCAAGACCAAGCAAACAATAGCACGAATGTCAAGCACTAAGAAGTCGCCTTTGCTCCGTTATGTAGCTGAGATCCGAAACGTGGCTTTTGAATACTCCTCCAATTTTCCGTGCGGATGACTCTTGCATCCAGCAATCGTGAAGAGTATGCTAAATTACGGGTTGAGGCATAGGACAAATGACCTCGGTAAAGCACTTCCTTGAGTTTGTCTCCAGATTGCGGCGATGCTATCTTCTCAGAGCAATTTCTACTTCTGGCTCAAGGATAACTGGAGCCTAGGACTTTTAGGTGTTTTATAGCCTAAGCCCAATGTGAGAATTGTCAAGACGAGCAAAAGTACCATGGTACTGGTGTTGAAAGTGCCAGAATTGTGCGTCGATGCCAGAAGACACCGAAGCTGGCGGCTTGGATTTCAGCACTCCAAAATAGAGCGGTGGAGAAACGGCGAGAAACACACATCGCACTCACCCAAGTGCTCTTTTTGAATTCTTAGCATGAAGAAGCGGAAAGGAGGCAAAGAACAAGGGCCCTTTTCATCGTTGTTTTAGAAGTGCATGGCGATGGCAAAAGACATGAAAGTAGTTTTTTCGTCTTCTTTCTGCAGACTGAAACCGTGGTGTGGATACGGTGTGAAGAGGAAATATAAAACGGGCAAGAGGGTAACGATTCATATAGATTTTGGAGAGGTGAAGAGGAATGGGATAATCAGCAATGCTATACTCAATGGACTTTGAAAGAATCAAGGACCGTGTTGATGTTATATATTACTAAGAACAGCAAGGTATCGTTTGAGTCGATACTTAATTTTCTGCTAATTGAAGGCATGAAAAGAGCACTCCAAGGTATCCAAAGTTTCCAAGCTACACTTCGTCCCACAAACTCCTTTTGCTTCGTGGGCGATCACACCACCCGACGTCTATCATTCACTGTGTTCTGCCCCGAGACCTGTGCGGCTCTCGAAGCCGCATCATCGTCCTTCTGCATCAACAGGTATTCCCGGTGTCGTCGCGCCCTCCGTAGTCTTCGCAGCTAACACTTCCTCAGCAGTAGGCTCCTTCGGCAGATCGACGATGACGCCAGGGTCTTGACCCCGTTTCGCTAGCATAGCGGCTCGTTTCTGCGATACAGTCAGCAAGGGAGCCGCCTCTAACTCCCGACTTCCCTCTTCCGCTCCTTACGCAAACCAGGCCGATCAATCCACATAGAAGAACGGTGTATGATATGTACTCACCTCCTGAATCTCCTTCCCTACACCTACCCCACCCTCACCCAGGAATTCCGCCTCGATCTCATCCTCCTCGCCCAGCCCCGGACTAACTACGCTCCCTTTCCTTTCTCTTCCCACGCCAGCACTTTCGGGCTCTTCGTTCGTCCCTCTTCGCTTTATCGCATCCGGACTTGCAGGAATTCCATCCAGCTCGACAGGCGCCTCATTGATGGCGGGGACACTCGTATCGATGAACGGCGTGCGGGTGCTCACCGAGGCGCTCGTCTTGTGCGGGAAAGTCGTCGTGCGAGCTATAGGCGAGATGGGAGGCTCGGCGGAGGTGGGGGCGGGGAGAGGTTGGTGGGGAGATGGGGTTAGGATCCGTCATTCTTGCGTGTCGGTTGCGATCCTGTATACTTCTCGAGTCGCGATTCCAAGCTTCGTGAAAGCGCTTTTCGGGGTTTGTGTGACTGTCAAGGACAGAGGCTGAAAAGTATCTCAGCCCAGGCTGAGCCGCTCTTGCAAGGCTGCAACGCGCAGCACGACAGAATACGCGGTCCAACAAACGCCCGACCAGCCGTCAGCCTTGTATGGCTGATGACGTAGGCGCCCCCACTCGTCTCGCAACGCACCTTCCACAGGAAGGAAGTGGAACAGCAAAATCCCCGGAAGAGCCTCAGGGTCTCGTGCGTATGCGGGCCTCTCGGCTTGCGTGAGATTCCGCAGCTTGTGGTAGGGCAGAAGCCCCGGTGGTGTCGGCACACGCCAGACGGTGAGAGCTTGGCCGGCGTGTTCCCGACCGTTGGAGATCGCCGTAGAGCATACAGCAGACGAAGCAGCCAGAGAATGGAACTGATGAGACTTTTGTTGCAAGTGTGCGAGACAACAAGAGATGCCTTGCGCCGTAGACCTAATCACAGTGCTGAACGCGGGGCAGAACACGCTAAACCCTATGCAGAAGACACCATGTATGGAAATAAGAGCATGGATATTTGCTTTTCGTCAACGCCTGCTAAGTATACTTACAGGTACAGGTAGCCCAATAATCTAAGACCCTTGCTTCGTCCAAGTCATTATCCAATTCATGAACAAATATCCATGCAGACGGCTACAATGAGCGTGCAGTCCTGGCAGTAACTTCCCGAAATTTCTGACCGTTGAACACTTCAAACATTCATTGATTTGCCTTTGGTATCGCGAATCCCATCACATATCCATCCCCAGAGGAAGTCTTCGGATCCTGCGGCGCCTGAGAGCCGTCAGTCGAAGTAGGCAGATTGTGCAAAGGCGTGCTCACCCCCATAAAAGGTCCGCCGTTGGCAGCAAAAAAGTTTGCACTGTTTTGCTGCCCGTTTGTCGATGCGCCATTAGGAAGACCCTCGCTCTGCATGGGCATACCACTAAGGTCCATAGGGAAGAAAGAATTCGTCGCGTCCATATTAGGACCCTGGATGTATGAATCCCATGCATTCTGCAGAATGTCAGCTATGTTTGAGGACCGCAGGCGCAGACACTCACCCAATCAATGTTGTCTGCGCTGGGCAGGTCCATGTTCTGGAACCCGCCACCAAAAAGATTTGAGAACGGACTAGGAGCGCGATCTTGCCCATTTGTAGTTGCGCCAAAGTTAGGAGTCAAGCCTGTCGGCTGCTGTGGGGCAGGATCGTTCAACAAGTTCGGAATAGACGGCGGGTAGCGCGTCTCAAACATGTTGGCTGAGTTTGGTGTCAAGCCGCCGGTGCTCAACATGCCCAGTGTCATCGCGGCAGAGTGCTCGGGCGCTACGTTCGCATCGTCCATCGAAGTCGAAGGATTGAAAGTGGGTGCTCCAGAAAAGCTTTGCTGCTGTTGTCGTGTCGATTGATGTTCCTTCAATTGATTTAACATGACGTTCAATGTTGCATGCGCTTTGTATGCTTCCATCGAGTGCTCTTTTAAGCCGTCCCAGATACCCACAGCAGTCTCGATTGCTTCAATGATCTCGTTCCGCCGATCTTCGCTCCAGTAGTATATGTCGGCAGACGCCGCTCTACCTTGGCGTTCCCCTCGTGCTGTGTGGTAAAGATCAGAGCACACTATCATCGCAGAGAGCAGGAAGTCAACCGTTGTGAGCGACGATATGAACCACTTTACGTTCCGCAGCCTACCACCTGGTTGGCATTCTCGATGAAGCGTAGCCTGATGCTGCAACATCTTCATCGACGCATCGATACATGCTCGCCTTGAATAGCTGAACCGAGGGTTGACCCTCGACGCGGATATGAATTTCCGGTGGAGAACGCATATAATCTTCAAGTACAGCAGATCAAGCGTAAAGCGTTGCATGATCAGCGTCGAGGGATCTCGTGCTGCTTCATCCATGGAGCGAATCTTGAGATGGGGTGATATCCGGTCATGTAATTCTCGTGCTTGGTTGTCGAGTTTCATTACTTCTTCGTAGGAGGCGCAAGTAAGGACTTCCGTCAGTTCAATAGCCTCCCCAAGCTTGTAGATCAATCGTGTTCGGTTGATAAGGAACAAAGTAGGCGTCGCTTCCTCTTCAGATCTTGAGGGTGGTAATACCTTCATGTCTTCAAACAATTCGTCATCGAAGATGTTACGCGGAATCTCAGTGTTCGTGTCGCGCGGACGGACAACTGGTGGTAATCCAACCTGCGCAGAAAACAACAGATCCATAGACCGAATAGCAGCCCAGACTCTTCTTCGCATCTCCCCCTGGAAGGCCGTAATGCCGGCATAAGGCCCCGAATCCCGATGCAGACCCATCCTCATAGCTAATCGCACTATGATGCCGGTACTGACTATCATGCCAGCTTGAGCATCTCTACTACGAGCATAATCGGCGTATGCGTGCAATACCATCGTTTCCAGCATATTCGTGATGGGCGATGTGATATCGGCTGCTGCTAAACATTGCGCAGTATAGTCGCGGTACTCGGTCGACATTGCCCATGACCGTCCTCTATACTCTGGAGGCTCATCGCCCGCTCGCGAGTACGACTGCAATGCTATACACATCATGGCAAACACCATGCCTAGCCAGATAATAGGTGTATCATTGGGGTTCATCCAATGACTGTCGTACTGTTTCTGGAATGTTGGCCCATGTATGATATGGATTCCCGGATCATAGGTATTAAAATATCGTGAAACGAGGATATCGGCAGTCGGCTTGGGAGGAAATCGGGAGAGAAGTTCGGTCTGTGACATGGGCTTCTGGCTGCCAAACAGGAAGGCAGTGCCAATGTTCGAATCGTCCGTGTGCATCGCCTTGTAGCGCTTGAGTTGTTCTTCATACTGCTTCTTGTGGTCCGCGAAGTAATTCTTGACTTCCGAGATCTGCTTCTATTAGCTTTGAAATGACGCGAAGGCAGTGTGCAGGCATACCTCGCCCAAAATCGCATACCAATGCGCTTCCGACGCGAATATGGCACGGTTGTTGTCGACCTTCATGACACCAATAGACTTGGTCACATTCTCGACCTCGCTTTCGTCACCCGGATCTTCTTCGGGTATTGATTCGGGGCTGATATCGTATGGGTGTTCGATGGAGCCATTGCTGAGACTATTTGCGATGGCGGCCTGGGCGGCGGCTGGTCCAGCACTCTGGGCGCCATTGGTCATCAAAGAAAGAACCAATCCTTCAAGACGGTCAATGCGATTTTGCATGTCATCTGGAGTAGTGGCGGAGCCAGTGCTGGACGCGCTCTTCTTGCGATTGCCTGGAGTTGCGTACGTACATGATGCGGTGTCTCCCCGCTTGGTGCAGTTATCGCAGGGGTGGCCACGATTGCATTTCAGCCTGCGAAAATCAGCACTGCATTCCAACAGCAATCGGATGATAGCCTACTTTCGGTGCCTGCAGGGCCCGCAGGACAAGGGGACGCGATTACGCTTCCGGACCACCCTGAACTGGGGGTCTGGGGGCGAGTGTCCTGCGCTGGACGAGGTCGTCGACGGAGGGGTGGGAGGCATGGTTCCACAGGCGCGTCACTGACGGAGGGATCGGATTTAGGGTCGTTAAATCCGAGAGAGTAGTGAAGGACTATTTTCTTTCGCACCTGCTCGCGATGGAGAGTAGCCCGGAGCTAGAAGCGGCGCAGGGGTAGCGGTGCGTCGCACTGGCTGGCGGCGGGCTCGGGTGCGCAGAAGGAGTGGGCAAAAGGTCGAGTGGATGCGACTGCTCGACTGCGGGATGACACGGTCTTAAATCTTTCGGAGGAGCGTCGTAACTCCACGCCAAGCCGTGATGGCCTTCAGTTTAAGAGCGACGGGTCCAGCTGCTCGGCGGGGGTCCTCCTACGCCTTCTTGCTCCTCTCTAGACTTCCTGGTATCTTCGCTGGAGCTGTCGCAGGCTCTTGCTCCGTAAGTTTTCGTTCGCGTCTCTTGTTCGTATGCTCAGATTGTTCGGAAGCAGCGATTGTGAACCCTGGGCAGGTCCCTCACAGCCACGATGCGCGAGAAGCCCCTCTTCGGGTAGGGGGAGGGGACCAAAAAGGCTCCGAAGCAGAGACGTAGCCCAATGAGCTGGCCTACGGCTGTCGCGGGTGATCTGCTCGAGGCTCCTCGGTCGCTGAAGCCTGCGCGATTGGTATCAGCCGTCGCGCAGCCAAAGCGCAATGAAAGGGTTACCTACAAGCACTTGATCTGCCTCACCGCTTGTGCAGAACTAGTTGCTCGTGAAGACAGGGAGGCGTGCCGGTCAACGGTGTCAAGGGGGTTTGATCAATGCTCCCAGAGGTGCGTTGGGGCGGCGTCGAGTATGCGACGAGGTTGCGCGCGAAGGTTGGGGGCAAGGACAGGAATGTTGGCGGGCACTCAGGCATTTAACTCCGCCTTCTTTCAGACGCGGTCGATGCCAAGAGGCCTGTTCCCATCGCTCCCCCCTCGTCACCATGCTCATCCATGCAGGCTGGTCTTACTAATCCCTGCAGTAGCAAAGGCATTCATGAGTCACACACCGCGGCACCAACAGCCCTCGAACTGCTTGTCCTTGTGACTTCCATGGGCTGCCGTGGTTTAGTCGCACTGCTCTGTGAGGCGGGGTCAACGCACAAGCCACCGACCTCATCACCCTATCGTCGCACCAAGGTCCAATGCCGAGACTACCCATCAAATCCATAAAAGCTTGCATCGACTTCGAATCTTCACTTGGGCCGTCAAGAGCTCACGGGCAGAGAGATCTTCCAAGGCTTGATTGGGTGTCTCGTTCAAGTAATTCACCTCTCTCTTAAAGTCACCCGAATTCATAAATACACACACTGTCGGTAGAGAGGGCATCATTGCATCGACGACAGCGTAGCAGCGTCAAATGGCAAGTAAGGCAAGGTAAGGATAGCGTTGCTGCGAGGTAATTTCGAGGCCATTAGCAACCACTTTCTTCTCTGTCATCTCCAGCTTTCCCATTCCAGTCCCCCTTCGTCTTCTCGACTTCACCGACACCTACATTTTATGCTCCACTCTTCTCATAAAATTTCTTCCTCTCCCCAGTCCACAGTACCATCATCTTCCCTTTCGCATCCCACCGTAATACTCCACCTGTCCCTACATTGTACTGGTAGTAATTCTCTGTCCCCCCTTTCACTAACGCTTTCCTAAACGTGATATTGATCCTGCCCTTCTTTGCCTCGTCACCCGCTCTCTTCGGAATACTGTGTAACCAAAGACTTTGCGTCTTCCCACGCATGAGTACCATGTCTCCTGAACCTAGCGGCAGCTTGATCTGCTTCGGCTCTGGCACTTGCTCTCCGGAAGCGGAGGGCGGGATGGGCTTGTGCTTCATGAGGAAGTCACGTTTCGCTCCGAGAGAGAAGGATGCGATGGCGGGATTGGTGCCCAGGAAGCGTTCATCGTCTGAGTGGTATGATATCGAGTCTTTGCCATCGGCGTAATAGTTCACCAAACAAAAATTATATGTCTCATTCGTGGTTCCCTCGGTGAGCTTCCGGAGGTGATCAAGACATTGCGGAATAGGGCGTGGAATACATTTATATCGACTCGCCTCCACTTTCTTCCCAGATTTTGCATCGACTATGTCCCCAGCTCCATCAAATCTAGCAGTGTCGTCTACACCGAAAACAGTGGTGTATCGCGGCGTGTTGATCTGCGTTTCGACAGGTCCGCGCTTGATGTTGTACTGTACGCGATAGAAGGGCAGCTCTTGTCGAAGAAACTCAAACACACCCGCCGCAATTGAGGACGGTATATATGGCTGATAGTAGACAAGGTCGAGATCTAATTGGTCTTTAATGAGCTTGCCTTCTTCCGCAGGAGCGAAAGCAAGTTGTTCTTGAAATTCGATCGGAAGATGCGGTATTGGGTGTGGATAGGATGGATGTGTCGATGTGTTCGAACTGGTTTCGTATTTCGGCTTCTTTGGCGTTGCTGGCTTGAAAAATGAGTCTAATGCGCCTCGCTTCATGCTCAGAGTTCAAAGAAGCACGATTGAAGAGTGACTAGTCCTCCTGATGGTACCGCGTTTTCAATGTAGAGTATTGCTTTAAAGCCTTCGGGATCGCGTTGAGTAATATGTGTAGAGTTCTGCTTAGGGTCCGAGACGCGTTCCGATACAGTGAACTTAAACCAAGGACCTATAATGCGCACAAAAAGATGATACTGTCTGTTTGAGAGGCGTAGAAATATGGAATTGGCATGCGATGACTGAATCAAAACTGTAAGGTTAAAAGCTAGGTCTTGACTGTGATGCCCTTCACGATGAACGCGAAATCGATGATGTCATTGGTCAAATCGCGTTCACGCTAGCCCAACGCGTCTGCGACGAGAACTCTATTCTAGAATCGGAATCTCAAGCTCGGTGACAAACTTACCCCAAAAAGATTTCGAGGGCTTGTCGCTCATAGATTGTCATTGGTCTGCATCCACGGTCCTGCAAGACCTACAAGGCAACACGCTAGCCCCCAACTGCCATGAGATCACTGGTCAGATGAGACGGGAAGTAACCTGTATCATGACATATTCCCCTAGACAGGCAGGTAGTACGCCTCCGCGTACACCAGGAGATATGCAGTCATCTACAGAAGAATATATATGTTTGAGGAGAAGCTCTGCGATGTTAGCAAGTGAAGAATGATGAAGCTACTCACATACGCCTTACTACCCACATCTATCGGTCTCGCACGCGCTCTGAATTTAGAAGTGCAAGACGAAACAATCGTTCATGGACCACTCGAACACAGAGCTAGCAAGCATGCTCGCACTATCGGAGGTACCGGTCTACAACAACATAGACAAACAAGTGAGCAGACCAGCTAAGCTCTTAAGATTGAATTGCTGACTGATACAGCACGTTTCTATCAATATCACCGTTGGAACACCTCCCCAGGATTTTTCAGTCTTGCTAGATACTGCATCACCTTTCCTCTTGCTTCCCTCTTTCACGTCGCCCGCGTGTACACCGCATTGTCCATCACCTATCTGGAATCCCAACGCTTCTTCAACAGCAGTAGACCTCCACACAACCTTCAACGCCTCCTACGGCCTTACGCCCGACAATATAATGCTTGGTGAATTCTACAGCGACACCGTTGGTCTCGCCGGCGTCACAATTGTCCAATACCCACTCGCGCTCGAAGAAGTAATCAGCACAATATACGACTCTCAGCAGTGGGGACTCATTGGCTTAGGAAAGTAACTTGCAGAACCGTGAGGTGAATGGGTCTGTGGTTCTGTGGGAGAATTTATATAGTTCGGGATATATCAAGAAAAGATTGTTCAGCGTATGGCTAAACAGCCAAGATGCGACAGAAGGAACAGTCCTCTTTGGCGGCGTAGACGAGTCGAGGGCGTGTGGGGAATTGAGGAGTGTGCCGTTAACGTCCAAGACCCCGACACCGAACGGCGATGCTTTCACAGGCTGGTCCGTGAACTTAACCTCGTTAGTGAGACGAGATGGGCGAACTGGTGAAGAAGAGTCGGTGATCAGCAGCACCTACGATGCCATTCTCGACACCGGAAGTCCAAACATGTACGTTCCGCAAGACCTTTACGATACTATTGCGGCGCCACTCAACGTTACAATGCGAACTTACCGCAATACGTCTTACGTACCTTGCTCGTTTCACGCGTCGCCTAACTCGCTTTCTTTCGGATTCTTGGGTACGAACGGGGCTGAAGGTCCGCAGATTCGGGTGCCGTACAGTGAGATTATTTACCCGTTCGGCATGCCGGCGAACTTAGGCGAGGTTAGAGATGAAGATGGTACGGATTTATGCTATCTAGGTATTCTTTCGAATAACGGCTCGGGTATATTCTTGCTAGGGAATTCGTTCATTCGGAGTGCGTATGTGGTGTATGATGCGGACAATCTAGAGCTACGATTAGGGCAGTCAAGGTGGGAATAACGCTATGGGGCATTGGTTAGAATGAAAAACGCGCTCTTTACGATATGCCTAAGCGATGAAAATTTGTAAGTGGTGATGATTAGAAGATCGCAGGATGTGCATTGAGAAGCTACGAAATGTACCTCGGCACAATTCGGCTCTACCTTCCCTTTCCCACCTCACCCACCACATCCTCGCATGTCTTCTCGACTTGTAGCCCGCACTAATACATAGCATTCTTCAACCCTCATACTCTACACAAACCTAGTAAGATCGGTTGCTCCCTCAAAACTCTCCCCACCATGTCCACCCCGTTCGACGTCATCGCGATTCTCACCCCCAAGCCCGGGAAAGCCGATAGGGTACAGCGCTCAGCATTCTCCAGCACCCTGAATATCACTCACAGACCTTCTAGGTAGAAGAGCTTCTGAGGACAACTGCAGAATCTGTAAAAGCGAAGGAGCCGGGTACGCTGAGATACCAGATCAATCGTGAGACGAAGGGCGATGCGCCGACTATCGTAATGTTGGAGACGTACGTTCTTCTATCCCATCGTTTGTATACGAATCAGTGTAGGCTAACAGGGCTTATGATGGTAGGTATAAAGATCAAGCTTCATTGCAGGCACACGGAACGAGCGATTACTTCAAAGAGATGGGGAGGGCAATTAAGAAAGAGGACTTGCTGGCAGAGCCGATGAAGATCCTGTTCACGAAGGATGTTGGTGGATATGTAAGTAAGTTGTAGAGCCAAATCTATCTAAATCTAGCTGCTGCGTAAGGATGCACTCTTGTTTCTCGTATGCGCGGAGCTCATTAGGGTAATCAAGAATTGTATAGCGAGCCTCTGCGTGCTCGCCACATATTGCCATATACCTCGGATTTGGTGGATGTAATCTCACTGAGAACTTATGCCTCGGTATTGGCTCTTTTAATATCTTTCAATGAGGTCTTGATACTATCGACGCGCAAATTTCTGTATGATCTAGGAGATATTTGCCATCGATTAAGCTTGATTGGAGTCAGCTGGCGCAAAAACAGACGTCTCAGAGAATGTAGACGATATTGCGATTGACCGCTGAGCCATTGCAGGCGTGGGTCCTCGTTCCATGTTTCTGTTCATCAGCTTTCCGGCTAGACCTCCTCTTGAGCGCAGCGATCACCCCCTCGGTCTCGCTATCAGATTCTTCGTCATCAGAGATCCATTCGACATGGCCTATCACATCATCCGTCATCTGCACATCTTCTTCATCTGTCGTCTTCAGATGCATATACGGCCGCTTTTCCAACGCTAAACAGCATGGCCAACATGTTTTTACTGGCACGATCCGAGTTTCATGTCCGCGTTGGATTGCAAGCGCCGCGGCTGCCAATCGTGCTTGCCAATTGCCTCTTGCACGTACAACCCCAACTTCCGTTGGGCTATCGAGAAGCTCCTCCCAACTGTCAATGGCTACAAAGTCCGACATATCATCTATCGGTGGATCTTGACCAGAACGATGACTTTTGCATTCCGGGATGATCTGAGACCATGTAGAATCGAAGACATTCAAAATATTCAAGTCGGCCACCCATTTGCCTCGGTCATATAGACCGACAGCTGCCTCGACGTAGCTTGCCTCTACATCTCGATTACCCCTGGACCCTACGTCGATGGGCAATTGCCAATCAGTGAAAGAGAGATGCAGACTTGTTTCTGCGAAAGAGTCCTCTTCTTTGCCATCGAATGGGAAGTGATTCACAAGGTGTAGATCTTCCGAGATGTCTCTCGTCTGAGGGACTGCGGGAGAGACGAGCAAAGACATTCCAGTCTTGCCCAGGTTTCCAACAACCCGCTCTACAGCCACGGTCGATGTCGGCGTACATGGGTCTTGGAGTAGGCAGCTTGCTACATATATCGAGTTACCGCTGGATATGGCTAGAACACCGTTCATCGCCGAAGGGTGAAAGTTGAAGTAGCCGGATTCGAATCTTGCAATACAAGCAAACGTATCCTCGCGGCTAAGTGAGAAGCCACATAATGGATGGAGTCGAGGATCAACATCTTGTGGTATCCATTGGTGGTAGTAGAGGGGCTTCTCAGCTGCTCGAAGCTCTACGGTTGCGTTGTGAAGGTTCTGATACACCAAAGAAGCTGTTTGTAGAGACCTAAGGGTCCGTAGTAGCTTTTGCGAAAAGCGACCTTCGCAGAAGTGGCTATACAGCTGGTCAGCTCCAAAAAGGTGTTGTTCGAATGCCCACAATACATGCGGAATGATAAATATATTAGGCAAAGCTCGAAAGGTCGGTCTGTTCACGGACTTTGGCTCGATATTGGGAGAGAAGGCAGTCCAAAAATTGATACTGATGCTGTAGAGAGCTGCCATTTCCGGGTCACCAAAGACTCGGGTGAATATCACCGTACATCCTTTAGCATTCTTCCAATCATCATCTTGGCATTCTGCTGCAAGAAGAGGAGTGTAGAATTGTCGTGGAGGGTCCTGCCATTGATATCCATCAGGCTTGTAGATCAACGGAATGTGGTATTCCAAAGGGAAAGTTGCTGTTGTTGACCATTGGTCAGGCGGTTCCACATCCCTGTGAGAACAATGTAACCATCGCATGTAGCGATTTACAGGAAGGACTCCACCTCTGTACGGAAGCTTTTCCACAGATGTAAGCTCATACATAGTCTGCACCCCGTCGCACTTGCTCTGAATTACCATCAGAGTTCTATGATTGCCAAAGTCCTGAGCAATATGTCGTAACATTCTTACCCGTTGTGCGCTTCTAGGTAAGAGACGGAGCAAGGTCGATGGTGCCGATAGTCCAAATATAGAATCTGACGCAGGATCATCCACAAAAAGTGGATAACGTCTGCGACCGCATTTTATAAGTTGAAGTTTCGCCATTTTACCATCTGGTGATGCGTCTAAGAATGCACGGGAAGCAGAGGCAAGCAAAGCCGTCCAAGTTACTGCATCTCCTGGAATATCTACATGACTTTGTAACTCTACTAAGAGTCTGGCGGCCAGGTCTATGTCATTTGGATGCGATATCCATCGACGGATTAAACTACCCAAAGCGACATAGACTAGGTCTTCGAATGTGGCCCTGGAAGTACGTGCTGAGAGTTGTCCTTCTGACCGAACCGGTTGACCTGAAAATGTGTTAACAATGAGTATACGCCTATAATGTGTTGAATGTCCTGGCATGACTCACCATAGTACCGTAAGAATGCGAGTGGTAGCGACCAATGAATCCCCTCGCCACTGCGCCGTAAGTCTTGTATGCCAAGTGTGAGCACTCCCCCTTGCACAACATGGGGATCATCTTGTGCAACTTTCGTTGCTGCAGAGTTTTTCCCTGTGCCAAAGATGATCATATCGGGATATAAGTGCCAAGACGAGAGTCCAAGTAGAGGGGCACCAGTTTGAACACTCTGGGGTCTGCCAGAGACAAGATTGTCAACTGAAACCATGGCGGTAATCCATGCGTCAACGACACTGTCTGTGAGACTCAATTTGGTGTTCACAGCAAGTCCCAAGTTGTTCAAAATTAGCAAAAGCTGATGTTGGCGACGAGCATTCGCTTCATCAGCTGTGCGACGCCAAGCCTGTATACTTGTATGCCAATTCGCAATTTGTTCACGGGATAAAGAAATCTTTCTGGATAGTTCCAATTCTACCGGATTGCCTGAGCTAGCTAGAAGTCGTTTCCGCTCAGCGATCAGCTGCATCCAAATAGATATGGCTTCTGGTGGATCCCACATGCGAGAGAGCATACATCCAAGCAGGTGGACAGCGATAGCAGAGGCTCCGGAAGTTGCGGCAGCCCAGACTGCCGTGCCTGAGGATGGTTAGAGAAAAGCGACATATAATATCTGTACATGAACATAGTGTGCATTACATATGGATAGTATAAGACGCTAGTAGTGAGCCACAAAACATACCGTCCGCGCCAACTTCATTCGCGAAAAGTCCATGTCGCGAAGTACCTTTTGGGTTGAAGGTTGGCGACTTGGCAATCTCGCTGCAACGCAACCCGTAAGCGCGTATAAGATTCGACACATCTGGGATGAGGCTGCCGAACAAAACACCTAATTGCGCAGTCGTAAGGTGTGACTGGCCTTCGTCGGCATCATTCTTCCTTCGAGCAGACAAAGATTGGCCGATGTCCCGATATTCGCTTGGAGGCTGCACTTTGATTAGGGAAAAATCTATGTGGAATCCAGCAAGCGCGATATGATTCTCAAGCTGATTGGTTACCAGTGAACTCTTGATCTGGGGGACACTCATAATGAAAGAATGGATTCCCCGGCGTATTTGAAGCGGAATGCTCTAGCAATAAAGACGACTCGGACGTTCGTGGCGTTGAGTCTTATTCTATATGGTAGGGGTACCAGGCTGGGGCAGTGCTCGTACAATAATTAAATGATTGCGGCTGCGGAGAGATGGCGTGGCACAAGGCTGAACGGACAAGGCTGATAGACTTTTTGCGGAAAACCATAGAAAAACATGGCTTACCCTAAAAAGAAAGAAATTCGTGGGTTGCAGCGTATTGAATGCCGAAATAATCATTTTAAAGAAGGTATGCCAAGGTGTGGTGACACGGAAATGGCGAAACGCGCCATAT
The DNA here is from genome assembly GCA_027946365.1 of Kalmusia sp. IMI 367209. NCBI lineage: Eukaryota > Fungi > Ascomycota > Dothideomycetes > Pleosporales > Didymosphaeriaceae > Kalmusia > Kalmusia sp. IMI 367209. The sequence continues at coordinate 717,875 of JAPEUQ010000017.1, read as the reverse complement.
TGTGTAGGCTCTGTTAGTACACATGACTTTCTTCTCTAAATGTGTTCAAAACTCAATGAAATTGCTTGAGAGAACGATGGATATGGGTTTTCCAAATCACTTTTTCTGACGTATTGATATTGAAGCACTAAGTATACATCAGCTCGTCTTTGCTTAGAAGAATATCTCTGCAAATTGTATGCATGGACGACCCACGCTCAAAGCGAGATGTACATGATGCAATGACATAATTTGTTTAATCCTCCTGATCGTAAAATGACAAGTATCTCTGGAAGCTTTTTATAGCGGGTTTGCCAAGAGAAGGTTATGTTAGTCAGCGTTAGGAATGTTTGCGGGATTGCTTGCCTTGCTAATGGATCGATAAGATTCGTTGAAAATCGACGAATGTTTTGGTCATTTGTTAAAAGTGAACTTGGCAAAAGCCTCTGTCTTATTTACTACTTGTCCTACCTGACCACTTCTCAAAAGGTATATCTGTTCACGGGCGGCCTCAAACGCGCGATGGTGGATACAGAGATACGACTGAAGCTCGTTATTACTAGAAAATACGATCAAGGACTCCAGAATGAGTGTCAATGTAGAGATTGTGACCCTTGTAGTCTATAGCAAGAGCAGACGATAGCGTCGAATCCTTATATACCTGAAGCACATGATGATAAATCATTTGGATTTGGGCGGCTAGGTTTTCTCAATTTGTAGATCACTATTTACCTCGGAACAGCTTGTTCATGCGATTGCATACCAAAAACACGAGATGAAACTCATCCCGGTGTGCGTCGATGTCGTGATGTTGCATGGCCGGCTTCTTTGTGGAAAACAACTCTATAGCCTTGACCGCGTCGAAACTGGTGAGAGTGAAGGATGACATGCGGCTGACATGTATAGCAGAAATGGATCCGTCCAAGCGCACTTTTGTGGAACAGTACAAGTACTCACTTGAATAGCTTCATCCTCAACGTTTCGTGGCGATCGGAGTCACAATCAAGATCTCGCTCATGGTCAAAAAGCTTATCTACTCTCCGATCTGGAGCGATGGTAGAAAAACAAACTTTGGCGGCCACCCATTCGCCAACACGAACGTCCGTACCATCAAGCCCTAGATGAAGGCTACGGAGGGCAGCCATATGTTCTTACGCATGGAGAAGAAGCCTGTCCTCGTCCTGCGCATCCTCGCACTCATCCATTATTGCGACACCCTACATAAACAAGACCACAGGAATTTCGCCCCCGAAGACGTATTGAGTCTGCCTTGCAGGAGGAAGGAGAGAAGAGCGCATACTATTTTCTGGAGCGGAAAGACGAGTTCGCCGATAAGTATACGTCCTAAGACTAACTTTGGTAGTTTCTACACGGACTGGGTAGCGAAACCGGAGAATAACAAGCACAATCAACTACTTGGGCCTTACCCTCCACGTTGGCTAGGCAATGTTTGAAAATTTAGCGGACTTCTCGGGGTGCCGCATGTGGGAGAATTAATAGTCGATTATTATCATGCAGGATAAAGGATGATTGGTATCTGTGCTGGGAGCATACTGCAGAGCATATATGACAGAATACATTGGTACTGGCGTACACTGCAAGAAGATCGGAGACGAGATTCTTGATTCCATGGTTGCTGCGTGCTCACCGAATAAACGAAACTTAAGCACCATATAATATAAGAATGAATGCAGCCACTTGCATTCTGATTGATATGTACCAATCTTGATTTCGAATAAATTTCAAGACCCTCGTAGCTCGTTTTCGCGTTCAAATGACTGTTCATACTACCGTAAGTCGCTCTAAATCCAGTAGATACATCAAGCATAATAGAAATCGTTAGAGGCATCTGAATATATCTCCCGAAAACGTTCCAAAACAATTGTTTGAAAGGGTCAAGAGCATGATAGAAAGGTGTTGTCGTCATCGGAGGTTTCTTCGTCCGATTAGCGCGTCACGTGTGGACGCGTTTGCTTGGCTTGCGTTCAATCGTGAATCCCTCTTACTTCCCACCATTTAGAGCCCCTCAATTCACGCAACCCTCGCGGCTATGTGAAACCACCTTTCAATGTTCAGAAACCCACGAGAGAATCGTGCGTTGCCCTCCACCTTCCACCTCGTTCCTTCCACCGGCCGGCCTCCGTCGCCACCCCGCTCCAGCTCCCGTTCTGCCCCTCGTGCAACTATGCCTACTGGCAAAACCACCCCAAGAAAAAGTACCTCCAAGCTGAAGGCAGCTTCTTCGCAATCTAAGAAAACGCCTACACAAACGACGCTCGTCCCGACCGATTGGGGAAAGAAAGCCACTGCGAATAATGCACGACTGAAGCCGAAGGCTACACCTAACGGTAATATCATGGCTTTCTTTAAGAAAGCGGAGGAGCAGAACAACATGATATTTTTACAAGATCGGAGCGCCAGCCCTAAAATTGTCCTCGACGATGACGAAAGGGTGGCAGGTGGATGGAGCGACGAGGTGCCGAGCAGCGTTATAGATACGGATAGTAGCGCTGAGCGATACAACGAGAGCGGTGGAAGCATCAAGAAGCGAAAAATGAGCGAGGAGATGGAGACACCCGTGCCGGCATGTTCACCGCCTCCGCCAGACGCGGACACAACATTATTCAAAGTCCTACCGGGTGATGCTGTTGAGCAAAGCCTGCAAGCTCGCAAAAAGGCTGGCCCATTCGTGGACGACTCTGGATCTGAATCGGAATCCGAAGAAATCGTGTTTTTTCCTAAAAGAGGTACGATACCACAAAAGGGACCTATCGAAGAAGACGAAGAATCTAAACTATTCGAGGATATGGCTCCCGCAGACAGCCTTGTACCACGCATCGCACACATACCGCCGCTTCTCAAATCTGAAGAAACATCGCAATTCGAAGCAGCGGGCTTCGATGATTTCGAGGGCTTGGAAGACGACGACCTGCTCGAAGGCGAAGAATTCGACGAGCGGAGATGGATGCAGGAACAACAGAGGCTCGAGATGGCAGAAGCTGGTTTTGAGGGCGACCCTGACGATTTCGATCCACCGCCTTTGTTTCCGGAGGATACACCGGAGGATACATCGCGCACCAATACGGTTAATGACGAAAAGGCAGGCGATACACCGTCATGCCCTCTATGCAGCGCTCGCCTGGTTGGTTTGTCGGAGCAAGGAATTTCTGAGCACGTGAATGCATGTTTGGACGGAAATCCTTTGCCATTGCCCAAACCAAAAGAAATGAAGGAGACTGTACCATCGACGACTACGAGCCCTAGGATGTTCAAACGACCGCCGCGTCCAGCTAAGCCTGGACAAGAGAACCCATTCAAACTTGAGGATTCAGGTGCTGCGTCGAAATCAGCATTTTCCAGACTAATGTCAGGCCATGCTGAAGATGCTGCGTGGGCGACCGCAGCAGCAGCAGAGTCGGCCTCAAGAGGAAAGCCATCTTATCAACGCACTTGCCCTTTCTATAAGATACTTTCAGGCTTCTACATCTGCGTCGATGCCTTTCGATACGGCGCTGTCAAGGGACAAAATGCGTACTTTCTAAGTCACTTCCACAGCGACCATTACATTGGGTTGACTGCATCTTGGAACCACGGACCAATCTACTGCAGCAAAGTAACAGGAAATCTTGTTCGGCAGCAACTACGTGTAGACCCCAAGTGGGTGGTGGATCTGGATTTCGAGAAGAAGACAGAAGTTCCAGGCACCGAAGGTGTACATGTCACTATGATATCGGCTAATCACTGCCCGGGTAGCTCCCTGTTTCTGTTTGAGAAAGATATCAGCAAAGGGAAGAACCCAAAGCTACAGCGCGTACTTCATTGCGGCGATTTTAGAGCTTGTCAAACACACATTCAACATCCGTTACTGAGGCCTGACGTAATCGATACTGTGAGTGGAACGGGCAGGCAGCAAAAACTCGATGTGTGCTATCTTGACACGACCTACCTCAATCCAAAGTACGCTTTCCCCCCACAACACCAGGTCATTCAAGCATGTGCGGACATGTGCGTAAGTCTGAACAAAGAAAAGATTGACGATAGCGACGGGTGGGAACAGATGAAAAAAGAACGCGCCGGTGAAGGCATGGTCAAGTTCATACAGAGAACCGCTGAGGTGGAGGCGGAAGTGAACGGCGACGATCCGACTGCAACGAGCTCCACAAATATTGGAGTGAATAAGTCACGAGGTAAATTGCTCGTCGTGGTGGGAACCTACAGCATCGGCAAAGAGCGTATATGCATGGGTATTGCCAAAGCATTGGGTAGCAAGATTTACGCTCCAACTAGCAAGCAAAGGATATGCCGCGCTCTCGAAGACCCTGAGCTCAATGGTCTTCTCACTACTGATCCTCGCGAGGCCCAGGTCCACATGACGCCGCTCTTCGAGATCCGTGCTGAGACATTAGACGACTATCTCCGCGATTACAGTGACTGTTTCTGCCGCGCTGTTGGCTTCCGTCCCTCGGGTTGGAACTATCGACCACCCAAGAGCCGCTTCACAGAGTCCCCTTCCGTACAAACGGTCCTTCATTCACAAAATTGGAGAAGCCAGTTTTCCATGCGCGATCTGACGCAGCAACGTGGCAGCACGAATCGAGCGAAATGCTTCGGAGTCCCGTATAGCGAGCACAGTAGCTTCAGGGAGTTGACGATGTTTTGTTGTGCCCTGAGGATAGACAAAATAATTCCTACGGTCAATGTGGGAAGTGCAAAGTCGAGAGAAAAGATGAAGGGGTGGTGCGAGAAGTGGGCTATTGATAAGAAGAAGAATGGTCTTTTCAAGCTAGACAAGGATGGAGGTGGTTGGTAAAGCTTCCAGATTAATCGACAATTTCTGCATCTCTTCCCTTTGCATTGTCTGTCGATGTCTCAACGAGCGTCAACAAGTCAACTTGCTTAGGGCTCACATAATATTCACGCAAAGCTAAACACTTGGCAGCTATATACCCTGGTCACTGCGGAGTACCGCACTGGCTCGTCTACTTCCCTCTCAGGTGCGGACTACCGCTTTTAACGCTGGAAGCTGGGACGAAGGAGACACCCAAGTGCATTAGACAACACTAGCGCTTACCTTTGGGATCTCTATTTCACAATGCCTGTGCAGGGTGACCTTCAGAGCCTTCGGTGCGAGGAATGAACTTGCTGAGTGCTACTCTTCTAGTAGTTAGGTTGTCAGTATTTGCAAGCAGCACATCCAATCCATACGAATGTATTGATGTGAAGGAGCAGGTAGCGTCTTACGCGATAAAAACATGGCAACCTATGTACAAATACCTATACATTCCTCATCATATCACGACGTAAGCTCCAGTACCTTTTCCACGTCGCACATCCATTTGCTATGGCATCCCCATTTCCTTCCTTTACGCCCACTTGGCGTACTTCCACATATACACACATCAATCCCCTCTCGAACCCTACTATAAAATCCTCTATTAGCGGAAAATCCGTTCTAATCACCGGCGGCGGCGGATCCATCGGCACTGCGACCGCGCTCAGCTTCGCCGGTGCCGGCGCAACCCATATCGCACTACTCTCGCGCAAGGTAGACAAGCTGCAGGCCGTGAAAACTTGCGTGGAGGAAAAATATACGGCTACAAAGATATATATATACCCTGTCGATGTGACCGACAAGGTTGCCATCGACTATGCATTCGCTTCGTTCTCTCATGAGATTGGAGGCGGAAAAGGAGAGGGCAAGATCGACATCCTCATTTCTGGGGCAGGACATGGCCTCATGCACCACATCCGCGACATTGATCCATCGACATTCTCTGCACATTTTGACATCAATGTCAAAGGAGCGTTACTCGTCACCCAGGCTTTCTTACACCACGGCAAGGAAAATGGAGTAGTGGTCAATCTGACGAGTGCAGCGAGTTTGATGCCCACGGCGCAGGCTTGTGCGTATAGCGCGAGTAAAGCCGCAGCAGCACAGTTCTTCTCTGTGCTACAGGTGGAGCATCCAGCGCTGAGAGTATTTAATGTGCATCCGGGAGTGGTGGAGAGTGCAATGAATGAGGTGAACAAGATAACTGCTATGGACGATGGTAAGTGCCTCCGTCTCTTATTTGAGACTAGAAGTGGGTGGAAGGATCATAACAAGGTACAGTGAGTCTCCCAGCAGACTTTACCGTCTGGGTCGCTACCGAAGAAGCGGCGTTCTTGAAAGGCAGGTATGTTTTTGCAAACTACGACGCTAAAGAATTGATGGAGAGAAAAGAGGAGATTGAAGCGAGTGGACTTCTGAGTGTGTGGCTGGAGGGTCAGCCTAGGATTGCGGTGGCGGAGGTGGACAAGGTTCTTCAAGGGAATTAGATCGTATCCTGAACTTAGTTATGTCCAACTGCTATCATTCAATACCACCAAAAGCCCAGATCCCAGCCATATCATACTTCATTTTTGGTTCCTCACGAGGATTTTGCTTCGATATGCGCTATTAATAGACTTCAACAACAAAACCCGACCCTCGCATCAGTGATGCAGTTCCCTGCTCTGATTAAAGTAGGCTTATGTGTCCACTCCGCCCCATCGTGTCTGATCCTAGCATTCCAATCCTACTGCTCCAACATCCACATAGAAATATTGTAAACCATAAGAAGAAAAGATCTAAACAATTTTCTGATTGAATGCAGACCTTCATCATGATGATTATATATGAGCAAGTGCCCATAAAAGCGCCAAGATTGCATCTGTCAAGCAACAAGGAAGTAAAGATGAATGTGAATACATACGAATCTGATTCGTAAATATACAGGACCGGCACATGCAGCTAGAACCCAAATGAGAGAAATTTCCGGTCTCAATGCTAGTAATCAACCCAGGGTAGCCAATTCCCCAGCCAGAATCTACACCGAGCAGCTAAAGATAGATTGTTTTCGGATGGCTTGAGCGTGGGTGTTGTGTTAAAGATATTTGTAAAGAACCCTACGGTCCTTTTTATTGTGGTCTACTCGTAGCATTTGTCTCAAGTAGCCTTGGTGATTCTTTATTAAATATGTCCGAGATTGTGTCCTTCCAGGTTTGCATCGTGTGAATTGCATGGTTCATAGAATCAACCGAGTGAAACAGTGCTGTGACAATGATCGAGGATGACTGAAAAATATGCTTATGACAGCCCCTACATCGCCATGAGATCAGGCTCGAGATACCGCAGTGCCGATGCCTACTTTTATGGAGGATGGTATTCGCCTTCAGGAGTCTAGCTTTTCTGACGGCGCACCACATGTTGGCTTCTTTCGATTAACACGCACAGTTTTGAACTATGCGAGGGATACATTCGCACAAAAAATACATGTTTGAGGACCTCCGTATAAAGAGGAAAGATTGCAAGATTTTGTCGGCGCAGCGAGAACGAGCAAGGGCGCTAATGGCGATGAATCTGGCTGGCAGTTACTATGAAAGATGATACTGAATCCGCACAGCAAATGGCATGTACACAAGGCAACCGACAAACAAATCATCAACCGAAGGAACAATTTGTATTACCCCATGGGGACCCCACAACGGAATCCCTGCTCATTCACGTTGCGTCGGCCGAAGTTACCGTACGCGAGTCAAATTCGACCCACTCCCCACCAATTGCAAGGCCTATTGTTCCGTTGACGCAATGTCTCGAAGCCGTTTACACTGCATCTGCCCGAACGCCAGTCTGCATTCAGCTACCTCTTGAAGGCTCCATGCTAGGCAATTGACCGCTACCGAGAACGCTCGCGGAAAAGAATAACCCAACTGTACTGGGGTAGGATCTACAAGATAACTAGGTACATTGATCAGTTGCCGAGGCAAAGATGACATACTATAAGTGCGCGATGGACCAAATTTGCTCTCATTCCCAGCTTGTGTGCATACTCAAAAACAAGATGTGGAACCTCTTTGTTAGCTTGCTTTCTTTAACAGCAGCTGTTACATCGACACCCACGAGCAAAACGCCTATTACTCGTGTGAAGAATGGTACCCTTGCCGGTTTTTACTCCGAGACATACAATCAAGACTATTTTCTGGGAATTCCCTACGCTCAACCACCCGTTGAAAACCTCCGATTTCGACAAGCCCAGTCACTGAAAACGGGCTGGAAGGGTGTACGGGACGCGAAAGAGTTCCAAAAACTCTGCGTCGGATATGGGGTATGTTTCTTTTACCGCAAGTCATACAATTGAACTAATTTATCCAGCTTGACCAAACCTTTTATGAAACGTCTGAAGACTGCCTTTATCTCAACGTGATACGTCCGGCTGGATACGAAAACAGAAAACTTCCGGTAGGATTTTGGATTCATGGCGGCGGATTCCAGAATGGAGGGGGTCCTGACCAACGCTACAATCTCTCGTTCATCGTCGACCAGTCCGTGGCAATTGGAAAACCTATCATAGCCGTCTCACTCAACTATCGTCTCAGCTTGTGGGGATTTGCTAGCTCCAGTGAGCTCGCCCAGGAGGGATCGCTCAACGTTGGGCTCAGAGATCAGCGACTTGCTTTGCATTGGGTTCAGGAGAATATCAAGGCTTTTGGTGGCGATCCTAATAAAGTGACGATCTGGGGAGAGTCTGCAGGAGCTGCCAGCGTAGGATTCCAAGTAAGTAAATAATCAAGTGGGTTCCAAAGGATATGCTAACGAGGATAGCTTACTGCTTACGGTGGCCGCAACGACCACGTCTACCGCGCAGCAATTATGCAATCCGGTGGTCCCATCCTCTTTGGAGCGCAGGGAGGCCCAAATAAAACCCAAGCGGCTTTCGACACAATTGTTTTGCAGGTGGGATGCGCTTCAGCAGTAAATCGCCTCGAATGTCTCCGTAAAGTTCCCTTCGAAACCCTCAACGCCACAATGAGCGGCACGCTTTCATCGACCGCTGGCTTTGGAGTAGTTACCGACGGAGACTTCGTACAGGATTACGGCAGTGCGCAGCTTGAGCTTGGGCAGTTCGCCAAAGTGCCTATCATTGTGGGGGCTAATAGCGATGAGGGTGCTTCATTCGCCCCATATGGTATCAATTCCACGGAGGAGTTCGAGGCAAACCTATCAACCCTCCCAGATTCTTATCGAAAGGCCGTAGTGAATGCGTATCCTGACGACCTCCATGTCAATGTCATTCAAAGCCTCGGAAACCAGCGCCCAGCTCCCCGTTTCGGAAAGCAATTCCGTCGTGTGGCGACCTATTATGGGGACTATGTATTCATCGCACCAGCGAGAAGAACTGCCAAAACATGGGCTTCACACGGTCTCCCTACCTACAAATTTCGCTTCAATGCCGATCAGAAAGTTTTCGCTCCCGAGTTGCGGGTCAGTCATTTCAAGGAAATACCTTTCGTATTCCGCAATATCGAAGGCATTGGTTCCAGGCCTGATATCAAACCGTTCACCGGATTGGGCCAGAATTATATCGAATTAGCGTATTTTATGAGTTCAACTTGGGCTAGCTTTATCTACGACTTGGAACCGAACAGCTGGAAGGGAAGGAGCAAGAAGATTCCACAGTGGCCGAAGTATAACATTCGTAATCCGCAGGAATTTGTCTTTGAGGCAAACGTTACGAGCCACGCCGAGGAGGATACTTATCGACAAGCGGGAATAGATTTGATCAACACGAACGCGATTAATGTGTATACAAGGTAATATAGTTCCAGATCTAACGGCCCTATTTGTGTAGCGTAAAGCCTCCCGTGGCATAATGAATCTTTGTTTCAAGCACATTAATTCTCTCTTCACGATCCTATCAAATTTGAACTTCAGAGACGTTACTTTTCATGCATTTCTCCCTGGAAATTCAGAGTGCAGCTCGAAAGATATAATGTTTTAGTTGTGCTATCGATCGTCCCTCTCTCAGCGTGTCTGTAAATTTATCAGCTCGTTACCACTGCTATAGTTCGGGAGAGCTATGCGGAGGCGTTACTGTAGGGTGCCCGAAAAAAGCCAGCCTCCCGTTATAGGTACAAATTAGGACACCCGTGCTCGATGGGATGCCTCTGATCTTGGAATTATTTTCACCGTCTTGAGGTTGGATTGCTCCGTCAGCCATTTTGAACAATAGGGTATAGCACTGTGCTGTATGTAGCATGGCGGGAAGAATGCTTACTTGCAATCTCTCACGACACAACACGTTTGATCTTTCACGCCCATATCCAACTAAGGTTGCTCAACGACCAGCTTAACCGCCGATAACTTGTCTTCTTGTATGCCTTCCGTGCGGTCGATAGCCTCCTTCATCCCTTCGAGACCCTTCTTCGTGACGACTCGCATGAGGTCGACAGCCTCCTGGATTCCTTCTAAGCCCTTCCTGTTGACGACCAGGGGTGAAGGGGCGACCTTGTAGGCCCCTTTAGCCAGAGCCTTAGGCAGATATCCACCAAAGGTGGCAAGTGTCGTTTCGAACCAACAGTCAGGGAATGGTTTGAAGTTCTCGGCCGTTGGCTGCTTGACGTTCACCCCCTTAGGCACATCTTCCAGGTTGTCGACAAAGTTGGACGATGCAAGATTGAGCTAGTAGGAGCCGTATCAGCTTCTCGTATGGGAGGTGGGGGTAAGGCGCCTTAATACCATCTGCTTGGACGCTGCCGCAACCTTGCAAGCCGCGACATTGCCATTCCTCAATCCGGCCGCCATAAAGATACCGGCACATGCACCTTTGTCGAGCTCTACGGCAACCTTCTTGGTCACATCAGCATCTTTGTAGTCGAAAACCTGGACGGCGCCGAGGCCTTTGACGTAGTCAAAGTTCTTCTTCGAACAAGTGGCTATTACGTCGTAGCCAGCAGCCGTAGCTAGCTGGATAGCATTGCTGCCGACAGCAGAGCTACCCCCCCAGACTAAAATGGTCTTTCCATTCTTGGGCTTTCCTAGCTCGGGGTAGTTGAGGTGAAGGTAGTCCTTTCCGAACAAGAACATAGCGCTGGTAGCGCTGCAGAGGCCAAAAACGACAGCCTCACAGTACGCCATGTCGCCTGGGATTTTGGTAATCAATTTGTACTCCAGGGCTACATAGTCCTGAAAGCCGTTATTAGAGGTAAAGCCAAAGACGCGGTCGCCGACACGAAACTGGGATGCAGCGGCAGAGCCCGGGACCACAGCTTCAACGGTACCGGCAATGTCGCAGCCCAGAATAACTGGGTAATTGACCATATTCCTGTCCTGAAGCATATGGTCACAGGGATTGATGGCCCAGGCATGCACCTTGACCAGCACCTTGTGATTGCCAAGCTCATCGTTTGTAGGGAGCGAACTGTCGCGGATTACGCCGGGAACCCCAAATGTATCCTGCCAGACAGCGCGGTTAGTGGGAACAGCCATGATGGGTCGGCGTGCCGGTTTGTTTTGGCGGTAGTTGGAAGATAGCGATATTATACGTCGAAGATGGGCGCTATACCAGAAATGCGCTTTGTGTCTTGCGTTGAATTCCCCGTCTCGTTCAGATAGATCATCCAAATTCGATGCGAAGATGCAGACTTATAACCCAAAAAGATCCATCCACCGACAGGCGGACTTAATACCTCTAACACCTCTGGTGGGCCTGAGTTGCACCGGGGTTAGCGTCTTCCCCGAGATGACACTGCTACCTTTGTAGTCGTCGACCAATGGGAGACGTTAGTCAGTGTTCCTCAATGGTGCCACCCTGTGACTCGCGACACCAATTCATAAAAGGCTTATCATACTATTTTCTTCTTTCAGTCTAGTCTCAAGAGTAGAAATCACCTATTGAGGCTATGCTATACCTTACCTTTTTTAGGTCATAGAATTCTTAAGTAATTTGTCGTCTCTACGCTAATATGAACTAGGATTTACGTCAATTGATATACTACGTGTTGTGTTAGTGCTTCGAAGACGTCGATATCTGTCTCCGACTATTCTACAATGCCCAAGGTGGTAAATACTTGCTTCATGAGACGTGGTCTTTGAGCTTTTGCCGTGTGCATAAATTTATAAGGCATATGGTATAAAGAAGAAGAGTAGAAAGAGTGCTGAACACAATTGGGAGTGTCCACCACCGCAAATTGATTGTCGACATTTGCAAGACGATGCAACGGTAGGCCGACGACTAACACCAGTTAGCTTTTACCCAATCACTAATTTTATGACTTTAGAATAGTCAGCAGTAGGAGATCTCTTTGCAGACCGATTTTCCACTCGGCTTTTTGTCAAGTGCGATCAAGGTACTTCTGTAGGTAGCCACCGTCTATACTTTCGTAGTACCATAGCAAGGCATAGCCAACAACACAAGCAGCGGGTAGTCAACATGTATCAGATTTGAGGTGAAATACTAGAATCAATAACAGAGTCAGAAGATCATTTTAGCTTTCCATTTCCGACGAAAGTGATATAGGTATGAGGTATTGTGTTCACAGACGACAAGTAGTAATGATATACAGCTAAGCTATAGTATTGACTAAAACGTATCCTGAAGCAATATCATCCCTTGACGAATATTCAGTGAAGTTCCCACAGTTGTTACACTGACTGCCACTGTCAGACTGTTGTAGTCACAATGGCTACACTTCCATCCAAAGGCTGTGGTTGGGATAGAAGAGTCGGTAGAATCAGAGACTTCGGTGAAACTACCGCCGTTAATGCAGGATCCGCCATTGCGGCCTTGCTTTAGGCCGCAGTAGCCGCAGCGCCAGGCATGTGTGGTGATAAGATATTGGGTGCGTCGTAGAAGGGTATTTTACACATTTCACTTTTAGTGGTACAATCAGTAGATATACTTTTGTGTAGTGTATAAGATACTTCGGGACACCTCCAGTTCTGCTTGGTCTTATAGAGCACGTCGACATTATGCACTGAGACAAGTCGAAATCACGAATCCAAAAAGCGTTATTTTGCAACAAAGAGAGCCGCTATGTAGCACGATCTCAATGTCTTGTTGCAATGACTTCAATTTATGGAACCGTATTTTCTTTGTATCACTACAGTAGGCTAGGGCTTCTTATGGGCCGACTTGAAAGTTCTCTTCATAAGATGGGAGTGACCACGTACTCTTAGAGGATGTCGATGATGTTATCAATGATTGCCCCATAACTAGAGGTGTGAATATAAATGGCGACGCCACGTTCAATTGTGCTATGTGACTGGCAAATAAAGCACAGTACCACATCATAGGGCCTGCATCTAGGCGCAGCACGGGAAGGGACGTAAAAGGAGAAGAAGCGGATAAGTTTACGGTATGAAGCCACGTAAGGGTATGAGAATAGTCCGTTTTTGAGGATGACAATGGGAAAAAAATGAGTCGTCGAGTTTTTAGGTTACCTTCGAATAAATGCGCTTTTGAATCTTGTTGCGAATTATAATCGTTTTAATTGTCAAGACTTTCGTATTTGGATTGCATAAGGTTGAAATTATAGAGAAGTTGGTAATCATACTGGGGAAAGAGCTTTGACCTAGATGGTAATGGCTTGAGTTTTAACTACATGGTGATTCGGCGAGTTATGAAAAACACCATGGGTCTGATGGACAATGTTTATATGGTTACAGGCTGTGATGCTGACATTGATGACATCTTGGTAGCAGACGGGGCATCTTGCACATCGAAAGATTCCTGCGGCTTCAGATAAAATATGAAATAGGAATAGAGTCGTGAACTTTGGACCTTGATTATCGTGACAAGGCTTTTATGGAGAGTCTGACTGGATTTACTCTACACCCTTTCCCTTCAGTTTCAGTTCCTCTGGATCATGCTCGGCCTTTCTCTTCTTCGAATTGCCTACCTCGCCCTTCAGAACGTCCGCGAAGAGCTGACCCAGTCGCCCAATTGCATCCTCGCCGATCTGATAATGCACTACCAATCTGCCCCCCCTTACTACGACACCGTACTGCTCACCTAGTTCAATGAAGCGGTTCAACTCTATGCCACTAGCTTCGATGTCCAACCATACCATGTTGGTGTCGACGGGGTAGTCAGTCTTACCGCCCAGATCAGTCCACAGTTTCTCGATCTTCTTCGCGTTCTCGTGCGACTGTGTGAGCTTGCCACCAAGGAATGTCTCTTCCACGGCGACACGAGCAGGTGCTGCAACAACACCAGCTTGACGCAGGCCGCCTCCGATGGATTTGCGAATCCAGCGAGAGCGCTTGATGAAAGGCTTGGTGCCAATCACAATGCTGCCGATAGGCGCACCGAGACCTTTGCTGAAGCATAAACTGACACTGTCGAACTCAGTGCAGAACTCTTTCAACGTCCCTGCACCGGCGGCGACAGCTTCCCACAATCGCGCACCGTCCAAGTGCATTATTATGCCATGCTCACGAGCCCAGGCTGATATTCTGCGAACCTCCGAGAGCGGCATTATCGCGCCATTCAGTGTATTCTCAAGCGATATGACGCGTGTTGGGCAGGCATGAACGTCGTCGGAAATGACCGCATGCTCCTGCACCTCTTCCAGCGTAATGTATTTCTTGTTCTTCGCGTCGATAGGTTGAACCAGAGCTTGACTCAAGCTCGCCACGCCTCCAGCCTCGTATTGTATGACGTGGCATCTCCGATCACACAGAATTGCATGCGGCGGGGCAGTGAGGTGTGACCGAAGCGCAACCTGGTTGCCCATAGTGCCTGATAGGACCAGCACTGCATCTTCTTTTCCTGTAAGGTCGGCGATGAATCGTTCGAGTGACAGAGTGGTAGGGTCTTCCATGAAGACATCATCGAGGAGCGTGCATTGTGCAATCGCATTTAGCATCGAAGCTGTTGGCGTAGTGGTAACATCGGAGCGGAAATCGTAGGCGGCAGGGTTCTGTTGCGATCCCCATGCATTTGCGCCGCTATGAGGGCTGTTGGTAGGAGCAGGCTTGGTGCCATTGGCGATATACGCTGCGAACTCCGACATGTTGAAGAGGTTCGATGTAGTGTGAAGCTTGTGGTGGATGGTGGGGGTTATGCGGCTCTGTTTACCCAGTTGAGTGCTCAATAGAGTGCGTACTGGGCGAGAGTGAGGACAGTTGTGCAGTAGGCGGGCGGTACCACGTACTGGAAAGCCTGATAAATGAGTGTAACCGCGGAGGAGGCATGAGGGGCAATGTTGATTAAACGCGGGTGCGAATCGTTGTTAGGGCGCGGAGGAGTGATAGAGCTAGGGCCGAGGCACGCTAAACCCGATGGATTCAAGCTCCAACGCGCCCTACTTCGACCTTTCACACCGAAACCATTCCTATCACTGTTCCCACTGACCGGAATAGGCAAGTATCAGGCATGAACATAGGACTTCTCAATGATCCTATCCTTTACGGACAGTGGTACAACCATCTTGATACCCTGGACGCCTTGGATAGCATCGGTGTCGACTTAGGCAAATATGCATCCATAGCATAGTGGTAACATTTGCTATCTATCTGGGCAAGCAAACAGGATTGTGATCAATACTGCACTTTATGATGAGGATGACCAACTATCTAGCGATTCTCACCTTGAGACACTTAGGCAATATTCTACGCGAACCAATTCGCACTATTTCAATAGACTAACTACGATCAGATATGATAACGTAGTGAGACGATTTGACCCATTGATTTAGGAGTTCTATTCAAACCTATCTTAATATGCAGCCACAGGCACTGGCCTCGTAAGTAAATCTACATAAAGCTCAAAAAACCGATCGTTGTCAATTTTGAACACCACATCCGACATACTCTCCATCGGAATCCCCGGGTACGGATCGGTCTCCCAAACAAGCCCCTTACCATACTCAGCATTGAATTCGGCGCTGACATCAACATACAACTGCCTCACATCCAAATCCAGACTTTCATTATATAGCGACGCCAAAGCAACTGTATCGTAAACATACGGCCACCGTTCTATATCGCGAAAGAGCGTCGTAATGGGCGTAGCGGGCTCATGGTTCCCAACCGCGTCGTATGTAGCATTTGAGATGATGGCTGTGTTGGTGACGTCGAGGCCGATGATCTTGCGCTTGACGCCGGGTGCACGAAGCACGATGCGTGCTGCTTCGGCGTCGAACCACCAATTGGTTTCCCCTGCGCCGTTGTACGCATTTCCTTCGACGTACGCCTGGCCGCCCATTATGACGATGCTTTTGATGAGTGGAATTATTGTGGGGTCTAAACGCATTGCGAGGGCGATGTTCGTGAGCGGCCCGACGGCCAGGAGTGTGACTTCGTGGGGGAAGCGGTGGATCGTGTCGACTAGGAATTGTACGGCATGTTTACGCGCGGGAACTGTATGTGTAGCAAATCCGTCGGGCGGCGCGATGAGATCTTGTGTCTCTGGTTGAGTGTACGCAGCGACGTATTCCGTTGCGTTGCCGAAGAGCTGTTGCTCAAGTTGGTACGCAGCATAGTCGTGCAATAAAGGCACGTCAGCGCCCTCGTAAACACCAATGGTTCTCTCAATGCCTAGGCGTTCGACGGCCTTGAGCGCGTCAGACACTTCCTGGTTGAGATACTGGTTTCCGGCGACAACGGTGAGGCCCAGTAGGTCAAGGGTGCCAGCCGCGTGGAGTTGCGCAGCCATAGCGAGGACCTGGCCATCGTCACCTATGGTGTTGAAGTCGGTGTCGATAATGATTTTGAGGCCATTGGTCCCATTAGAAGGTTTCGCGCGATAAGCATGCGCATATTTCGTGAGGCTATAGAGACAGACGACTGAGAACAGCGAGATTCTCATTATTTTTAACACCTCAAATTATTTTAAGGCTATCATATGACACAATTATTGAGCGCAGATTGAACCTAAGTATAGAATAGGGGAGCCATGCTGTCTTATACCTCACAGCAACCCTTACAACTGCATATACGTGATCCTTCCAAAAAAGTAAATACACAGCGAGATGATGTAGCCCAAGCATCCTGGCTGCGCGTAAGTGGTGGAAAACTAGTTCGATAATCCTAATTGCATGGGTACGAGAGTTGGGATAAGCATGCGGACCAATTAGGTTGATGGGGCGAAATTATTAAGATGCATGTTTGCAGTAAAAGTAAGCGAGACTGGAGTTGGATGTGGTTGCACAATTCGGTGTTTAGAAATCAAAGTCTAAAGACTGCAGCAATAGAACGGATACACTCAAGGAGATATTGAAGGTGCACACAGTACAGCGAGATCCGTTCAGTCGTATCCGGCAGTCAGCTTCTCTAGAGAGTTGACTTCAAAATCGGTTTTAGGACCCACTCTGCATTTGGAAATGCACATTGGGGATGAGCATGGTTTGTCATATACACCACAATATCTTAACACCCCAAATCATCATACTTTAATTATAGTGGTGTTAACCTTCACAAGTGGTATACCTAGGTAGATGTATGTACTCATGACAATCAGACAAAAATAGCAGAGTTCCCCTCCTGCTAATATACTAAGGCGTGCGAAGGTTTATTGAAAAGAAGCTGTACTTTAATCGTTAGTATTTCTTGCTAATACTAATGGCATACGAATAGACACGTGCCTTTTCTTCTTAAGCGTGCTTAAAACCTATTTTCAAGAGCTTATTATATTGAATATTAAATAAGTGAAAACTATGCACGCTCCCATTTAGACGCTTCAGGTTGTTGCAGCTACAATACATGAAATTTTGTCTTGTAAAACCGCTTTAGATACATTCGTGTTATGCTAAATTGTATCAGATTGGAAAACGTTATTTGGTATGATGAGTGTATACGTGGTTCTATGCCATTTCTGCTCACAAAATCTCACAAGCCTCCCGTGACATCCATACCGATTGAATCTTGCGCTAAATAAGATGTATAACATGAACGAAAAATACAGTTTCCTTGACTTTGAGGCGCTTTTCGCTTGTCAGTATGTATGCCTTGACAATTGTGCAATGTACGCCATGTTAAACACGTGCATATACTTCACCTGCGCCCTTCACGCGCACACACGACAACAGGCGCGTAAACTCTTCTCCGTACTTCCATTCTCAATGCCCCTTCAACCTAGTTGAAGATGCCGTCCATAACGGTGCGAAAACCCGATCCCGAACAGACCAGGCGCGATACCAAGATCCGATGGCTGACAAACCGCGTGAGCAACTATCTGCAAATCGACAAGTCAAAATTTCAGGATAGCTTCGACGAGAATTCAATCTGTGACTTAAGTTGCCAGGCCATGTTCTCCGGTAACATCATTGCAGTCCACAACCGTAGACTGGCGCGCTTAAAAGTTCTGAATCGAATCACTGGCGATCCATTACATTACGAAGACTGGTTTGCTTCCTCTCCGGCTACTTGCTGCCTTGTGCTCAAAGAGTATGCTACCGACGAGACCCAGGCACGTTTGAACCAGGAGTACTTCGCCACCGCTTTATGCAAGAGCTGGCATATCCCAGACTTAGCTCTCTACCTCATGTACCCAGTCAAAGGTCTTGAGAGCGAAACTCAGGATGACTACCTTCTCCGCGCCTTCGTTACGCAACTTGGCGGCGAGGTGATGAAATACAACTACGATGGGACTTTCCTGGATGCCCTCTTCAGCCTCGGATAATCCCACTGGACTGAATACCTAAGATTCTTTATCACTCACCTAGAGATCTACGCTACAAACGCTAACAAGAAAGTCCGCGTCCTCGTTATTTAACACAACGCGCGAGCAGACAAGATCGTACGGCTTGTACAGATGAGTCAGATGATTCCGTCTGGTCCATTTGCCCCTATCTTCCACATTCTGATCTCTGGATCGGGTGCTGCCAAGGTAGCGGAGAAGATCGGCTGCCGCAATTTCCAGCTGCCCAGATGAGTTCGTAGCTCACATGATAAAAGCCACGCAGCCAGACCTAGACAATAGGGACGAGCGTCAACAGGATAATCCATTAATGGCTGGAGGTGTGAGGTTTTGAGGCATGCGTAAGGTATTTATGGGGAAATGAGCACTTTAAATTACTAGCTCTGGAATGTCAAAAAGAGCAATCGTTGCAGGCTTTGACTGATTTTGGCTTGATTATAATGAGAATTAATTCGATGGCATGTCTTTCAACATCCTCTCAAAATTAGTCTCGAAACGGTCATTGAAGGGCGGAAGTGATCTCAAATAGTAAGTACTGTAACTGATTCTGGAAACTAGCAAGAAAAGTTTACGATATGCTGTTTTACTTATTCGAGAAAAAGAAGCCTTGGATGGTGCATTGGGCTGAGCGGGTAAGTGTATTGAGGAGATGTTCGAATCTTAGCTTGTTCACTTTCGGCACATTGTCTAATCATACGGTTCAAAATCTATATTGATATTTTGATTGTACAAGTTTGCAAACTTTGCAAGGCGTTATAAGAGAGCAGACAACAAGAGGAAACAACAGAAGCAAAGAATAAGAGCAAATAATAAGAGCAAATAATAAGAGTAGACAATAACAGTAGACAATAGGAATAGAAAAGTGTAGCACACAAGAACAGAAAAGGTGTAGCACCAAGTTGCACCTAGATCGACCACAGGAAGAGTTGGCATTATGTGGTAGACAATATGCACGATCATCGGACACATTGTATATACCAACTTGTATCTTTCTATCTTTCTTTAATCACAGTGTACTTAACAATGCCCAGAAAAATACGCAAAATCTGAATAAGATATATTTTACAAAGTCAGCGTTCAGAAAGAGACGCTTCAGCTAGCACGATGGTAACCACGTCATGCCTTATTCTGTGCACCGAAGGAGTTATGGGGTTGATGCGCTTGATGAACAAGATAGTGCTCGCAGTTGACACAAACTGAGAGAACTCGTACTCCTCGACAATATCATCAGGTCTAAAGGCTTCCCAAAAACTTGAAGTGACAAAAAATTAAGTCATTTTCGTCCTTGAGGAAGGTGCTACTTCGCTCCCCGATAAAGGACGACGCGGCAAAGAGCTCGGAACCCTACGTATATGTGATCACTATAACGCAACGATATGATACGATCTTGAACGAGCTGAAGGAAAACAAGACACTACCATTATTTCGGTGCTGGTAGGGTAGGATAGAATATTGATTGAATGAACCGTGACGTGAAAGGACAAAAATAGAGAGAGAGAGATAGAGATCCAGGTATACCAACCCTCAGACAGGAAAAGCCACCGCCACCGCTAGAAGTACAGTATAGCACCAAACCGCAAAGATTTTCGCGAAAAGAACCAGCCGTATCCACAACCATCCATCGACTCCATCTTGTCGCTCTTCCCTCTCCAGCCTCTGCTTTCGCCAGCATTTGCAAATCACAATCTGCTACCCGCTCCCACGGGTAAGCACTGCATCATCACCCGCCACGCCTACGACTAACAGCAGTCCTCGGCGCACTCACAACATTCCGCGCAGCACTCGCATCCCTCCTCGCACACGAAGCAGCAGCACAGCACTGCTAGACAAGAGCCGAGGCAGCCACGGTCCTTTTTCTGTCGCGGCGGCGGCGCCTGCTGGTACTGCATTTGTTGGCCCTGGGGCGGGCCGTAGTACATTTGCTGGCCGGGTGGGGGGCCGCCATATTGTTGGTTGTAGCCGCCTTGCGGGGGCCCGTAGCTAGGTGAGCGTTAGTGTGAGCATGCGAATGGGCGTGGAATGAAAGTGCACGAAGGACGAGTGGTGGGAGTGAATGGCTGTGGGAGCTGCGCGCTGCGATCGCGATGCGATTGAAGGCGCGCGCCCGAAGACTAGGGGTGTTGGTGGGACGGTCAGCGCATACCTCTGCTGCGGGTACTGAGGACCCTGGTTGTAGTAGCCCTGCGCCGACATTGTAATGCGCGCTGTCTACCGTGCGTAAATTCGGGACGAGAAAAGGTACGAGTCGTGTATTCCGGGCCGCAATGGCAGCTTCAATTTCCGATGAACAGTCGCTCAGCAGTCGGGGATGCCGAGTTTGGTTCGGGAATCGATCGACGGCGTGCCAATACTCAATTCAATATATGGTCCTTCTCAGCGACAGGTGATCCCAGGCACAGGTATTCGTAGTGCCTCAGCGAGAGTGATGTTTGCGATGTTTGAATAGGTATGAGGACGAGCGAGAGAGGAAGTCGGGCCAGGTGTGACAGGGCCCTCGACGGCTTAAAACCAGCGGTTCAGACAGAGCGGGGATCCAGTTGCACATGTGCAGGCGCCACTTCGACGCTGCACGGCCACATCATTGGCGCGAACAAGCATCCGCTTATCCGCCCCATGACGAAGCTTGCTTCTCCTTGCCATCCTCGTCGTCACGCGCCCAGCCACACCCGTGGCCACACACCCACTTGGACGGGGAGTCGCACGCGGCCGGCTATGCCCTCACGTCTTGAAGAATCTACATGTACGGAGTGGCATGGTCGTCTTCATCTTTCAGCTCCGAGCCAGTATTTCGCGCAAGCCACAGTAACCAGCGGCGTGAATAATAGCCTCCGAATGTCTTCGTCATCACGCGCGCCACAGGAGCAGGGGTGCTCACAAGGCTAAGCTCCGTGCCGAGAAACCAAAAAGCTTCGCCTTCAGGTCCGTTTCATCCCACGCTCCGGCATCCCAGACACACGGACATTGGCCTTCTTGACAACTCGTACTTCATGCATTAAAATTTCTACGCGTCTGGTCCTCCCTACAGTATGCTGTTCCCTCACTGCGCTTCCCCGATGCTACCTCCTTCACACCTACGATGAAAACACCCTTCATGAATATCCAACAAGAATAGAACGCACCGCCATGCAGCAAACGACAGAACACACGGAACAACGCACTATGCGCACCAGGTGAACGAATATGGGCCCAAGATGCCGAGACTATATACAACGCGTATATGACAGTAGGATATTGAGCACGCCCGCTAAGCCAAAAACTGCAATCGCAAAGGCTTTAGAATCCAAACGGGTTTTCGGGTGCTGGTAACACGGTTAGCTTGCGCCGCTTTGGATACACGGCAAGGTCATACGTACTAGCTTTGGCAAGGTTGGCCCTCCCTGTCGGCTGGGGTACAAGCTTCTTTGCCGGTTGTTTCCCGAAACGTACAGGCGGTGGAGGTCCGGTCTTTTGCGGAACGAGGGGCGCTGCCGTGGGCATTGCAGGCATGGGAGGGAGAGGAGGGGCACTTGGACCGAAGCCTGTCGGTTGCGGGTGGATGGCCGGAGGCAGGAATCGGTTCACGCCCGTCGCCTGTGGGTTGAGTGGAGGCGGCGAGAATGTCTGGAACCCGGTAGGTTGTGCTTGGAGCGGCATCTGTGGTGCCTGCTGGAAACTCGGCTGGAAGCCTGGTTGGAAGCCAGTTTGGAAATTTGGTTGCATCCCAGGCTGAAAGCCCGTAGGTTGAGGCTGCATAGGCATGAAACCCGTTTGCTGGGGCTGGTGTGGCGGTGACATTGAGTTGAAGCCTGTTGGCTGCGGTGCCATGCCGTTCATTCCGTTCATTCCGTTCATTCCATTCTGCTGGAATTGGAACTGAGGCTGCTGTTGAGGGAAGCCCGTAGCTTGCTGCTGCATACGTTGCATGTTTAGATCTTGTAGACTTTGGCCTGGTGGGGAGACTTGAGTGTGCATGTTCGGATTGAAACCTGTTAGTTGAGGCTGCAGAGCAGGTGGCGGACCAAACGCTTGCTGAGGGTTCTGAGGAGCTGAAGAGGCTCTCTGGGGTGGAGGAGCAATGAGGCCACCTTGGCTCTGCTGTTGGGGTGCTTGAGGTCGCATTCGCGGAGGAGCCATCTGCGGAGGCGGCACAGCCTGTACCGCAGCGACCTGATCAAACAAAGATTGAGAGGCACCCTGTGGCTGCGCTGGTTGTGCGGGTTGCGGAGGAGCTTGGGCAGCAGCGGATGTCTGTGTAGACGGCGTTGGTTGCGCTGGAACCTCTGGTTTGAGGGCAGGCATATCGAGCAGAGACAATTCGCCCATGGAGCCAGTGAGCGCCGGTGGGGCCGGTGCTGGGGCAGGTGCAGGCGCAGGCGCAGATGCTGGAGGGGGCGTTGGGGCTACTGGAGCTGCCGGAGTAGATGCCGGAGGCTGCCTCGATGGTTTGACATCCCAGGCGTTATCTTCGAAGCCCTCAGCCTTCTTTTCCGGGACAGGGGCGGATGCTAGTGGTGTTGGTGTTGCCTCTGCGACCGGAGGCTTCTTGACCGCATCGTCCGTTTTCTGCTCGAATGCCTTCGCATCGACGACATCGTTCGTTTGTACAGGAGGAGCTGGTCGGCCTTTCCGAGTATTATTCCTCAAAGTGCCACCAGGACCGGAGAAAAGGCCTCCTCCATCTTCTCCATTTTCAATGACAGACGAACCTCCAAAACTGACACTGCGTTTCTCGCGGTCGCCGTTGCGGTTGTATTTAGCGTCGAGGTGTTTCATTATGCGAAGGATGTCGCCCTCCTTTACGCCCAAGGTGCGTAGAAGTTTCTCGGTGATATCAGGCATGTTTTCTTCGCCCATTTGATCGCGACTGAATGCCTGTGCATATCTCTCGCAGATCTGGGGATTTACTCCGCATTGCAAGAAGAAATCGAACCAATCGTATGAAGGCTTCTGTTCCACGGTGATGCCGGACGTTGAGCGTTGGGCAGCCTTATCCTGGATGCGTTGGGTACTCCTTCTCTTGATTTCCGACAGAGGCTTGTCATCATCCAAAGATATACCCGTCGCTCGCTCCACATATTCCAGATCTTCGACGGACATCTTAGGCACTGGAACGGCAATCTTGACGCCGTTTACTTTGTGGAGATGGATTTTGCCGTCTTTGATCGTCAAAAACTCAGCTTCGACCTTGAAGGAACCCGATCGATCGGTCCAAGTTCGTAGCTTAGCAGAATCTAAAGTTATCAGCCATATATCCTCCAGCGAAGGCCTATACAAGCACGGGGGTGGTCTAGGCAAGATTTGATGGGAATCGACTGACTTGGTTTGGAAGTGGATTTTGAATCCTTCGTTGTACTATCGCGCTTACTTCTCTGTGACGTACGAGGATGGTCAACTTTTGTTCGTAGAAGACTAGAATGACGAGCGGGTAATTGCAGGCCAGGTCCTACCTGATCGTTCCTGACTTCGCTGTCTCGTTTCCTGCCTTTCGCCACCTGGCGTGTGAGCTCTTCCTCCTCTAGCCTATTCTGATCGACAAGAGATCGACCTGCGTTGGTGCCAGAGCGAGCGAGGGTAGCGGCTGGCGGGGACATAGGAACGGTTTCTGTGATTTCAACGTAGTTAGCTGGCACTACACCTTCTTTGCCATTCTTTAACCTCCGCACTTTCCACCATTCGTCACTTGCAGAATCGTCGAGGACCAATATGTCGTCGCCGAGACCTACTGTGACCTCATCTTCGCCCTGTGCCATGAAGTCGAACAGCATCACTCCCTTTTTCTGCACGTTGGAATTTCTGGAGCCTGCAGCCAACACTTCACGAAGGCCCGCACCTTTGGCAGCACCGGACAGCTCGCCAAGCGCTGAGCAGATTTCTGAAGCTGTGTCTTTCGCGCCACAGTGGAAGTCGACACTTTTGCTTGGTTGTTTGAGCTCCACGAACACATGTTTGCCCTCTTGAGAATAGTATTCGAGCTTGTCTGCCATCCATTCCTGCTGCGGCCCATCGCGCGATTTCTCGGGTGAGATCATGATAAGGCCCTTGGGGATATTGATGCCGAGTACAATGGGCATCTTTTAATTTTTGCCTGGCTGTGTCAAGTATTCGTATATATGGTATAAGTGATAACCAGACCCGGATAGCGGAGTTGGTGGCTGGCGTTCCTCGGGTGGATCGTATTGGTCGAACGTAACGCTACGAGGTGGCGGAGATCTGACTGGTGGTGATTCGGGAGAGCGCGGGGACGTATACTGCATTGGGGGAGGCGAGAGCTGGCCGGACGGTGGCCTCTGTGGTAGACGAGGAGGAGGTGCTTCCTCGTCAGACTCTTCGGGAGTGAACTGAACTCTTCGTTTTGGAGGAGGGTTGTAGTCGTCAGCTCGCGAAGCTGATTGTTCTGATTTCTTCTGAATGATACCCGCGAGCGCGGCGGCCGGACTCGGGTGAACAGGGCTTTCTGGAGTAGGCGGCTGCTGCTCATCATCAGAGTCTGGCACAGCGGCAGCGGCGGGAGGCCGAGGAGGGAGCGTTGGAGACGCCACCGGCTCAGCAACAGCACCCTCCTTCACATCAATGTAGTTTGCTGGCGCGAATCCATAGTCGCCGTCCACTCCCACCAATGTCCAGTCCGGATCGGAGTCGTCGTAGACATCAAGGACTGCATCTTCCTTGAAGGAAAGCTCTTCGTCGGTCTGGCGTGCGTAGTCGTAGAGCGCCTTGGCTTTGGAGAGGGGGGTAGCCTAGTTGTTGAGTGATACGTCAGTAGCTGGCATGTTCATTCTGCGCCAAATCTGCATCCGTAAAGCCCAGGGGTTCTCGGCGGAACGTAATGGAACTCGAGGGACAGTCGAACGCCCAGGGGAGCTTACCTCTGCAATGTAGTTATTGGGGATCAAACCCTCGGGCTCCTCCTCATCCTCATCGGAGCCCTTTTTCTTGGCCTTCCACCAGTCGTCGTCGGTCGACTTCTCCAGCACCATCAATAGATCGCCCTCGGACAGGGCGATCTCGTTGTCGCTCTGGGGCACATAGTCGTAGATGGCACGGTAGATGCCCAGGAACACCATGGCGTTGGTCGAGGGGTGTAATACGCCGTCAGGCTTCTTGACGGGGAATGAAAGCACGGTGGTGCTACAAATGACGCGGAAACGTGCTGCGCTGCATAAGCTGGGCGGAGGCTACGGGGGTGCGTGCGTGTTGTCGAGGGGCTGGCAGCAGCGCGGGCGCTCGTCGGAGGCCCACCAGCGGCGGCAGCGTGGGGATGTCGGTGGAGACACTGAAGGGAGTGTTTGCGGGGAGCAGAACGCAAAGAACGTGCTCAGATGGCTGCTGCAATTGCATGCGAGGTGAGACAGACACCGTCCACAGGTGCGAAGCTGAGGCGCAAGCACGAGCCACCACTCGAATCGGGCAAGGTCCACTATGTGAACGACGTCAATGCTGCATCGTGCCTTGCGCCCTGACCTTTTTTCCAAACGCTCCCCATCAGACATTTGACCCTAGTATATTGCTTTTCGTTGTTTGCACACACTTTGCGCCTAGAAGAGTACCTCTAGTAAGGGCATGGTGCATCAGGAGCTAGATTGGCAGCGTCGCCCAGATGGTGACCATGTACAAACTTTCAGACGGTAGAACTACGGTGCATCCAGCCTTTTGAGATAAATACTCCAATCATAGCTCCCAAATCAAGAGGAAGTGTAGGACTCAAGAGTACCGCTGAGAGCAGATGGACCCCAGCTAATAACGCCAAGACAAGTGAAGTCGGTTCACTTCGATCCTTGCTCACTATGCCTCCCACACTCTTGGGTAGTGAGGAATCGCATATGTTGTGAAAATACCATCCCTCTTGCATCCCATAGCCAATACCCGTGTCATTTGTAGCATGTCGGACCCCGACCACCATAGTAGACATGTGCTTTTGTCAGCTAGCCCTGCACCTCGGCTAATTTGACGTGCTCGCAGATTCGTCCGACACCGCACCTACTATCAGAGATAAGTTTCTCTCCGCTTCGCTGTGTCACCATGACCCCTCACTCCTCTCGTCAAAATGAAAAAATCGCCCTCGACACAAGACGATGAGACCCTGGTGACGGACGTTCAAGATGTCGCTACAGATGAGCAAGAAGAGCAAGGAGTCATCGACAAGCAAGCCCGCGAGCGGAGGATTCGGTTGAAGGTTGATTTCCGATTATGCAGCATAGCTGGCATCTTGTGCAGCTTGGATTTGCTCGACAGTGGAGTCATCTCAAGCGCGTCTGTAACCAGCATGCTATCGGATCTGCACCTGGATCAGGGAAATCGATACTCGGTGTCTATATTTATTTTCACGATTGCGTCTATAGCCTTTCAACTTCCGTCGACGATTGCAGTGCGCACTTTTGGGCCCAGAATATGGTTCAGCTTCATTACTGTCTGTTTCGGCATCATCACGCTGTGTACCGCCTTTGTGCAAACGTGGAGGCAGATGATCGCGCTTCGGATCTTGCTCGGTATAGCCATGAGTGGCGTCTATCCCGGCTTGACGTATCTAATATCGACATGGTACACGCGCAAAGAACAGCAGCTTCGTTTTGCGCTCATGCAAAGTGGAGAAGTTATTGTTCTAGCAACAGGAAGTATTGTCAATTTTGGGCTGAACAAGCTTGATGGGTCGTCCGGGTTGAAGGGCTGGCAATGGATGTTCGTTGTTCAAGGAACCATCACAGCCTTCATGGGCATCCTCACTTACTGGTGGATGGTTGACTTTCCGGAGAACGCGCACAAGAGCTTCTATTTTCTAAGCCCGGAGGAGTCGGAGATTGCTGCGAATCGCATCGAAAAAGACCGTGGAGATGTCGAGCCAGATCAATTCTCTTGGTCCAAAGTCCTGGTGCACGCCAAAGACCCCAAAATTTACGGCTTCTGCGTCCTGTACTTCCTTCAAAATTTAGTATCCACGAGCTTGTCATACTTTCTACCCATCATCCTTCAAGGTGGCATGGGTTTCAGCACAGACGCAGCGATCCTACTTTCCGCGCCACCGTACTATTACTCGGTTGTCCCAGCTATACTTTCGTCCCTCATTGGCGATAAATTCCAGCTTCGTGGCCCCATCATCACGTTCAATTCGCTTTGTCTCATTGCTGGCTTCTGTATGCTTGGCTTCAGTGACCAAGTCACTGTCCGCTATGTGGGCACATATCTTGCAACAGGAGCTTATGTCGCGAACTGGGCAGCAATGGCAACCTACCAAGCGAACAATATAGTGGGACAGTGGAAGCGGGTTTTCACAGCCGCCGCAGTCACTGCTTTCAATGGAGCGGGTGGCATTGCCGGTAGTTTTATTGTAAGGCAACCCGAGGCACCGAAATATATGACGGCAATCTGGGTCTCGATCGGGTGAGTAAATTGTCATAGTGAAGTCGATTTTTTTTCTGATTCGGATAGGTCACACATACTAATAATTGGATGCATTGCTGCATTCTCCGTGTTTTTCTACATGGCAAACCAACGGCAAAGGGCGGGGAAACAAATACTGGAGTCTACACAAGGCTTCAAATTTACCTATTAACAGGGCCTTGAGATGCAAATCTAGAGAAACATGGCAGGTCAGGTTGCCTAAGATATATAGTATAAATGAAGACGGTCGTCATCTGACCTATGACATGTTCGTACTTACCAAACTTGTCCATAAAGTGCTCGCGACTAGGTTACCTGACTGTGGTTTCGATAAGTTAGGTAAGCTTTCTCCTCTGCACTGTGGCTTTTGTGCCCCTCGATTACACAGACATATGATATATTTATCGGTTTGAGCCGAACCCTTTTGTGTTATGAATTATACTGACCATCCACAAACCACAGACTGTATACAAATTGTATTTTAATTATACAAAGTAACTATCCCTCAGACGCAGGTGAATGACCAAGTTGAGATTTAGTAAGGCATCATCAGTACAACGCTCTTTTCCGTAGCTTCTCTACCAAGCGAATTTCTCTCCCACAATACCCTCACTAATCTCCCACAACTTATCTGCCTCAGCCTTGTCCAAAGAATACGGCGGCACCTGTTCCGTGATCTGGCAATCACTCAAATAGGTTCCCTTCCCGTCAGCTCCCGGCCTCCCCAACTTGGGATCGGTGGCCGCGACCAGTCCCGTAGCAGCACCTTCATCCACAGTCTTGAATCCTGGCTGTCCAGATTTTACTCTAAACTCGACCGTCTTCTCAAGCCACTCCAGGTCCGTCGAGCGCTGCAGCTCCGTCATGATCTCTCCAGGGTGCAATGCCAAGCTCAGCACACCTTTGTCACCCAACCTTGTGTTCAACCCCACAGAGTACAAGATATTAGCCGTCTTGCTCATCCCATACGCACCCATGGGAATGTACGTCGTCTCATCATCTACAAATAGCCGCGCCATCTTCAGCATCGCCACATTGGGCTTTTCTTTCTCGGGGATCTGCCCGAGCGGCGTCTCCCATTTCAAATCGCTCGCGCGGATGGGCGAGACGAAAGTGCCCAAGCTGCTTATGTTGATGATGCGTTTCGTCTTCCCAGCAAGTATCTTGCTCATGATCAGGTTCGTGAAGAGGAAGTGACCGATGTGGTTGGTTGCGAAGTGCATCTCGATGCCGTCTACGCTGAAAGTGCGCTCCTGGATGTTCATCACCCCCGCGTTGTTCACCACGATGTCGATTGCAGGAATATCGTTCCATTCCAGCACCTCGGCGGCAGCCTGACGTACGGATTTCTGGGAGCTTAGGTCCAGCGTGAGCGGCTTGAAGTTTACAGCGGGGTAAGCGGCACGGAGGGACTCAAGGCTTTCTTGGAGCTTGGTGGGGGCGCGGCCAGTGATGATGATGGTGGAGGGAGATTGTGTGGCGAATGCCGAGGCGGTGCCGTATCCTAGGCCGGATTTATTGACACCAGTTATGAGAATTGTGCGATTCTTGATCGCTTCCGGAAAAGTAGCCGCGACAGTCGTTGCGGCGGTTTTGTTGTTCCATTCAGGGTTTGTAGTAGACGACATTGTGGCAGCAGATGACTTCGGGTTTGAATATTCTACTAAGGCAATTGAAGATGTGATATGAGACTTGTTGAACGCAAATAGAATGTTGTGAGTTGGACAATTGGACTCTCTCAGTCGGCCATTATATACTCCCAGCTCATCTACCATTTCGCGACGGACGAATTCAGTCTTAGATCTTTCGGGCGGAGGTGTACCACATCGGGCATATTTAGTAGCCCGGTGACCAATCAGCGCGCGCATCCTCCGAGCGAGCCTCTCAGCGACTAGCCTCTCCGAGCGAGCTCACCATTTTTGTGAGGACGGTCTCGGGGAATCTTGGAAATGGTATGGAGCACGCGAAGGTGCCGTAAGAGGTCAATGAAGTCAAGACGATCGCCGGAATTTTTCGTCCTGGTGGGCGGGTTGTTTAGAGGACTGTAGCCTGGTGTAATTTGACGGTTGATACTTCGTTAGCGGTTCGGGCTCATATAGCCTCCTGTGTCTGTTTGCAATGTTCTTGTGTTTGTAAAGAAATATTATTTCATCAGCTTCAGCTGTGGTGAAGCTTTGAATATTTGTATAATAGTGTTGAACCTCTCAAGTTTTGGTGATATACGAACTGCTCATTTTCTAGGGCTCGACTACGATAGCCGCAGATCATATTCATGAGTAGCAACTCATACGAAAGCTCTTGGGAAACTTAGTTGGGTGTGGAGGCCTTTTGTGTCCAGCGTCGCGAGATGGCAATATGCCATCGACTTGTGCTGCTTCACGCTCTCACTACTACACATTACCCACATCGGAAGTTCACCACCGTCCTTTCCTGTGGTAGCCAGCATTTCTATCGCCTGGCTCCGTTCATCTTCATTTTCAAGCATCATCATACAAGCATTTCAATGGAAAACATCGAAATTATTTGCAGCCGTAGTCCTGCGATTAGAACATGATCTAGAGACCTGAAAGCATAGAAACTCCTCAACTGATGGTGAGAGCAACCTGCGCCAAATGTTGCACTTATTCACAATTATACGGTCACGGGAGTAGTTGTAGCCAGTGCTAGTATTCCAGCGTGGCAATATAAACCAAGGAGGGTGCTAAAATAGGTAGGAAGATGATGATTGAAGAGTAGTGCGGGTGTGTAAACTAATGTACCAAGAAAGGGCGGTCTGCCGTCAGCGAGTCATTTGAGCATAACGTGTATATGCTTCGGTTAAAAATTCGGCGCTCACCCCGCACCATCTTTTTGAGTGAAAGCCTTCGCTGCTATTGGAGGCAGGTGGAGGATAATCAGGTGCGAAGACAAAGCGGCCCGATAAGAAAGCATCCGTGCTTCGTCAATTACAGAACCCGGATTGGTAGATCATTAAATCCCATTTGCTCAAGATCCCAGTATCTAGAGAGAATTCTTGAGACACACTATATTTCACGTCATTTCAGCATGTATGATACACGAAGACATCTGTAAAAACCGTTATCCTGCATCTAGTTCGTGTAGTGCGACTTACACATTGATACCTTATGTCAAGGATAAATGATGATCAGTGACAACGTATAGAAAAGGTCCGATAAGACCTGCCACTGGTGTATCCGAAGATCTAGCGTAGTTTATTGGAGTTGACTGTAAAGGAAGTGAATTACGCGGCTCAGTATGAACATGTTTTAGATGGACGATCGCCATGCTCAATTGACACTAGCACGGCCCAACCAAATTGGCTTTCTGACTAGGCTTCGAATACCTTATATACGAAGATGTTGAC
Organism: Kalmusia sp. IMI 367209; assembly: GCA_027946365.1. Lineage (NCBI taxonomy): Eukaryota > Fungi > Ascomycota > Dothideomycetes > Pleosporales > Didymosphaeriaceae > Kalmusia > Kalmusia sp. IMI 367209. The sequence continues at coordinate 686,738 of JAPEUQ010000017.1, read as the reverse complement.
CCAAAAATCCTCGCTTAGTTTGCATGTTGTATTGACACAACACGCGTCGATACTTCACCACCATGGGCCTGAACAACCTAAGCACAGAACTTCTGACACAGATTGCATCATATCTCTCACAAGTCGATCTCTTAAATGCGTCACTTGTTTGCAAGCGGCTGCGAGCCGGTACGGAAGCCGAACTCTTCCGCGAATACACTGCTGTCCACAAGAGGACATCGTTCGTCCCTTTCCTACGAGTGATACTCAAGCGTCCGGATCTTGCGCTGCGTGTACGGCGGATTCAGCTTAGAGAGTGGAGTACCCTGTCGTCAATCGATTGGCGCTATTGGAAATACGAAGCAGACGGTCGTACTTTATGCGATGAGATTGACAACGAAGAGTCTCCGGTGACGGTAGATGCATCTGCTTCGAGCAGGACTCTCCCAAAAGACATGAAACGCAATTTTGCACGTCTTATGCAACGTATCAATGAGGTCGAGGCAGGACGGGGGCCGAGACCTAGGCCAATCCACGAGCTAGAGGCTGAGTGGGAAGATGATTTGGAGGAGAATTCCGAAGACGACATAGATGGCGAATACTATCTTCGTGCTACCGACTACGATCATTTCAGCTATCACGATGCTTACAGCTATTCCAACGACGATGATTCGGATAATGGTTTGTGGGAACATGCGCGTTCCAGGCCCAAGATCAAGGATGAAGTCGCTGAATATCGCCTGTCGACTCAGCGCAGTCTCGAGCCAGATGAAGCAACGTATACCTTGTACACTGAGACTGCCAAAGCAGCCGGTATCATATCGGACGCTCTCCCTTATAGAGGGCAAAATGAACTGCGCCAGAAACTTCGAAGCACAGAATCCTGCAAAATTGCTCGGACATCATGGTCATGGGACAACTACCTAAGTTCTATCCCATATGACAGGCGATTCTGCCTTGGACTCCGCGCAGGCGCTGAAGAGCCTTTGGTAATTCTTTTGCTAGCATTACTACCTAATGTTGAGGAAATTTACTTCCAGAAGATGCCGCTCGCCTACAGTGGGCTCTCTTTCAAAGGAGCAGGACATCGATTTGGGGCATTGAAAAGGGTAGCCGTCAAATCCGGTAAGTAAACCGGACTGACTTCACTTCATTTACATCGTCTACAACGCGCCACATAGTCCTGGATACGCTCGATGAGCGAGCTTTGCTAACCTACTCTCCTCATTCAGGCATCCTCGAACTTTTCAACGAGGTATTGCAAGGAAAAAACTTAGAGTCCTTCGAAACGTTCGGAACGTGCAGCTCCCGGTTCCTCCACGAGCAACGCAAGAAAGACGCCACATCATGGTTACCGCCTAAGCCCTGCAACATCCGCAGACTCATGCTTCTGCAGGGCAACATTACCGCCTTCAACGCGAAGGTCCTGCTAGAAGCCTGTCCAAAGCTAACGGCGTTCGGTTTGATACAGGAGGCATTTGACCCCGACCAAAACCTATCACTCGACAGACTATTCCAATTATTACATCCGTTCCAAGAACAATTGGAAGAGCTGGTGCTCGCAGGACTATACCACATGAGCGAGGAGGCGGGAATCTTCGAATCTCTATCCAGAATGACTTCTCTGCAGCGACTCGAAGTTGGCGTACGAATTGCGTTGGCAATGGAAGACGATAGTGACCAAGATGACGATGACGATGACGACGACGACGATAATGATGATGATGATGACTCTGAATGCGAATTCCTCATGTGCACCAAGGCGCCTCCGTCTTTAAAGCACCTTGTAATCCAAGCAGACAGGCCCGGTAGATTACAAAGCGATGAATTCGACAGCGATGGATTGAACAACAACGATTCGGAAAGCAAGTCATTGCTGGCAGCACTGATCTCGGAGATGCCACCTACTCTGTCCCTCCTGACGGTTTATTTGGAAGATCAGGCGGCCGTCGACGGCTTTCAGCTAGCACTGAGCGAAGAGCACGAACCGGAGGTAAGATACCGCGTCATGACGCGGATGAAATACTTTGAAGAACAGGCCCGCCATGGGCCTAATACGGTATTTTACGAAGATGGTGAAGATTATGACGGATGGAGGCTGAAGATAGAGGAAGATGAAGAAGAAGAAGATGAGGAGGAGTTGGTGGAAGAGGAAGAAGATCTCTACGTTTCCTATCTCCAAGCTACACGCTACGAAGTCTATTTAGTAGACGGACGATACAGGCGTCGCGTAGAGGGGGTTTCATACGACATACCGGAGCCGCCGGGACCTGAACTTCTTGCTATGCTAGGCATGTGAAGCCAATGGTGTTGAAAGGGCTACTCAAATAACATACGTCGCATCCACATGCCGAGTCTGAGAGACGAATACTTACACTTGCAATGTCATCGCCATGGCCTCCAAAGAAGAAAGAACGTGACAAGTAGTAATCTATCGAAACACTTGAACCGTGTATTATTTGTGTTTTGCTCAGGTATCTCGTAATCGAAGGATAGGATATGTGCAGTGACTGAAGTCCTATGCTTTTGGTTCAATTCGTTTATTTGTCCGTGATAGTGTACCTCACTTCGCCAGCACATAATGAGGAGATTCAGCCATCATAGCAACAAGGCCGAATTGCATCGAGCCACTCCTTGAATTACAAAGCGTATAAATAGCAAGACTATACAATAAAGAGATCCCATCAATATCTAGACATCCAATCGGTATTCCAATAACTCCAGGTAGAGAGCCAGAGCAGCAAAAGAGAAAACGCAAATCCGCTCCAATGCTCGCTAAAATTCAAGGACGCAATGCACAAATCAAAAAATCGAATCAGACAGCCCAGCTGCCCTTCCGCACAGCTATGCCCGCACCTGCGAGGTTATCGCCGGCCATGTTAGGATGCTGCTTTGCCCACTCTCTAATGTACACCCGTAGCGCGCGCCATCTCATGCAAGACTCTTCTGTGATATCTGTACTTGTAAGATTGCCGTCTTCGCCTAGGCGAATGTATCCTTTCGACTCGGCAAGATGGTCATCTTGCCTCAGGTCAGAGACGGGAATCTTCGAGATCCGAGACAGCTCGTCGTCGAATGGTTGAGCCATAGATGGGTATCCGAGAGAGAGATAGTTGTACACCTGTGTGACAAAATCGTCGTTATAGTCCTCGTCGATTGACAGCGCGAAGGTGAGCTTCTCGTCGATGCAGGCAAAATCGGCGGTGGAAGCAGGTGGCGTTGGCGGTAGAAGAGATGCAGACGGCGTAGGGCAAGGCGATAGCAGATCGGCCGTCTCAATTCTTGGAGTGAGAATGCCCGTCGGACCCTTGGGCAGGCTCTCGGAGCTGGTGCAGCAGCCAGCCCAAAGCCCATTCTTACTTTCGCGCCGACTGCTGGGAGTCGACCAGAGTGAGGATACTCTGCTGGTCTGTCTCCCATTGCCTTGACCACACCAGAGACTCTCGCCTTTCTCGGCTTGCTGAGTTTGCTCGCTCAGGTAACACATCGCTATTCGGACGGCGTCGCAGCCTTGCGTGGTGTCGAATCGAGCTGGTTCTGGGGAGTGACATCTTGGAAACTTAATGTCCTTCCCGAGCATTGGAGGTCGAGCCTCCCTCCTCATTCTGTCCAGTTCACTATTCTTCTGACAACCTATGACTTCCTTGCTAGTTGGGCTGAGGGGCGGTGCTGCATTACTCCGTGGATTTGATTTCGAGTCAATGTCTGCGTCTTCCTCTTTCTTCTCTTCTTTCTCCCTATGCTTGCGCATGGCCACCAACTCCCAATTTACTTCACTGAAAGTTGAATCCTCTCTATCCAACGTACCACCGATGGACTCATCATCGTGGTCTACAAAGTGATCGACGTGCTCGTAATAATCACCATTGGGAAACGCCGCCATCTCTTGGTCACGCAATTGCTTTTGGGCAGCCTTTGCAGCCAGTTCAAGTAGGTACCCAGAAGAACGCTCATCGACACTTTCCCTTATTCGCGTAGGTTCTTTATATGAATGCTTCTCGTAGGAATAAGGACGGCACAAGGTCTTGTGTGGGGAGGTGATAGGCGACGCAGGCGTCGAACTCTCAGATTCAGAGGACTCGATCGGGTCAAGGTCGGGTACATGAAAGCAATGCTGCGAGGGTCGGCACCTCGGCATTCTTCTTCGATTGAGCGGTGACGTTGCGCGTTGGATTTCGAGGAAGAGTGGATTGTGTGCAAAGTCCAAGGTTGGAGTGTTGTCCGGTGGATTGGGAACCGAACCGTCCAGAGGAGTTGCTTCCGTCTTGTCAGATCGGCGAAGTGTGGGAGTGGAGTCTCCATCACGACGAGAACGTCGCGCTGTCTCTATCAACTGAGGTGCGAACTTCCGTGGCTTCTTGTCCCTCTTCTGCGAGCTTGCAGTGGCCCAGTCGTCTGCAAACTTCTTGCGGCTACTTCTCGTTGAAGTCTCTATAGGTTCGGGAGCAAAGCGGCGATTTGTCTTCGTCGAAGTTTCTATTGGCTCAGGTGCAAATCTTCGTCGTTGTTTTGGGCGCTCCGCTTCTGTTGTGGGCTGATCTTTGGACGATCTGAATGTCGTCTCGATGGGCTCAGGAGCAAACCGACGATGGCTCTTGACCGATGTTTCCACCAGTTCAGGTGTAAACCTTCCCGGACGCTTTATCCCCTCCTTCTCTTCTTTGGGTGTATCCTTCGAAGACCTGGTAGTTGTTTCGATCGGTTCAACAGCGAATCGACGGTTCGTTCTTGTCGTGGTCTCGATGGGGTTCGGTGCAAAGCGAGAGCGCTTGGGACCGTCCACAGTCTCATGCATCTCCTTCGAGGATCTCATAGTTGTCTCAATAGGCTCGACCTTGAATCGTCTTGGAGGCATTGTGGCTGCCATTTTCGACAAAAGATTTCTGGAACACCTCCGACCCTTATGTTCATGCTACGGACACTGTCGTCACTCTTGATATTCCTTATAGTTCACGGACCAGGCTGTTAACTCCCAGAGCTAGCGCAAGTTGGTCTCGCTTGTTGCTTTAGGATGCAGGATCCTAATTGCGGGGAACGGGATGATCGGAAAATGTCGGAAGCACAGCTGTTCTTCGGAGCATGCAGTGCGGAAGAGGCTTGTGACGGCCAATCGCTGCCACAAAAGTATTGCAATGCGTTGCAAGAACAGGGCCTTGAGGGTCTCAGTTCTGGTATAGAAGATAGCCAATCGGCTCGCACCTCTGCAAGATGCGAATTGTATATCGTGCGGTGCGGAAAGCGGCTCGTGAGGCGGGCAGGACGTGGACAGCTCGTCGTTGTTGCTGCGGTTGTGTCAATGGAGGCCGAGAACAAGGGCAGATTGCTTTACTTTTGTTCACCACTCGTCGCTGTCGGGGGGAAACAGCGACCACACAAGGTGTTTGTCGAACCCGTGAAAACTGGTAAAGCGCGTGGAGACCTCGCCAACGGTCTTCATGTGAATGCCTATTGCTAGGACAGATGTTTTTTGCTGCGAGCGCGAAATGACGTCGGTTCGACCCGCTAGGATGATCGCGTGCGGCACTTGTGGGCACTGCAACGGGGTCGGCGGCGGTGTTGGAGGGTTGAAGGGGCTCTCGGGGGGGTCACTGAGATGCGCTCGCGCTGTCGCAGCTGAACAAAAGGCTCGATTGATGAGCTGATGCGGCAATGCGGAGCTGTATATTCCTGTTGGGGCAGGGATTCCGTGCGATAGCAAATGGCAAGGGGGCGCGGGGGCCCGATCGCGAACCCTCGAGGAGAGGCCCTGGGCAGGCTGGACGATGCAAATTGGACTCGTTCAACAACGCGGCCAGTTCAACATATACAGTCGATCAGGGAGCAGCGTGGGTGGCGTGGCTTTGGGGCTTTGGGGCTTTCTCCAATACAGCGCCAACGCCCATCTCGACCCGGTAGCGACATCGAGATGGCTCTCGACGGCGGAGTAAGCCTGCGACGGGCGCCCTACTCAGCAAGCCATGCGGATGCTAGCCCTACGGCGCCGTCAGTAGCGCGGCCGAGAACAGCCATCTATCGCTGAGCGGGTCCGACAACAGGCACGGCGGAGAAGCCACCGCAGCGGCTCCCGATGATATTGCCCTCTCCCCGCGTGCCAACGTCGTGTGCTCCATTTTTTGCGATGCTCGTCCCGATGCTGTGGAAGCCGTGCAGCCTTCAGGTGCTGCCAGCGTCGTCTGCAACGGCAGTCTTGTCCGTGCAATACTGGCTTCATTTGCGCCGCCTTGCCATGGTCGCGCCTCCAGAGCCAGCAACGGGCCCATCCGTTCACAAGCTTCAAAAATAATCGCTCGTTTTCCAATTTCGGCCCGGCCGCCCACGAAAATATCTCGGAAGCTGGCGAATCATCGTTCATGCATACTTGCTTTCCCCTGGCCGTCACAAAAACGAACGTGTGCTCTCGCGAAAGGCTGTGTGCGCCCACATGTGTCGCACTAGCTCGGCAGGCGTATCGTCATGCGGCATGGTTGCAGGAATGCTCATCGGATGTGATCAAACAAAAAGTTCCGTGAGTACATGACTGAGGATGAGCCTTGCAACATAGTCTACGTACCGGTAGACAATTCCGCATCTGGTTGCACCTTCCACGTTCCACTCAGACGCACCTTCTGTTTGGACCTCGAAACAACTCACACCCTTCCACTACCTTGTCTTTCTCTCTCTCCCCTCCACTCAACAAAACCTTCTCTGCACCTGGCGCGTATCCAAATGCAGGCCTAGTTTATTACATGCTCGCAAACACGAATACACTGATTCACAATGGGTGACCCAACGCACCAGCGGATCTGTCTACATGCTGTCCCTAGATCGGATCGATCCGATCCGCAAGTAGCGATGCAGACCGCTCCGAATCAGCTTGCGTGATCGGACAGGAGGGTCGTAGACGGTCCAATGGCTGTAGACGCTTCCCGTTCCCCGCACATGCGTATCCCCGGATCAGCGTTGACTAATAGAACCTTGAATTGTTGTGTCAAGAGGTTTATTCAAACTCAAGCTACCTATCTCTACGCGGAACAGTCCGAATACCTGCAATACGAAACCCAACGCCCGCGCCATCTGCACAATTTGACAACCAGAAAAAGGCAGCAAGCAATCTCCCATAGACCCACGGACACCGAGTCGGTATCCTCTAACAAGAATTCGAGAACAGTCAGTCCAAGGCCCGTCTCAAAGTCTGAGAATGTGCTCTTCGCTCAGGACCAAATGAGAAGCAACTAACCCGCGACAGTATTGATATTGCGGAGTCAGCCTGAGAGGCCTCACAACAAAGTAATACTCGAATGGAGGTTCGTCGGCCCAAGCACCTAGGCCGGGTCCCGGCGACATACAACGGACGGACCGAACGTCTACCGTCATGATACTATGAGCATCTTCGAGGTGTAAAGTTAGTAAAACATGACTAGAAATCACTTCTAACGACTTACCGCTCCCTGGCTCGTTTTCCATGCTGTCTGCAGAGTCACTGTATACTGAAGCGAGATCATCTCGATCAAGCGAAGCACCTCTCTCAATAGTCCTTCCGGAGCTGTCGACGAATGTTCCGAATCGATCGCTTCTCCTGTGAGCCCCTTCGATATATACGGACTGAGCTGCAATCAGCTCATGCGTGGCAGCTTCCTCACGGAGCGTAGAATGATAAGGGGAACCCCGACCATCATCAGAGGTATCAGATGCTACCAGAGTTGTGGCTTCGTCGTCATCTTTGCTACCCCCGTCGCTTTCTTGGCTACGCCCACTTGCACGCCCGCAACGGCACCCGCAGACAGTCTGGTTCAATTGTGGAGGTCTGCTCGACGATAGACTCCACAAGCTTGGCTCAGGATACTGCTGATCTTCGTTTTGGTTATACATTGTGGAAGTATGTGTGCTTCAGTCTTTTCCGAAGTCAGCCTTCAATAATCTAGAGGCATAACAAGGTTTCGACTCCTCTTCACCTCCTAAGATATTCGTACTTACCTCTGAGGACGTGGTACCTCAGGGTTGGACGAGGCTCAGGCGTATGAGTCTCAATGGTTCGAAGGGCTCTTTTCTAGTAGTACTGATTCTTTCAGGTTTTCGATCATCAGAAATGGGTAGATGGTGTCGCAGCAGAGATGACGCCTTTATACTATGAAGGAGATCTCATATACACACGGTGCGACAAAATTCAAGTACGTCAGACCTCCTGTGACCTCGTGTAGATGAGAGACACGTTGTTGATCACGAAACCACCTACCAATCGCCTACACACGGTACTTACACCGGGGCCTGGCCTCGTCTGGTCGTCACATCTTGCACTCACCATTCGCCAGTTCAGCTCGCCCATGACTTTAACCAGCTCCGATGTTCGCTCGAAACATCTCGCCACAGCCGCATCTTTTCTTTTTCTACAGTCTGAAGCGTCTCTATCCGCCTCCGAAAGTAGCCGCTCAGCCAACGACAAGGCTGGCCGTTGACCGGTCTGGGTGCGGATCAGTCGAGCTGAATACGTCACACAGCCCCGGTAAGTTTGTGATGTTGCCCTTGGGACATTTCTGCCTAGATGTCTAAGAAAAGACGTCCGATGAGAACCTTATCATTGACTCGCGTGTTCAATCTGGATGCGGTGACCGCCGCTACGATCTACTACGCAACGCTAGGCGGCGCTGGTCTGTGCCAGCATTCGTGAGGGTTATGTAAGCTACCGTCTACATCGAATCTGGTGAGCGTACCGGATCCCATTCTTGACTACGCAAAAGGCATATCGAGGTAGGGATATACTCCTACTGGCATGGGCTTACAATTACGCATGTAATGTTTTGGAGACATATGGTTATCACGGCTTTTGGCACGCCTTTCATATAGATTGTATTAGGAATGAGTGACGAGAATAGAGACAACCACGATGCGCGGAAGGTGTGCGAGAAGTGGCAAATGAGAGGGATTGGCTCAAGGAAAGTAATGTTAGAATAAGATAGCCCTCAATCATCACATACCATCAAAAGCACTGGATTTGATGTTGCAGTCAAGAGTTTAATGGCTCTATAGCTATTAGGTATATAAGCTTCTTCATAATTCATCGAAAGCGCGGATTCGGTGATCGTCCACCAACTTGCTCGCCGAAGGCTTCATAGCCGGGGGCTCTATCCGTACATCTAGCGGAGGCTTCATATGGCTCATGATAGCTTCCTTCGCCATGTCCGGTATCGGGGCATTGGCAATCTGATCTCGCGAGGAGAAATCAAGAGCAGGCTTGTGCTCACTATGTAGATGTACGGGTCTGAGTTGCTGGAACAAGATGGACAGGACGATGAGGCCTAAGAAGGCGCCGATGATTCCTCGAAAGATGCGCATATGACCTGTCCCACCCTATTAGCATGTACAAAATGCATCGATGTTGGAAACCGTACGGGTATTCCTGGCTTCTAGTTCAGCCTCCAGCTTCGTGCGCGCGTCAACGCGCCTTCTCGCCTCTTCGAGTCGCGCGTTCAGCGCGTCAGCCTTGTCCTTGCCTACTTTGATCCTGCCTTCGAGCACGGCAACCTGCTCCTGTTGGGCTTCGAAGTTGCCGAAGCCTTCGAACTGCCCTTCCACATCTTCTGCCAACTCTTTGGTGTCTGACTGGAAGTTCTGGTGTAGTTCCTGCGTCAGGTTCGAAAGTTCTTGGAGACTGCCTATCGTCTGCCGACACTGGGCTATCCGCTCGAGGAGAGAGTAGTACGTATCATCTAGGCGGCGGGAGGTTTTGATGGACTGGTCGGAGAGGCTCTGGAACGACGATCGCAGCTCTCTGTTCTCCATGTTAGAAGACAAAACGCGGGCGTCAAAGAAGAAGCGGTATGGCGTACTGCTTACGCACTTTGGTCCTCTTCTCTTCGCGCTTCACGTCCTCCGGCCGGGCCGGCTTCCGCTGCGGGGGAACTTCCAGCCCTCCATCTGGTTGTCCATTCGCGTCCGCGGCACCATCCGCAACGGCAACGCTTGCTCTCCGGCTATCTGCTGGACTGCTCGTTATACTCTCCTTCGCCTGCTTTAGCAAATCCCCGAAGCTCGTGGGTGGTTGCGAGGGGAATGCCGACTGGACGATTTCCTTTGCATGGTGACGCGACGAGCGGTGGTGGTGATGGTGTCGATGTGAATGATGTAGGCTGGACAAATGCGATCTTCGTCTAGAGGTAGAGTCCGGCGATGGCCCTGGAGGTGAAGCGTCAGAGCTCAGACGCGAAGGTAGCGGCTGGTAGATATGGCGGAAGTGGTCGGCCATGACATTGCGGGTTGAGAAATGTTAGGTACATGTGCTAGAGCTAAGGCGCGCAGATCCGCGCACTGGTGCACTTGCGTCACTGGAGGATCACGCTAAGCATATCGGGCACGGGCATTGCAATTTATCCACTGCGAACTGTCGAGTAGACGATCAGTCCTTGAAATAGATCAATTGATTGAATGAACACGAACATTCCCACGAACGATATATTGATGGATGATGATGGTAATCCAAAAATGCCATGGTCACACTCGCTCTGCGGTGTTGTTTTGACAGGACAAGAATCAGGTGGTACACCAATTTCTTCACTCAGGTGGAACGTTACGCATTGAGGACTTTTGCATCGAATTTGGTTACTGTCATTCGAAGCTTCCGCCACCTGTTATCCTAGAGGTACCGGAGGGGAGGTTGCGGGATCATGGAGTGCATGAGACCGGAAAATGACCCAACGAACAGCCAGGACTTCATTGCCGTATGTGGCGTGTCCCCTCTGGATCGTCTATTCCTCCAGCTAGCCTTTCCCCAGAATTCAGACCTCAAACGGCGCTGGAGTGGGTATTTGCCGCAGGTTATGATCGTCGTTTATTCCTTTCGCGTCAAAACACGCAGCGGGATTCGCTAAGAAAGAGAGGCGTAGTCGTTCAGATAGTCCGTTGCAGATTTCATCTTTCAGGCTGATCAGGACTTAAGCATCTTATTCCGCTTCTCTCTCCGCTTCAGGCGCTCGACTCGCTTCTTATGCATCTTCTCCTCCATCTTCTGGAAGCGCTCTCGCTCCTCCTTCGCAGCTCGTTTGGTACGGATCGCGTCAACGCGTCGCTAAGGTGCGTCAGATCAAGGCGTCCGCCAGAATGTCATGTCTACATACTTGTCGTTCTGCTTCCTTCTCATCCTTCATTTCCTTCTCCTTCGCCTTGGTAGCGGCAAGCGCCTTCCGCTCTGCTGCTCGCTTTTCGAAGGACGATTGATTTGCGCGAGGTCGGAACGCCGTCTTGCTGGCATGCCACTGCTTGCCTGCACGACGCGGTGATTAGCACTTGGACGGTAGGACGGACCCATGCGACAAACGTACCATTTCTGCGCATCCCTTTCACGGCATTTACATCCGTTACCGGCGGCGCTTGTGTTTCGATAGCGGTGGACATGTTTCGTTCTTCGTGAGGTAAGCGCTGAGGTGAAATGCGGCACAGATCTTGGATCTTTTGCGAGCGAGAGAAAAGTAGAGCCGAGAAGCGGCCGGTATCGATTAGAAGGGGCGATGGATTGCACTTGGCGGCACGACAGGCTGGCATCCCACCATCAGATCTGATAAGATTACCAGAATCCCCAACTCTTTCATTGTGATTCATCGTGCTTGCATTCTTTTTGGGCGCGCGTCTATCTGCGCTTCCCTGCGCTCTGATAGACATCGATCCCGCCCAAATTCTCGGGCACCTGCGACGATCCCCAATTAATATTACAGGTTTTCCCGGCTGCAGAATTTTCCTGCAGCTTTTGGCGCCGATTTCGTCGTTGTCCTTGCTACCACGTCCCCCGCCGTGTCACTTCGCGGCCCGGAGCGCTGCAGTCGCTTTGCCCTGTCCTACGGCGCACTCAGATTTATCCCAATCCATTTTCGCTTGCACCACCCGCAATGGAATACATCACTGGCTCGTAGCGCCTTTGCACTCTCCTCACCGCCTGCTCTGCTCGACTCCACCCCACACCTTTCTGATTGACACATCGGAGAGGAGACGACGCCAGTGTACACACAGCGCAGGCAATTGTGAAAACATGGAACTCCAAGAGAGCCCAATGATGGCGGGGGAGAGTGGGAGTATGTCTGCGCCGGTCATGGCACAAGAGGTTCCAGCGACGCTGGACCATACACAAGGCACAGAGGCCCTGAAGGATGTTGTTTGTGGGTCAGTGGCTGGCATTGTGGGTAAATACATCGAATACCCCTTCGACACCGTCAAGGTCCGGCTGCAATCACAGCCAAACCATCTACCTCTGCGATACAATGGGCCACTGGACTGCTTCGCCAAGTCGTTGAAGCAGGATGGCTTCATTGGCATCTACAGGGGCATAAGCGCACCCTTGGTCGGTGCAGCGGTCGAGACCAGTTGTCTATTTTTCAGCGTGAGTACACCTCATTTTCGGAAATCTCATACCCAAGCTAACACACCGAGTAGTATCGCCTGGCTGGAGATGCTCTGAGAACGTCTGGATTCTATCCGGAGCTCAAAGCCCATCCTGAGAAAGACTTGCCGTACTCCGGCATGTTGTACTGCGGCATGGTCGCGGGGGCAATCACGTCGGTCTTCCTCACACCGATCGAATTGGTCAAGTGCAAGATGCAAGTTCCGTTGGAAACACCCAATACCACTGTCATAAGACCTGGCATCCTCAGCGTTATCGCATCAATCCATCGCCACCAAGGCATCAAGGGTTATTGGCATGGCCAATTCGGAACGCTTATCCGCGAAACAGGAGGCGGCGCAGCGTGGTTCGGTGGATACGAGGGAATGAAAATGCTATTCAAGAAAGCCTCCTCAGGTCCTGTAACCGATGAGGACCTCTCAATTTCACAGCGCATGATATCTGGCTCGGTTGCTGGTATGCTATACAACTTTGCGTTCTACCCCGCAGACACAGTCAAATCGCGGATGCAGACCGAGGACGTCAAGCAATTGACCGGACAAAAGTCTACCTTCAGCGCAGTTTTCAAAGCACTTTTGAAGCAGCATGGCTTGAAGGGAATGTACCGTGGGTGTGGTATCACGGTCGCCAGATCTATTCCCAGTTCTGCATTCATCTTCACGGTGTACGAGGAGTTGAAGAAGAGGTGGCCTGAGAAAGGACACGATCTATGATCCTTTGGCTTCTGGATGACGATACAAGTGCATGCACTCATCATTTGCAACATTTGTTTGGCAATGACTTTCTATTACACGAGGATTTTGGGAACAATGCATTGCGAAGGCGTTAAAAGAGAAAGGATGGGGCAAGACGGTAGCATTGATGAGCGGTCTATAGAGATACCACACGTTTACTTGAATGAGTGTTCCAACTACATCGTGCAACTCAATTTCACCGTTTCACGATGGATCACTGACATGTGCGGATGCAGCCACCTTCACATGTTTGCTAACCCCGGTCCTTGTGGCTAGGCGCGGGAGGATTGTGGGGAAACCAAAGCCGGCATGCGTCACAATGGCCGAGGCTCAAATGCATCACAACCATCGCTCCGCGAACCCACGTCCATGTAGCGCTCGAGCCGCACACGAACCTCTGACCGCGGCTCACCCCGATGTCCTCTATTCCGACTTCATTCGCCTTTCTGCCCTCTACGTTCCATTACCTTCAAAGCTACTGTAGCTAGAGAAACGTCGCCCCGAAAGACCGAGGCTCGTTGACAGCTAGCTCCCCGAGTCGTGAGAATACGCAACAATGGACCGATTACAGGCGCTTGAGGTACGGATGTGTTATGTGCGAGGTGCGCGCATTGCAGTACTGACTCTAGAGTAGAAAGCGGTCGAGAAAATCATCCTAGACCCGCAGTACCACGACGTGCTCGCGCTCGTGAAAGGCATCCGAAATGGAATCGTCTACGGGACCAAAGTGCGATTCCCGCACGCGCTGGTGTAAGCCATCTATCCCGGCCCTTATAATGCTTATCCAGAAGCTAATATATCCGTAGCATGATCTTCCTCTTCCGCTCTGGCTCGTACGTCTGCCTTGCTTGCGAACACCACTCTTTGAAAGCAACGACCGACTGATATCACACAGACTCCGCTCGAAATGCTGGCTCGTCTTCAAAGCCACACGTCAACACGCGCGCAACCTCGGCCTCTTCGCCCTCGTCTACAAAGGCACCATGCTCCTCCTCAGACACACATCCCCCAACGGCAAGGAGCGCCATTACGACTCCTTCCTCGCCGGTCTCCTCGGAGGCTACACCGTCTTCGGGCGCACGATCCATAACTCAGTTTCCCAGCAGATCGTCATATATGTGTTTGCGCGTGTGGTATTAGCGCTAGCGAAGCTTGCCGTACAACCGAGACACGCAGGCGCAGAGGGTCCTAGTGGATTCGGTCTCCTAGGCGATGGAACGAGCAATCTGAGAAAAGAGGTGGTGAAGAATGGGTGGCCGGCTTTTGCGAGTCTGAGTTGGGCTATGGTGATGTATGTTTGGAGGTGGCATCCTGAGGCGGTGCAGTCGAGTTTGAGGAGTAGTATGAATTATATGTGGGTTTGCCATTCCCTTCCACACTGCTCTATCTATGTTGGAGCTATGCTAACCAGAGCGTAGCTATGCGCAATCGGACGATTGGGATTCACTCAGGACGTTCATTTGGCATAATAAATGATACGATGTTTGGAAGGAACGGCGTAGGAGTAACGATTGGCTTCATGTACATTTCAGACGCTTGTATGACTTATTCGCATTTTGCACGATACGGTTTTGGTGGTAACCTCGAGATCACAGGATAATGGGTGGTATGTATACTTTGCCACTCTAGAGCTAAGCATAGAGAAATAGAATCGTCAAATCCAAACGACCACTTCGTCTACTCCTTCACCGCAGGTAATTCATGCGCCAGATACTGACACCTATCCCCACCTCCCAGTTCGCTTGGACCATACGCCGGAGTCGACTGCCCCATATATCCCACCTCTGTTGTCGGTTGCCCCGTCTGCGCTACCTCATCGGAGTACTCATAGCTTGGAGCTGCTGCATTCTGCGAAGGCGTCTGTGGATGCCGCCGAAGGATATATAAGATGGCTTCAGTTGATATGCAGACCAAAGCCAGGCCTCCAACGACGCCGCCTACAATGGCCCCTGTCGGTGTTCCTGAGCCCTTGTCATTGGAGGATGCTGTACCGGAGGACGATGAAGTTGGGGAAGCCGCAGAGCTACTTAGTGCAGTTGACGCAGGACTGGATACCGGTGTAGAAATTGGTCCCGCTGCAAAACTTGATTCCTCATGAGGACTGAGAATTGAACTCGACACAGAAGGCGAACTAAAGCTCGCGGCAGAAACTAAACCAGTGATAATGGCTACAAATGTGCGTACAGAACTCAAGGTAGCGGTACTTGTCATCAACGTGGTCCCAGTCAGGCTTAATGTAGCATCCGGGACCGGTAATATAACTTCTACTCCAACCTCTTTACATACTTGCACTATTATGTCCTTCTGCCATCAACTCACGAATCGTCGGCCTGTCAGCGAATGCATAGCAAGGGTCCAGAATATTGAAACGGACATTGACAAGGGATCTATTCGTCGAGACCTCGCAAGGCTCGATTGTGAGCAAGGGTGCTTCTTCACCGGTCAACAAGGCTGTTGCTTCACTGGTCAGCCTGTAGCTGTCAGTGCTGGTAGGCAACAACCACCATTTTCACGATGGACGGTTATTAGAAATACTTGTCACCCCACTTTGGTCTGACGGTGCGAATCCTTGGTGCACACTGCGTCTTCGAATAGTGAGCGATACCCAAGTCACTAGTTTCCTCTTGCGCAATTAAATCACTGGAGTATGAGAGTTCAGCCGCTTTCTGCACAATGACCTCGTATACGTACACGCCTTTAGACACCGAGAAATCAGAGATTAGGCTCATCCAACTGGCGCCTGGCAAGGCTGAAGACCCAATTGCTTTCAGCATTACACATACTTCTCTCATCATACCCAAAGAACCGTTTAAAGATAGCCGACTATCTCTTGAAGAGTTGCAGAAAACACTTCCGGATGGTTGGTTCGCAAAAGAAACACTGGACGGGAGGTATTTTTTCATGTTTATGGGCCACACTGATACACCGAACTCATGGAATCACCCGGATCCGTCCTTTGACCGAACGCTGTATGAAGTACCCAAGCTCTTCAGTCGGGGATCATACAAGCCAGAGTATGAAGCTTTGTCGTATACGTGGGGCTCGAGTGACAGCCCAGTAATGGCAATTGTCCAGACAGTAGGCGACCATGGCATCTCGGCCCAGACACATAAGCTGTTCATTGGCCAAAATCTGGCATGCGCGCTAAGATCTCTTCGCTTCCCAGAACGAACCCGCACGCTGTGGGTAGACGCTATTTGTATCAACCAACAGGATATCAGCGAGAGAAATACTCAGGTTCCGCGTATGGGCGATATTTACTCTCTAGCAAAGACGGTCGTCATATGGTTAGGGCCTGAAAGCGACAATAGCACTCATGCTTTGAGCACACTAACATACTTTGGACGACAAGTTGAAAGGATGACTGATGGCACGATCGGCGACAGCCCGGGGGCTCAAGAGCCAAAGTGGTTCCGTATGGGTTGTACATTGCCATATGATGATTCGACCTGGCTAGCGATATCGTCTTTGTTCCACCGCGCATGGTTCACGCGCATCTGGGTCTTACAAGAAGCGATGCTTTGTTCAAACGCTATCGTACAATGTGGGGAGCACTCCATCGATTGGCTCTCTCTCCGTAAAACCATCCTGGTTTTTTTGGAGAAAACGACGATTTCAGGCGACATAATGGATTTCCTCACCTCGTATTCACACGGCCTCATCCATCTGGCGCGTAATACTTTGCAGGATTTACTGATGTGGACAGTGAATCAAAAGTGCACAGATCCTCGGGATAAAATATACGGCATCCTCAGCATGATACCCCCGAAGCTGAGAAGGGAAATCACGGTTGACTACAATATGAGTGTGGTGGACGTGTACAAAGACGCGGTTTTGGCGGACATACGTTTTTCGAAGCGGGTCAATATACTTCGAGATTGCCAGCTGAAAACATATATGAAGGATTGTCCGTCATGGGTACCAACTTGGACGCCTGGATCCAGTGACCTTCCCACTCATACAGGTTATAGACGACATGTCTCGGGGTACTCACCTAGTCAGGTGGAGTACCATGCTCCAGATGACTTACACGTGCTGGGGGTCTTTGGTGATGCGGTTGCTACTGCTACCAGACTCAAAGGCACCATTCATGACATCTGCAAGGTAATCCGCCAAATTGAGCCGGATGGGCTCTTCTTTAAAAACTACGTCGGTGAGGGCACCTTGCTAGACGCATTTCTTGAGGTCATTACGAAAGGCCGTGTTCAAGACAGATTTAGGTTCTTTACCAGATTCCCTACATTACATGATCTGCGCTGTAAATATAAAGATGTTGAGTCCGGTAACGCGTCTCTGCCCACTGTTCTTGAAAATTACAAGCAGGACCTAGAGGAGCGAGAGTCTTGGGTGTTTACGACGCAGAATGGTTATCTAGGCGCCACATCATCTGCGGTCAAGCCTGGTAATTCGTCACCCTCTTCTAGTCATCTGGTTCTAATTTCGTCTTCAGGTGACATCGTCAGCGTGCCATTAGGCTGTGAACATCCCCTCCTTCTTCGCCCGTTGTCGCCGGTCGCAAAGTACAATGTCGTCGGGCCCAGCTTCATACCAGGTATGATGGACGGAGAAAAGCTCTTAGGCAGACTAATAAAGCCTTGGAGACTACAATTGCGTTTTGGCTCTACTGGACTTGCACTGCCGTGCTTTTATAATGACGATACCAAGACAATCACCGGAGATGATCCCCGACTCCCACCTCTACCCCGCGCGTGGGAGTTGACGGGAAGAACACACGGCCAAGGCGATACAGAGTCGTTTCGCGAATTTCGAAATACAGAGACAGGTGAGGTAATCAACTATGACCCGAGGATGACACCAGAGGCTCTGAGGGAACGTGGAGTGAAATTGCAGACGTTCATACTAGTATAAAACAAAGCTCTGATTTTGTCTCCTTACCACCACGAGACTCTCTTCCATCAAAATATCTAGATTCCATTATATCTATTAAATACCACTCGCAGCTAGCTTTACAGATATTCGATCCATCGAACTAAATTCTCTCACTTCACGAAGACCCGAGTACTTGAACCATCGAGCGAAACGACTCGTGGAGCCCGAGGAGACGTCCGGCGCGAGCCATGCGCGCACGCAATTCTGCACGCGGTCGCATCATAACTCAAAATCGTAGGTCTGACGATTAGGTTGGGTATGTAACGTGTTTATTGTAACAAGTTGATTTACAACAGGTTTACGACGCTGCGGGGTAGGCTCAAGGCTCAGCTCGCTGGCACCTCATTGCAGCGTCGTCCTGCAAGGCAACTGCCTGTACCGCTCTGCACACAACGCAGCAACAACACGGACACCACTACTGCTGATCATCTCGAACAATACGTCTATCTCGCATGCAGAATACGAACATGACAAGGCGCGGTGACGAGCGCACCAAGATTGGTCACGGCGAAACATAATGAGCACACAGTAATGACGAGGTAGTAGATATATGCACGAGGCTGAGCCTCAGCCTTGTCCTTCCTGGTTCAGTTACAATGTTATACACGAGCACCAAATATTTGACTAGTATCGATCATAATTTGCGTAGGTTGGTAAATAGAGTAGATTAGGACTTGTAGTTGATGTGCAAGCTTCTCAATGACGAGAGCGAGAAAGGCTTGATGGCTGGCAACCATATCTGCACGTATGAGGTCAAGAGCTTCTTCCTTTTGTGGTACTTCAAAAGTCGAATGTACTGTCTTTCTACTTGTTAATAGCGTTCAGAGCTAAATACTAAACCAGTACTAAGAATGTCTCAGTTGAACTTCAAGACCATAAAAAAATCGATTCCTACTACTTTCTTCCCGCATCCAACTCGCTCGCCCCCTCTCGTCCCCTCTGCCAACCTCCCAACTCACTCGTACCATATGCCGGAGCTGTCTGCATGTACCCGGCTTCTGTCCTTGTCTGCCCCGCCTGCGCCTCTTCGGGTGCGCTAGAGTACTCATATTTTGGGAGCACTGATGTGCTTTGTGCTGCGGGAGGCTCCTGAGTCGTCCGTGGGTGTCGGCGACGAATATAAAATATTGATACGCCAGCGGCGCAGAGCACGACTAAACCGCCTACAACACCACCTACTATAGCGCCAATAGGTGCTTTTGAGCCGCCGTTATTCGTGGATGATTGGCCTGTCGAGCCTGAGCTTGAGCCTGAGCTTGAGCCTGAGCTTGAGCCTGAACTTGAACTTGAGCCTGAGCCTGAACCAGAGCTTGAGGACGTTGAACTGCTCCCACCACCTTCCGCGCTGCTTTTCGAAGTGGCTTCCGCTACTGAACTCGTACCAGCCGTCACTAATGTCACACTCGCTGTCGCACTCGGATCTGGCAGTGTAACATCGACGCCATATTCCTTGCAAATCTTGACGACAGCTCCGCGAGCCTGCTTGGTATCTGTGGAAGAGCAGGAATTTTTTATGCAAGGTGTAACCGTGTCCCAGAGGGGAGTTGACTTTGGTGCAGTGACAGGCGTAGTCGTCGATGGAGCAAGAGTCTTGAACGAGGCCAGTGGTTATGCAGCCAGTCTGTTGCGTGGTCAGTTCAGTAGAAGTGGTCTAATACTTCAAACTCTGGAGAATTTGGTAAATTGGAGAAACAGAGAAAGAGGGGGCGTACGGCGCAGTAGGGTATGCTGGAGATTTGCGCTGTGGTTGTGGTAACTATGGCGGTGATGTAGAGAAATGTGAGAGCCTTCATGTTGCCGTCAGCGTCAGATGCAGCTATGAAAGAGCAAGTTTGGGGTTTTGCGCAAGATCAAACAATTGCTCATGGAATCGCAGAAAGTATGAGTCTACAGGAGGACTGCATTTTGTCCTATGTTTGGTTTGGAATCCCACTCGTATTGCATCGAGCGCCAAATTATGCCTACCAGGCTGAAAATGGCGAATTTCGGCGAAAATACGAGATGCTTGTACGAAACAAGAGATGAGGCGTTGGAAGTCGGCTCAGCTGGAACATCAGCCCTCGGTTTTATCGATTGCTATGCGCGGACTTCACATTTAGAGTCGGTTCTGGTAGGGTAATAGAAAATAAAGTTGCATGCTAATATTGGTTTGTTCATGCAGGATGCTGGCCTGGTGCATGTGTGGTTGAGAGCAAGGGATGTGCATCTGAGGCCTTCTCAAGCTTTGCGATAGCGAATACGGAAATGGCCTGATGGCTAGAACCATCTCTCTGTGAGTCAAGTCCGGACATATTGCCATTCAGTACAAAGGTTCGCAGCATCTTTCCATTGCCCAGTAGAATGATGGTAGGCAAGGAAATTTCATCATCGAATCCACGCGAAACACTGTCCACAATTATTTTCTCAACGCCACTGTATTGAGTGAATCATCACAATGACCCTTCGGTGTGATCATCACCTTAGTTCCCATGGTTGTCTACTCGACGATCATAATTCCTGGTGGTAATCATACGTGAGGAAGGAGGCAGAAACCATGATACTCTTAAGTGGATCAAGACTACCTACCGCTATGAGTCCTCACCCACAGACAGACCTCTTGTCCATCTTTCTGACAGCCCAGGCGAATAGAAGACTATGATTTCAGTATTCATCACGGAGACTCTGACAAAAGAATATCTGGTAAAACAACACGTAGCTTTCTTCTTCTACAAAAATGATGATAAGCGAAAATAAACTTTCGAAGTCCTCGATGTTCTTCAACGCAGGCAATTCTTCTCGCATTTGCATAAAGATCCTTGGTCGGCCTTTAGGTGATTGGATATCAAAACATCGAATGCTATGCTGATGTAGTACCTGCGGAGACTTCCAAGGCTAATGATCATCTGAAATAGCAAACCACAACTATAATATTGCGTTATATCAGGCACTGACTGCTCTACTGGCTTCGTCGGCACCCTGAGCGGCCCTGAGGACGATGACATGACCGCTGGCGGGTCCTACGATCGATTGGCGCACTTGAGGCTCCGCCAACATCGTCCAAAAAGGGCGACTAGCAGACGCAATTGAGCACCAACAACGGGTGCGTAGTGACGTCTATGGATTGTTGACAATATACGCCGGAGTGTAAGGGCAGACTTCAACCTTCATGGACGATGCTAGGTGGTTGATTAGGATTGTACCGGCGTTGGGATTAGTTTTACGGTCTGTGAAGTAACCTAGGTGGATAACGGGTATGAGCTTTTAAGGCTTAGATGATAGATGGTGGAAGACATGAATGTATGTTCTGTTTACATACAACACTGCAGGGTTTATAGCATTAGGATCGTCTGAGATCAGATGGATCTGCTTGCATAGAAGAGTGCGACTTAGCTGAGGAATGCAATGTTATTAAGCTCCCCGTTTTCTTAGAGACTCGTTCTTAAGCGAAAATACGTTCCACGCTTTCGAAGCACCTTCATAGGTCGTAAAGAATCATCTTATGTCAATACCCTCTTATGTAGATAGTATTTCTCTAATCTAAATGATCTTTCGCCCCACTTTCAGGGGCACTCCATCACTCACTTAATCTCGCCCTCCACCACTCTTCCACAATTCGCTGCGAGTTCGACACCACGCCCTTTCCCCTAGTCATCATAAAGTCGACAATAGGTCCAATATGTGCCTCTCTCGGTGTCTCAACAAATACAACTCGATCCTTTTCCCCGCCTCCTTTCAACCAGCCGCTCTTCACATCCTCACCCAGTGCGCTTATCGCATCCGCAAATACCTCATCTCCGCCACTCATAACGAGCAAATTCTGCACAATCTGATGTAGACCTAGCCACCAATCCTCACCCGCAATGACGGGCTCAGAATAGGCATCGGTGCTAAACACCGTCTCAACCGAGCCTTGCAGCTCCTCCATCTTGCCAAGATACATAGCGCCCCAATCAGGAATTCTAACAGCGGGAAGCATATCAACACCTGCATTGCGCCTGAAGCTGTCGAAGTTTCCGCGCTGTGCCACGCTCGGACTGAACAGCAACGCGCCACCCAACGTCCCCGGCAACACAACCTTCTCCACATCCTGACGCGGATGGAGCAGATGCGACAAGAGGCTGAGCGCGATACACCCACCTGCCGAGTCACCGCCCAGGAACACCGACGCTGCGCTCCGACCTTTCTCGTCAAATAGCCACCGCAGCACGGCCGCGCCTTCTTGCATCTGCGTGGGGAATGCAGCTTCGGGTGCGAGCGTGTACGCCATCACCAGCGCGGCGACACTCCTGCCTTTCTTCTCTTTCTGCAAAGTCGTGATGGTGTGTTGCAGATAGAGAAACGTCCCGCTGGTAGCAGGCTGGAAATACGCGCCGCCGTGGAAATACAGTATCACTACATCCGCATCCGGGTCACCGATCCAGTGCGCGACTGCCTTCTCTTTTCCATTTGAGTACGGGACTTCGATGGTAGTTGGACGTCTCTTCTGCGCTTTGCAGAAGGAGAGGTAGCGCTGTGTAGTTGACGCGTTTAAATACCGAGATTGTGGGACGGTGATGTGGGTTAGGAGTGTGCGGATAGCAGTGTTGAGCACATCTTTGCGGAGAGAAGGCGCGCGTGTTGATCGGAAGGGGTATGATAATGCTCGGAAGAGAGTAGCAGAGGCTGGGAAAGTGTTTAGTAAAGAGCTAGGATGATGTAGTGAGCGTGGGTAGACTAACGTACCAATGCGGGCAAATAATTTCACGAGGCTAAGTATACTTGGAGGGTTATAGATCTTGCTTTGCGACATGATAATATCAAGGTAAAGATTTTATAATAATTAGTTTGCGTCTGGGGTATTAGTAGTATTTCTACTACTTGCGAGTTAGCGAGAAACCGAGTCGGCGAGCTTTTGTCTCCACTCAGGAGACGCCGAAAATAGTAATACCACAATCGCCGCATAGTAGCTACGTGTGTCATACAAGGCGTGTTTGACTAACATGTGTTGTAATTATCTCGCTCACGTATATAGGCGAAGCGCTTGAAAATAATATTCTATATCGAGGTAAGAATTACCTAGGTATATGCAATGCTTACCGCACGTGACAGCGCGCTTGCTCCACAGCATTAGACGACGGCATGCCTGTACCGTCGCCAGCGTATGGATTCGGAGGTAGGATTTCCAACATCTCCGCTTCAATCAAACGCCCCTAAAATCAAGATCCAATAACGCCCCTTCCCACACCTTGATCGCTTACGGAAGAAAATATGCAGTGATAGTTCGGTGAACGCCATTAAGGAAGGTATTTAGAAGCCAAAGCCATGCTGCCAAAGTCGTTGCTTGTATGCCATAATTGTATTAAGTTTCCCACATCAAACCTCGTCGCGTCTCGTGTATATTCGTGGCCATCGTGGGTCGTCACAACGTAAAATGATTAGACGCGGACACCGCTTCCGCCTGTCCACCTTAGTCGTCTAAGCCCTGAACCAGCCCCACGGAGGCCAGATGCAGCTTCTTTACCACATCTACCGGCTTCGCCGACAGAGCCTATCTGGCTCACCGCCTCGGCATGGCCCGCTTCTTTACCAACAACATAACCAGCCGAGAAGCCTAGGGCGCTCACAAGCACAAGGACACCAGCACTAACGACCCAGGTGAGTAGAGTAGGGCTGATCTCCTCGACTAAGGGACCGGTTCTCCGCATCTTCTTAATCGCGCGGCGCTCTTTGCTACTGCTTCTAGTTGTTGCATTGACTGGTGGGCTGGCCTTGCGCTTGGATTGATCGGAGGGACTGCTACTAACAGTATGAGGCGACGACGGAAGAGCACTGGCAGAGGCAGGATCATTGCCATCGTCTTCTGCTGCTTCGCCTAGTGCTACAGACTCGGGAACTAAGCGGAGAGACGTAGGGTTTATTCGCCCGGGGTTATTGGAAGTGACATTACGTGGTTGGCCCGGTTTGGGTAGCCCTCGTACCGCAGCGGCAGCAGTAAGGAGTGTGGATAGACTGGCTCTCAGAGCCTCGTCATGGTCCGCTTGAGCGTTAGGAGAGAGAGCGTTGTAGGGTGTGTGTTGAGGATAAGAGTGTCGCTGCGACGATGGCCGAGCTGTAGGTCTCCGAGGCTCGTATACGGTCCCCGACTGCGAACGTATGGAAGGCTGCTCCGATGGATGAGAGAAAGCATTCGGACGTGGCTCAAAATGTCTCCTCGACGATCGTGGGTAGTTGACTGCGGTTGCGTTCTCGTCATCATCTTCATCTTCATCATCTCCCTCGCGTTCCGACATAGTCTCGGACGATGCGACCGAATAGGGGCCTCGTGAAGGCCTCCTCAGCTCGTTCTGAAGCGGTGAAGGACCGATACCTTCGTTGGAAGATGTCATGACCCTGTCCGACTCACTTTCGCTCTCATCATACTCCTCTTGGCTACTGTTACCTCCGCCAGCGCTCGTCACTCGGTACCCGGTGCCTATCTGGAACGGGCCGGTAGTGCGCGCACGCCTTCGTCGTCGGTGTAGGTTTGAATCATGCTGAACTCTGAGTCCTGTGGTGATGATTTCGTCGGCGGTGGAGGATAACGAGGATGAGGAAGGGCGGGAGCTGACATCAACCCATGAGTCTGTGAAGTGTGAGCGATTTGAGCTGGATTCCATAGTAGCGGGGTGAATAGGGACTATAGACCTTCCCTTACATATTGAAGGAGACATTGATAGTATGAGAAATGACTTACCCTCTGAATGGTGCCTCGGAAGCAGCGGTGAAGGTGCCATGGTATGTGTATCTTGCGAGCTTCCACCGTCTTGCCTGGATGACTGCGCCTGAAGCGGGTGCTGTTGCTGCTGCTGCATTTCTCTTGAAAACGTAAATAAATGAAACGCGACAGCGAGATCGGACCACCCTATGCTTCACTGACGCGGGTCAGGCTATACACAGATGGGTGGAGCGCGGTGGAGTGAGTATGCGCTCAAGTGGAGCTGTTCCGACTTCGGTTCTTTGTCTGGCGCTGTCGCTCAAAGGAAGCGTCCTATGGCCAAGCAACAGACAAAACCACCGGCTGTCGCCTATATGTCTTCGTCGAGGCTTCGAGCGCTCGATGCGCCGCACGCGTTGCGGTTGGGAATGGCAGTTCAGCCCGCTCGTTCGCTGACGCTACGCCAGCGGCTGGCTCGATGCGCGGCGCAGAGGCCAGCGTTTGGCACCGCTACAATGACGTTCTCGGCGAGAACACGTACCGATGCGCGTTTGGCGGGGCAGCGATCAAACGAAACGACAGGAGAAGGGTGAGGTGGGGTGATGGTGGAGTAAGGGAGCGTGGAAGAGTAGATTGCAGTGACGGTAGGCCTCCGTGCCTGGCCTCATGAGTGTCTGAGGTGCGGTCACGGTGCATTCGTAGACGGACACATGGCGACGGTAATGGCGGTGGCAGGCGGTGAACTGACGAATCATGCGCCAGAGCCCACCTTCCTAAGTTGGGGCTTAGATACTCACCACCGTGCCATGATGCTCATCTGCCTAAGCACTTGAGACATTTGGCATCATCCGTGGAGCTACTTGAGGACACTGCCGCTCAAAGTCTGATGCCTCAGCCCGAGTGCTTGCGTCGTCTCATCTCTTGACCTTCGTCGCGCGCTTTTGATGCTGCCATCCGGACATTTTATGTAGACCCCCGCATATTACCCGTGCTCGGGCGGTGTAGAGGTGTATTGCGCTAGCCTCACACAGCACTTGTACGAAGATCTTTCGATGAGGTCCAGGGTCTAGAAGGAGCTCAATATAAGTCCCATATCAGAACACTCAGTAGGTGAACCACCAAGTCGGATACCGTAGCAGCCTATAGCGTTGATACAATCAATCTACCTCTATATTGTATCATCTGGTATAGCACGCGACTTGAAGCCGAATAAATCAATACACGTTTTCTGGAGTGTCTGGCGTCTTTTATCCACCAGCTATAATGTCACAAGTCCCGAAGGCAAGCTAGTAGACTATGAGTCGAGTTTTGATATGCTTCTTTATTGACAGACTACAGTCGTAGTAGTCTGCTAGAGTGAACGATGCAACCCCGTGCCCTCTATCCCTCACCCACCCCATACCAAAGCAACTGGAAAACTCTACGGCTATAAAAAATTTCCCTCAGTCTAGGAAGTCAAATCGTCAAGCGACTTCGAGTCGATAAAAGACCAGCGAGAAGGGGACTAGGGTGCCAACAACATGGTTGTAGCAAAAATTCCTGGCCCAAGGACAGCCTCCCAAGGAAACGTTCATATCTTCTCAACTTGTAGACGGAATAGATCATGATATGGTACAGAACATGGTCAGAACGCGACCCCAAACACCCTCGGAAATGCGAGAACAGAAACAATGAAGTGAACAGATGATGCCCAGAGAAATCCAGCTCAAGCGGTCGTCTCGTGGTGGAGCTAGTGCCGAGAGTGCGTTGCTATGCTCCTATTAATTGGTCTTCTTGTCTTTCCCTTCCTTCTTCTTCCCTTTCTCGCGGTGGGCCTTCACCGAGTCGCTGATCCAGTCCTTGAACTTCTCCCATGGGTTCCTGTTCAGACGGTTGCTGAGCTGGCGGTACTTGTACATCTCGCCCCAGCAGTCGCGGCCCCATTCGCAGCCAGCCATGTTTACAAGGAAGTCTCGTTCTTTCTCTTTGTAGTGAATATGCGGGTCGTCTCCCTTCTCCCCGCATGCTCCTGGTGGGAATGCGTTGATCTTCCGTTGGTGGATGAAGGCCAGGTGAGGGCGAATCCACGGTTGGTTTTTGTACATGTATTCCAAAGCATCTTGTTCTTTATGCTCCCATTCCATGTGTTTCTGCTCGTAGCCAACCGGGTCCCACCATATGTCCATCAGTCTGTCTGTCCAGACACTCCTGCGGACGAAGAACGAGCCGAGATTGAAGCCACCACAATCCTGAGGCACTATCATGTTGATCGAATCGACCTTGCCGTCGCCAACGGAAGATCGTGTTTCTGGGTCGAGGTATTCGTCTGTGAGCGGGTGGGTGATGTTGAGCGGGTTGTAGACGTTGATGTCGCGATACGTGATAGCGTTTAGCTGCTTGAAGATATGGTTCTGGAGAGAGTACGTCGGCTCCATGATGAACGTATTCGTGTCCAGCCACCAGAACCTTTTTAGAGTTAGCGGTGCAAACATCTTTCGTCACGTACTACGTACCATTCAGCGTGCGGATATTTGCGCATAGCGTTTCGGATGGTGTCCACCTTTTCCCAACTTTCCCTCCACTCATGAGCATACCGCTTCTTCGTGCTCATGTCCACAATCTCCAAGTCGTACCCCCACTTCTGCGTATACTTCTTCTTGTTCTTGACGCTGTCTCGTTCGATAGCCCATTCTCTCGGGCCCTTCCACTCCATGACACCTCCGCCCTGGTTTGCTGCGAGGATCAGGACGTATTTGCTGCCTCCGCCAAACCATGAGGAACGCCGATATACACGGTGTAATGCTACTACGGTCAGCGTGGTTGGCAGATGCCGGGCTGGATGACTTACGTGTGGCATAGAACAAAATGTAGGAGAGGAGTATGAGCAGTATCACGCCTACAGACTTGCGCAGACGCCACAGATTCCAGCCGATTCTGTTCAGCATCTGCATGATCTTGTTGTTGCCCTGGTACCGCCCCCGGCCCAGCTTCTCCTTCTCCCCGTAGCTGAACGGCAGACTCGTAGAGAGGCGCCGAAAATGCTTCCCAAAGAAGCCTTGATTGCGTGGATTGAAAGCGGTGTATCCCTTCACGTTCGCGCTGCGGGCCTGGGCCGATGCCCAGGTGACGTTGTTGGAGCTGCCATTCGCGAACGGGCTGCTCCGCCCGCCGCTGTCGTAGGGTGTGTTGAGGCCTGGACTTGACCAGCCTCCCGGGCGCGGCGACGGTGATCTTGACATGTCGACGGCTGGTGTGCCGGGGATGGGGGGCAGGATGTGCTCGAAGGAGCCACCCGCGTGCCCGCTCGTATTGCCTAGCCTGCTGCGCGACTCGGATCCGTCGTTCAGATTGAGGTTTGGCGGGTGCTTTGCAGCAGATGAGCGCCTCCGACGTTGGCCAGACGAGGCGGAGAAAGAGTTCGGAGAAGCCAGGGCGAATGACTTTCAGCGGGTTCGAGGGGCGCGGAATGAAAAAGCGCCGCTGCGCTGCGCGTGGCTTGATGATGAGCGCAGGACTCTCCGTGGACCTGGGACGCCCGTCGACCGCGCAAGGAAATTGCTGTCAATGTCGGAGGGGCTGCCGCAGAAGCAAGGTGTCCTAGCGGGTCGCAGGAGGGCCTGCGGCGATTTGGAGCTGCTGGCGTGGGCGGCGTCTGGTTGCACGGGGCCGAAGGGAGGTTCTCGAGGCGGTGCAACCGTTGTCTGCTGCAGCGGGTGCAATTGATCAGGTACAACACCACGACAGAGACGGCCTGCAAAAAGGAGGACCTCAATAAAATTAAAAGACCCAGCCCGTGTTCCCTGCGACGGGCGCTGAGGCCACTTGGAGGCCGCTTGGCGAAGCTACGAGAGCAACGCCGCCTATCTACTCCTTTCCCAACCTCGCTTGGCGCACGAAGATCTATCCCTACTCCCTACTGCGTTGGCTATCGAGGCGGCTGACGAGATGTCGCCATGCAGCGCGTTGCGAGCACTAGCCAGCTGACTCGAAGCATCTGAACACTCAACATGCGCCCTCGAGTCCGCACAGTACGAGCAGCAGCTTCCGAGCGATCTTAGTCAGCATGGGACTAATCCCTCGTTCCGTGTTCAAGGGAGTCGTCGTTGTCGTCTTTATCGTTGTACACTATCCTCGCACACGGCTGTCACGAGTCCATGCCTCTTCTCTCTGTACGCGGTAGCACGATATGCCAGGTTGCTGCACGCGACACTTTACACCTCAGCCATTCCTCCGCAGGACGGCTGCAGGAAGGGCCATCGGGGAGCCTTCGGGTCTCCCCCACTCCGCTGCAACTTCCACCGCATACGGGATATTGGTGTACACGATAGCCTCGCGTGTCGGAATGCGATTGTTGTTCATTGGCAGGGTGGAAGGCAAGTCCTACCGGCCCGGCCCTTCCAGATGTCGTATAGAGGTCAACGAACTCGCATGGATCGCAAAGGAATGCCGCCAAGGCCTCGAGCGGAGCATGCATCAATCATTCTGGAGCATATTTGCCAAGAAGAATGGCTTCTCCAGGAGCTCGAGGGCCTGGATTACTTGTACACTGAACCGAGGACGGGTAGCTGGGGTTGCTCTTGGCCCATCTATTTACGCGCCAGGACAAGCGCTTAGGATGCCCGCTCCCGCTTCTGACTGGCTGCACGACCTCGATCCATTATTTGGCCATCGACCACGACGAGGCCGCTCTCTGGAGCGTCTCAGGTGTGGCTTTGCGTTGTACATTTCAAGCCGAACGAATCCCCGGGCGCCTATGAGCCTCAAAGCTGTTAGATGGCGCCCGCGAACAGGCCAGACCCACTCTACCGGGCGACCTGTGCCTCCAATCACTTCACTCATGACCCTGCTCTCCCTCTGCTTTGCTGGAATAGCTTGACGCAATCCGTCGTGTCCAGAGCGCTTGTCGAATCATAACACGAGACACAAGATTGTGCATGGAGCTAAAAGTATACAGTATGGCGGGTAGGCAACATGGGTTTACAAGAGCTACCCGATGTCGTGGACTTCGCGCCACCGCGACAGGAACGCATCTTTTCTCTCCTTCACTCTATCTCTTCGTTTGTCCGTTTGTTGCTGCTTTCGTTGCCCTGCCATTCTTTCAGAGTCTTGTTGTTGTTCTGTTTCCTTATTGAAGTCCTATCCAGTCGCCCCAAACAATAGAAAACCTAGCATAACCACCAAAACCGTCTTTGTTTCACCTTCATAAAGACAATGCATTGTCTACGAACCGCCTGCTGAGCAAATCGAATCGCCACACTTACGAACCATCTCGCGCCCTTTGTATTTGCCCTTCCCAACGCAAACCGACGACACGAGGATATCGAAAGATATGAGCACACACCAAGAAAGCCGTTTTGGGCAGCAGTCCCACGAAACTTCATTGCAAAGTACCACGACGAACCTTGCCTATGCTGCACCAACCGCAGGCCCGAATAATCATAGTCACGACCAAGATGGTCACATACTGGTACACTTCAACGGCCATTTTAACGGCCAATTCAACGGCGCCTTCATTCTACCAAACAGTATGCATCAGCAAGCACCAGCTGAAAGCGACGCACAGATAGCCGCACGAAGAGCGATGGCCAAACGCAGCTCACGGTCTTTCGCCTCGAGAATATCACGGACCCGGTCACGCAAGATGGAAGTTATTGGAAGAAACACAAAACCTGGAATCACAGTAGATACCAGCTTCGCAAGACACCGAGGCAACGTGCCGCATCAGGTGTATCCCCAAGAAAGCGAGAGGAAAAGCGGTGGGTCCATTAGGAAGCAGGGCTGGTTTGGCCTAGGAAGATCAGACACGAAGAACAAAGGATTAGGGATCACCAAGGGAACACCACAACCGGGACGTCAATCAGAGGACCGCGAGACTTCTCGATTCCCACGCCCAAGTACTGACGGCAAAGACCCAAAAACGGCAGACTCATTGACGGCAGGCAGCAAGTCCTGGCAAGAAATCTCACCGTGGGATCGTCCCATCCCCATCGGCATCACGGTGCCTTCGGATAGTGTTACCGACTTTAGCCCATATCAAGCAACGCGAGTCCGATCCGATAGCGACGCCACTCTCGCAACTCCGAGTATCATAGTCACTCCCGCTGCAGCTATGAAGTCGGTCTGGTCACCTGATACCGCGTCAGATTATACACCAGCACGAGCCTCCAGCATCTACTCCCGAGCAACCTTTATGCCGCCGTCGGACTCAGATGTACCGCCCGTTCCGACTCTGCCCGCAGACGTACAAAAGCTTTCTACCCAAAAAACAAGCTTTGACGCACAGCGGGACTGGCATACTGGATATCCTACTCGTGCAAGAACCGACACGCTAGAATCTGGTGATACAGCTTTCGAAGAAGAGCAGGATGACTTGGCACGGAAAGACCGCATAATGTCCACTGGCACGGTGTTCGAAGAAGACGATACACCCTTGCGAGAAAAGAAGTTATATACATTGTCTGTCGACACCTCCACCGTTCCAACACCTCGCAGGTCCCAAGGTTGGTGGAATATAATCACCACTCCGTTCGTGATGTCCCGGAGGAACTCAGTATGGACTCAGAACGGACGGCATGGTGACAAGACCCCCGACATACCAATGGTCCCGGCTGAATATGGCACATACCGAAACTCGCCTTCGCCCTCGTCTACATACCCATGGTCAGCGACCGATAGGAGCCCTTCAACGCACGGCGATTCTCCTCTGCGGCCACCTCCATCCATGTCCACAGCTGTGACTACACCTGAAGTTGGCGAGCGTGCTCACAACAATGGGATTAGTGTGACCGTGATCAATGAAGCTAGCGTCAAGAATTTTCCCGTACCTCAAGTAACCAGTCTTCCAAGTCATGCTCCAACTTCGTCCACACATGGATCTGTATTCACGACGCCGGAAATGACACTGCTTCGATCCCAACAGACACCCGAGCTCTCCAAAGCCTCCGGTACACCACCTGCACCTGTTCGATCTGTGTCACCAGCTGTTGATACTGCTGCAAATGGAGCAGTATCTGTGCCACATTACCCGCATAGCCAACCGCAGCCAATCAATGTGAACATAGAAATCCATGATCGGCGGATCGTGGCAAACGATCAGGCTGGCACGGCCAGCACAGCAGCGACAACACAGCCAGGGCATGCAGTCGTGGTACCTGTTCCTACTTATACCATGAGCACTGCGACCAGAAATCATACACCACCTCAAGGGGCTCCGTTTTTCCCGCCTCCACCTAATAACGACAACAATAACACGGCCTCAAGGAGCCATACACCACCTCAAGGCGCTCCTTTTTTCCCACCTCCACCTGACAACAACACTGCCTCCAAGACCCACACACCACCACAAACTGCTCCCTTCTTTCCACCACCTAACGGCAATACTGCACCCAGTAGCCATACGCCCCCACAAGCTGCTCCATTCTTTCCACCACCGCCTCACTCCACCTTGAAAGATAAGCACTTCAGCTACGATAATGTCAGCAGGGCAAGCAGCCCAGTCTCAACAATACATAAATCTGAGATGAAAAGAGCGAAGCAGCATCGTAGAATGAACAAATTCATGTCCCAAATTCCACTGTGCGGTCGCAAAAAGGGCGCAAAAAAGGACGATAAGAAGGATGAGAAGAAGAAAAAGAAGAAGACTCGCTGCTTGCTCTGCTGTTGCTGCATCTTCATCCTGGTTCTCCTTGCTATCATCATTCCCCTTGTTGTTGTGTTCACCAAGAAAAGCCATCACGACCCTACGAATCCTATAGCAGGAACTCCGGATACAAGCGACGATGGCCCAACACAGTGGCTCAACAATACCGGCTACCCTCCAATGAAGACTGGAGTCTTGACAATTGCCCAGCCGGAAGCGGTCGAGGAAGAGAGCGGCTGTGTTGCGCCAACCACACTTTGGAGCTGTGCACTTCCAAAAGAGCAGCAGAAGGATAATGAGCCTAACAAGCCTGACCAGCCCAACTTCAAGGTGCAAATTACCTTCGAAAACGGCACTGGAGCTGAGCTCTCTCAAGCTACCCGAAGAGCAGCTAATCCTGTCTCAGCGGGTGCTTTCATGCGATCTCTCCTGCGCGCTCGAGCTACTCCCTCAGCTTCGCCTGCCGTCCCCAGCGTTGAGGAAATGAAGTTTCTCGGACAGACAACCGATGAAAATTCGTCACCTTTCGAGGGTGAGACTACGCCCTTTTTCATGAGCTTCCAGGATCCAAATGATGCATCCTCTTCTCGTCTCGTCAAACGCGCTGATGACCCTACCAACATCACCATGGTAATACCTCCCCCATCGCTGAATGCAGATGGCACAGCCGCGCCCGCCAACCTCCTCTCGTTCCCCTCAGCACAGCCTCTTCGCTTGTTCAACCGTGGTAAGCCTGATGAGTACTACGGCTTCTACACGTACTTCGATCGCTCCATCTTCCTGAAAAGTATCGACTCGTCCAATGGTCGTGGCGGCAATCCGGCAGACACGAACGGCGGCAGCCTCCGCGACGCAGCCTCGCTCCGATGCACGTACACGCAAACGCGTTTTCTGGTGCAGATCTGGACGCGCAGCGACAAGACAAAGCCTCTGCTCGAGCAAGGCTCGAACACGAATGCATCCAAGAGGCCGGGGACTTTCCCGTATCCGGTCACGTTTACGATTGACCGGCACGGCGGCGACATCACGAAGAAGAATCTGTTCTGTTACAAGATGGAGAACGACACGACTATTGTCGACAAGCCGAACAACAAGTTCTTCCAATTTGAGGATAGGGCTTTTGGTGGGAACCTTGTGAATGGAACGCAGGGAAAGCCGAACGCAAAGGGGCCT
Source organism: Kalmusia sp. IMI 367209 (assembly GCA_027946365.1). Lineage (NCBI taxonomy): Eukaryota > Fungi > Ascomycota > Dothideomycetes > Pleosporales > Didymosphaeriaceae > Kalmusia > Kalmusia sp. IMI 367209. Next base: position 653,331 of record JAPEUQ010000017.1, on the reverse strand, counting down.
ATCGATGGTGGCTCGGGTGGGTGCCGGTGCAAGTGGCAGAACTGGTTGGACTAAGCTTTGTCCTATAAAACCGACGCTTTTATTGCTCTACTTGCGCTCTTGTCTTCTGCATCTGTCGGCGCTATGGCCAGGGTTTTGTCTGAGGTATCACTGCATGAGCATGCGCAAAAAGCATTTATCTGATACCACTGGCTGGTTTCTTGTACAATACTTAGAACACGTAGCATCCAAGTACCTAATAATCATCTATCAATATGAAAATCAACAGCACTGGCAGAAACTTGCATTCTCCTGTTCACGGATCCCGTAGGAAAGGCCCCTCGTTGTACAGTCATCTTGGTCCGTCTCACGAGTGCCAGAAAGCCTTGTCCACGGCAATAAGCCGGAACTGTGAGATGATGGTAGTCGCAGCGGTACCCACACGGGCACCCACCCACCGCCGCGGGATTGTGCGTGGGTAGGCGGGTGTATGTAGGCGTCGGCCTGGCGTCCGTTGAAGCTTCGCGCTAATGGGTGATCTAATCGACGTTTCAGGGTCTGGCAAGAGGCCCAGGAAGCCAAGTTGAGTAACATAGGCACGCGGTGGTGCGGGAAAGCTTAGGTGGACGTCCATCGAGGGTCACTGCACATGGCCATTCTGCATCCAATCACTGGCACGTTTCTAGGGCGACTATACATTCACGCCGTCCAAATCGCTCAAAACCGTGTACTGAGAGTGAAGCGCGATTAGCCTCGCCAATACGTAAAACCGAGGTGTCTGGCGCCGACGTGGTATTTCCGATCCGGGGTGTGGTGGTGGTGGTTGTTTGCATCAATGCATCGCGAGTTGATTGTACGCACGGGTCAGCGCGCATGCATGGGCTCCGCGTCGAGCCAGACCCTGGCCCTCTCCAATCGATCGCCCCTCGTGGGCGCTGTATGCACTCTGATTGGCTGCTCCCAACCTCACGTCTTGCCCACGCGTTTTCCTTTATCGAGCCTGGCACGCTTTGGTCGTTCGGAAGTCGCCTCACGCGAGACGAATCTGTTTGTAACGGCGATTTTCCAGTCGAAGCTCAGACAAGCCGTGCCTAATGAGCTTGTGCAAGCCTCCCTGCGCTCGGAATCGGCTTGGCTCTCGTCATGATGTGCGTGTAGAGACGACGTCTGAAGGCCAAAACAGCCAAAAACCGTCTCCTGCGCTAGGAAAATAAAAACAAAGCTACAGAGTCCAAAGGAGCCAGGCTGTAGCCGCAAGGGCCGCCTAATTGCAGCTCTCCAGCATGTCCCCACACTTGGGATATGCACGTAGCAGGTGGTCGCGTGCGCTCTTGCCCAAAGCGGACGGGCCGAGAGGTAACCCAAGCACCACCTTCTCCACACACGCCACCCCTCTCGGCTTCGACTGTGCCAGCGGAACAGCACCGTGGGAGAATTTTTCTCAAGCGCCGGATCTACGCGAGGCCTGGTAGGCCTGGTAAGCCTGGTATAAATCTATCGCCATGTCCTCTCCGCTGGTGCGCCGTCGTACGAGGCAGACTTTTTGTTGGCTGCATCTTTTTGCGCCTCCTCCAAGTGGTCGCTGCCCGTCCCCAACCACAGGAAAGCGTGCAACCCCCCCCTCTCAACGCCCGTGATTGCGCCAGAAAACCCCATTGCACCACCTTCGTGCCCCACGATCCCATTCCGATTTCTCGATCTCGAAACATTGCACGCATCGATATCCCGCGCGCTCGTTAGACGCCTCCTACGCACCAACCACGCTGCTCGGATCCAGCGGGATCCCCCCAGCTCCAACGGACGTCATTTGTCAACGCATACGCTGCGCTTCTCTCGACCAGTCAGAAACGGGTAGCGAGAACGTGCTTCAACACTCCATAGCGGTCTGGCAGCGACTTTGAGAGTTCACAGTCCGTTTCCCTGTCGTGAATCCGGCCCGACGTCATAGTGGGCTCGCCAGCGGTCCGTGTGGATTCAGCCCTGCAGAGCGAAGCTCTCGTCTTAAAGGCTTGATTTGCAGCGCTCGGCTTGTGTCTCTGCGCCTCAGGACAAAGAAGTCACTTTTGGGTGTATTTTGTCTGAAAACAGAGTCATGGAGCCTGGTTCACTTCCCCTTCCCCATGGCGCACCCGCTGGAGGGAGCGACTATCCCCTGGATGTTAGACATGGTGCGTACAACCCGTGCTTTCTTGCGCATCTTGCACTGTGCAATGCGTGCAAAACCATCTGGAAGCCACGAGATATGCTAACGGAGAGCTAGATATGACTTCGCAAGAGCAAGACGTCTTTCACGCTCTCCTTCATCCTGACGACATTTACGACAACAATGGCACCTACTGGGCCGACATGCCGGTTGGTCAGCGCCTCACGTTCGTCAACCGTGTTGAGAACCAAGAAGCGAAGAGAGAGGCTTCGTCCGTCTGGACAATGTTCAAAAACGACCCTCTTAGCCCGGTCGGATTCTACTTGAAGAATATGGTGCTTCCCGGCGCTGGTCTCGGTCTGGAGGGTTACGTTCTTTTCTCTATTGGTAATGTGAGGCCGCTGCTCCAGGATGCTTTCCCGTCATGCTGGAAGAAATTCGACACTTGCGACGAGCGCTGGACGCAAGCCGTTGACTATCTAGAGATTATTGGCATCATCGTCGGTAAGTGGCTACTGAATTGCATTCGACTGAACATCACGCTCACGCTTGCGAAGGTCAAATTCTCGTCGGTTACCTTGGTGACTATCTTGGTCGTCGATGGGGTCTCATTCAGGACGCTACCATTATGTTCATCGGTCTACTCATGCTTACTGCTTCATGGGGCGTGACAGAGAATGGCTGGGTCATCTGCTACGCTTGGTCTCTGTTCTTCTACGGCATTGGTGTCGGCGGCGAGTATCCCATGACGGCTACTTCTGGCATGGAGAACGCCGTCGGCTCCGGAAAGGTTTCCACCAAGGAGGATCGTCTCCACCGTGGCCGAAAGGTCACCAGCGCTTTCTTGATGCAGGGCTGGGGTCAATTCTTCAACCAGGTCATCCTTATCGTTTCACTTCTCATCTTCCACCACGGAAGCGGTAACCCACCTTACTCCAAGGTCGCGGCCCAATGGACGTACCGCGTGTCGTTCGCTATCCCGGCTGTCGGCACGCTGTGGCTTGTCTACTATCGTTACTACAAAATGCGCTCGGCTAGTAAGCAGCTCATGATCTCCAAGAAGAAGGGCAACGTCACCGGGTATGACACCCAGTCGCTCAAACTCACTCTGAGCTACTTCGGACCTCGCCTTCTGGCCACGGCCGGCGCCTGGTTCGCAAACGACGTCTTCTTCTACGGTAACAAGCTTTTCCAGAACGAGTTCATCAAGGTCATTACCCCGAACAACAGCTCCGTCATGACCGGGTGGCTCTACAACCTGATCAACGTCGGTGTCTCCCTCGTCGGCTACTACCTCGCCTCGTTCCTCATCGACAACAAGCTCTACGGCCGCAAGTGGATGATGATCGTCGGCTTCATGGCTGACTTCATCCTCTTCGTCGTGCCTGCCTTCAACTTTGAATTCTTCACAACACCGCAGCACGTCCATGCCTTCCAGGCGATGTACTTCCTCTCTTCCTTCTTCAACCAGTTCGGCCCCAACAGCGTCACCTTCCTCGTCGCTGCCGAGGTCTTCCCCACACCCATCCGTGCCACCGCGCACGGCTTCTCCGCCGCCATCGGCAAGGCTGGCGCCCTGCTCGCCTCCGTCCTGTACAACTACATCGACACGCAGACCAAATTCTACGTGGTCCCCTGGTTCGGCCTCGCCGGCGCGCTCCTCACCTGGCTCTTCCTCCCGGACACCACAGGACTCGACCTCAAGGAGCAGGAGCGCCGCTGGTCCTACATCCGCGCCGGCAAGGAGGCCGACTACCACGGCATCGCCATCCACCCCAAGCACCTCTCCGTGTGGGAGCGCCTGCGCGGCGTCGGCAAAGCCTACGACGCGAAGCTCGACTACGAGGCCAAGATCAGCGAGATGCGCGCCGAGTGGATCGAGCACCAGCAGAACAAGTTCGCAGACGACCTCAAGGGCCACGAGGACTTTGACGACAACGACGGCGAGTTCGAAAAGGGCGTCCACGACTACTTTGTGCGCACCGCCCCCGAGTCGATGAAGGTGGGGACCAGGGCCGCGCCCCAGGGCGTGCTGGGCGAGAAGCTGCCCGCGGGGGAGAGCGAGAGCGGGAGCAGGGGGAGCACGGTCGGGGATGCGGACATCATTTCTGAGAAGCGGTCTTGAGAGGCTGAGGTATGAAAGGTTCTCGAGAGCGAGCGGTTTTGCTTCCGCATATATAGATTGTGGTGGTGGTTGGTAAGCGCATAATACCCAAAAGCTGAATGCTATCTTTCTTGTTCATTTGGTGCTTTCTCTAGTCGAGAGTCGTATGTGATGGTGTGTGCAGATGTGCAGGTGTGCATGAATCTACGTGGGCGCAAGATATCGCTGAATAGGGGTTGCAGGGTGATGCTTGCGAGTATGCCCTCCACATTGTGTTTAGACCTCACAACTGGTTGTGCAGCAGGTTGCTCCAACATTTGTTTACACAGGTCCCGACCGCGAAGTGAGAAGGAAACGGTTCCCACAGTGGGCTCAGATGTGTGTCCTAAAAAAAAACAAGATATAGCACACGGACCAAGAATCCCAGAGACACGTCGTAGACCAAGTCAGCCAGGGCATGTGTGGTACGTGAGAAGAAGATTGGGATGGAAAGGCAGGCAGGCAAGGCAACACAGACACACACAGGGTAAGCTCTCGAGAGAACAGTTTTCAAGGGAATGAGTACAGGTAAGTAGTTGTAGTATTTCGACATGTGCTTCGACGCCGTTTGGGACATGCTACCGTGCGCAACGACTCAGAAGCATCTTCTCGCGAGGTCGAGCTATGAGCGTACTGCAATCCCGACGAGCGTTGCAGTATTGTCGTCTGGAGACTGAGCGTTTACGAGAGGTTCAAACACGTCCTCTTGCTTACCCGGGGCCCCTTTTGTGGTACGTCCATGTAATGAATAGACCCCAACCGCTCACTCGGGTCACGTCTGGCCCTCTGATATACTATGGGCTTGGCCAATCATCGTCTAGGAGAAAAGTAGCCGGAAATTGGTAGCCTCATCACTGTCGGGGCGTATGGTCGGAACTTGTACGGCCCTCCTCACAGTGCGAGGTGGGAAAGAGTGGAATGGCACATGTTTCATGCGAGTCTTCGGTCGGAGAACGACTGCTTACTTACCCGTACGTGGTAGACATCATCATGTCGTTGTGCAGAGGTGAAGAGAGGCTCGCGTACGTATGATGCGACCACCGACCATAGTTCTGGGATGGTTGCACTAATTCCATCGACATTGGTTTCTGCTGTTTCGAATCTTGCAGGCCAGCATTGGTGGGAAATACCCCTGATTCCTAGATTCAAGTTTTGTTGAGGCGGGCCGACGAGGACGCCGCGGAAGCAAGAGCAGATGCCGGGAAGTAGTGCAGGAGATGGCTGTGCGAACGAGTTCTTCCGCACCCTACATCGTACAAGTACGGCGAATTTTCCGGTCCCATACTAACGAAAGGCAAGGTCTTGGGTCGGACGTTCGGACTTGCCCCCTTTGGTTTCGCAACGGTACGCAAGCGCGCCGCGGGCCTCAGGTGTCAATCGCAACAAGTTTCAAGTGGAGATGCGTGGGTAGGATCGCTATGACAACGTGCCCAAACATAGGATTTCGCGTGCCTGGTCTGAGGCTCGCGAGAAGGGAAGGTCCTGTCATCGTTTACAGTTGCATGTGGAGTCGTGACACGACGGTAACGCGCGCAAAATGCAATAAATTTGCAATCTGTACCTACATCTAGCGGGTAATGGCAGTCATCTGCGGGTGGCCACAGGGGCTGGCGCAAAGACCAATGGCAAACACAGTGGCGACCAGGGCCGAACAGAGGGCAGCCAGCCGGTCAGGGACTACAGATTTGGAGGACGACGGGCGGATTCCCGTTTGGCTGAGCAAGGGAAGCGAACGCTTGACGTCGACATGTCAGGGGAGTATGGGGTGATTTGCGGGACCAGGAAGGAGGCTGCGAGGCCGCGAAAAAAACTCTGACATTTGGTGAGGAGGCCGTCTGAAGATGTGGAGGGCTTTGCTATGTTTAGCAGAGAGGTTGGTGGCGGCGCTGCATTCTCGCCGCAGGGTCGGCTGGATGCGCGTTGAGCAACGGTCCCGATGGCTGGTGGGAGGGCTGGCGACGGGCCAACGGTGGAGATGGGCTTGCTCAGAATGTCCGATCGCGATGGCGATCCGCGTCAGGCCCATCAGGCCCATTGGCCCGTGAGGATTCTGCCCCTGGAGCCCTTGGCCGGACTGACGTACCGTCGCTCGTAGCGCAGGGTGGCGCCCGCTGTCGATAACGGAGGCTGGCGACAGGCGAGCGGACAGGCGAGCGACAGGCCAGCGGCAGGCCAGCCGTCGCAGGAGGAGTGCAATCAGTAGCCGTTGCGTGTCAGGCAGGTGGTGGGTGTTTGTCTAAACGGCCGAGCGGCGGGCGTGAGCTGGAACGAGTATGGCAGCCGGCGCGCTTTGCGTCACCGCACGCCACGGAGGCAAATGAGGAGCGGCACAATTCAGCAGCAGATGCAGGTTGCAACAGGCGCAAAGCAGGCGGCTGGCGGCCAAACCTTGGTTGCACCCCGGTTGCCTGGGCACAAGCCTTGTTGTTTCAAGCGGCCGGCTTGTCTGCGGGCCCGTGCGCCGCCGCGCCTGCCCTCCAGCCTCGCGCCCAGTATTTATTGCCTCCCTCGCTGCCACTCACCACCTTCCATTCTCCCTTATCCCACGCCTTCGATCCAGATTCGCAGTCTCTCGCTCAGCTCGACTCTGATTACCGCTCGCTGCCCATCCATTTTCGCAGTTCTACTCAGCTCCATCTTCTAATCCACACACAACAACACCAACAAACAAACCATCAAGATGCGCTTCTCCACCTCCTTCGTGCTCGCTGCCGCCATTGGCGCCTACGCCCTCCCCCAGGACGTCCAGCCCATCTCCCAGATCTCCGACGGTCAGATCCAGGTACGCTTTGCTCGATTGCTTCGACTGTCTGCCGCGCAATCCTAACAGTAACACATAGGCTCCCCCTGCCACTGCCGCCCCGGTCACCTCTGGCTATGCTGTGCCTTCTGAGGTCCCATCGGAGGTCCCCTCGGCCCCGGCCGCCACTGAGGGTGAGTTGAACAACATGCATGTCTAAAACAATCGACAAGACTAACGCGAGCCCAGTCCTTCCCTCCGTGACCCCGGTCCCGCTCCCCTCTGTCGTGCCCTCCAGCGCTTACGTCCCGGCGCCGATCCCCTCTGCTCCCGCCAACGTCTCCGTCCCGGCCGTCAGCAGCGGTGTCTCGTACCCCAACAGCACCGTCGCCATCTCCACCGGTGCCTCGACTTCGGCTCCTGCTGGCACCTCCTCTGGTGCTTCCCCGTCCGAGTCTGCTCCCATCAACAACGGTGCCACCGCCAACATGGCCTCTTTCGGCGTTGTTGCCGCCGCTCTTCTCGCCTACCTCGCATAAATGCGCCGTAGCGATTAGTGCCTTTCTCTTCATCTTCACCCCACTATGACTTCGAACTGTATCGACATTTTTCCGGCGGCTTCTCGTCTGTCACCTAGCGATGCGCTTCTTGAATGTTACAAACGGAGCATTGGTCAATGCGGGTAATATCACATGGCTTTCTTCGGCGACGTCTTAGGATGTGTTGCCAAGGTGTACACGAAAAGGTGGCGTAATGTTTTGCATGGCGAATCGAAGGTGGTTAATAGTATTCCCCGGGGTTCGTTATGGACAGGTATTGCTCATCTGCATGGGCTTGGTTCACATGGATAATGACTGCATGCACCCTTAATATGGTTCACGAATCGGGAAGCATGTCAGTCCTGTATAGATAGCTGTCATCAGCCAGATCAAAATACATTACATCGGTGCCGAAAGGTGGCCTCAAGACTTCATTGCCTTTGCATCTGCATGATCTGCCTGTGATGTACACGCCTGCCACACGCACAGTATTGATTCGCCAGCTGCGCCCCGTTCCATCACGCCTCGTGCCCCCCATCCTGTCCAATCCCCTTTCCGGCTTGCCATAGCGATCACACTACAACGCCATCAACACCCCGGTCCCACCTCTATCTCAAACGCAACCTGCTCTATCTGCAACGTCTCTCGCCCGACACGCTCGCTCTCGCCCTTGCAACAAGTTTTTTTTCACATCACCTTATCGAAACGGTTCCCGCTAGCACGCTAGAACAAAGACTATAGACGCCTCGCTGCATGGCGGCTTTCTCGCCGGACTTGTCGCCGGCCCCTCACCAAAAACGCCTTCGCGCCGGCATCATGCAGGAACGCGTGTAAGACTACTGTCTAGCGTGGGAGGGCAACGCCCCCTAAACAGAGGAGAACAAAAACAGTGCTCGATTCGACTGCAGCCGAATCTGGTTTCGTTTGGTTGGGCAGAAGCACGAAAATGTGGGCTGGGGCTTGTGTGGATTTGCGAAAAAGGGCCGCGACTGGACTGGACTGGAATGGAATGGAATGGAATGGCATGAAAAAAATGCAAATGATCTAGGTGCGAGGAATGGGAACGTGACCCGCCGCCGGGCCCAGGTGCGTGGGTGCAACAAAGTTGAGAAATGAAGTAAAAACTTGCGCTGCTGAAACAAGCGGTTTCTCTGCGTTGCGGGAGACGAAGGAGGAACTCCGGTGGCTGGCCTGATGAAGCTCGCGCCGTGCGATTTGTTGTATTGCAGGCCGAGTCGGATAAGTCAAGTCACGTCCATCATTGAACGACGCATGTCTCTGTTCGGAGCCTGCTGTCTTGCGGCTGCGGCGCGCGCACGCTCGTTGGGTGGGAGAGACAAAAGTTGTTGATGGGGAGACGTTGCGAGTCAGGCTGTGTGGAGCGCATTGGCATGATGGGGCAAAGAGGAGCGCGGGAGCGGCGCTCGTATTCGGCGCCCTGCCTTGTCATCGTGGGATTTGCTGGGAGTGATCTACGCGGGCTGGTGGCCTTGGTGCAGATCGTGAGGCTCGGCGCTACTGTTTATAGATGGCTTGACGCGTACAGTCGATCATTACGAAGGGGGGATGGGGGGGTTGCATTGATGTAGCTTCCTTCCAGCGTGGGGCATTTCACAAGACGGTTTGGGTACTTTGCTCCAAAGCCTGATTGGATGGGTAGGTCTGTGGGTGCGGTATATGCTCGGACTGAGTGATGATTGAAAAGCTAGCGAGTGGTGTGGAATGATCTCTCTTTTAGGATGCTAATCCCAGATTTTTGTTTGGGTGAGGGAATGCTGGCTTTTCGAGATTATGAGCAGTTGGGATGTAGAGCCGTAAGCCACGCATGCAATTGGCATAATTACCAAGTCCTCCTTGTTGCAGATGAAAATAGTAACGCTGCATGTTTCCAACATTTCCAATGCTAACTCGGCCAAGGCCGTGCAGAACACTTGTGTCATGATCGATCCATTTAGTACTATTTCGTTGTCTGCTAGGTTGGCATGGCAGTAGTTACTCTTTTACTCTACAGCTCGAGATCAGCAAAATTATTGAGCAGAAACAATGACAATGGAAAAGGGGAAAGGCCAAAGTTGTCATTATTTCCAAGATACCCAGAAGGGTATATCACCGAACTCGGCACCCACACCATGATGTGAGTTCGACAAGACTATACAAATACACGCTGGTACTAAGATGGACCCCAAAAACCCATGGCTTTATCGGCCGGTAGAACTCCCTGAAATGCTAAATAAAACGCCAAGCCTCATGTCGCTTTCAATCCTCATCAGTCTCACCAATCCCCGACATCTTGACCTGCTTGTCTTTGACAAGCTGGTCAATTTGGACCTGCAACCTCTTCTTGTATAGAACATTCGGCGTATTGGCCAGCCTAGCTTTGTACTCCTCAATCATGCCGTCTAACTCGCGGATCTCGATGCGTTTCTGCTCGATCTCGCGCTGTCTCGCAGCAGCCTCTGGGTCATCCTCGTCGTCGTCATCGTCTCCATCATCATCGTCGTCGTCATCGTCTGGCGATGTGGCAGCTGCTGGTGTGGACGCTGCACTGTCGGGCTCCAAGACGATGTTTCCGTGCTGGGTGAGCGCGTGCATGGCGACCTCGTGGGCACCGCCCGTAACGGGAGTCTCAACTTCGATCTCCGCGCCGTCGCCAAACAAGTCATCCACATTGCCACTTGCCTCGACTTCAACTTGATTGTCATGTTCTTGATCGAACATTTCCATCAGATCGTCCACGTCAACTTGTTCAGCTACCGGTGTCTCTATATAGTCCACCTCCATCATCTCCTCGTCTTCCCCTTGGGCGTCTTCATCCTCTGACCCCTCCCCGGAGGATGATTCTGCGTCACTGTCTATTAAATCATACTTGGTGTCATCGGCGTTCTCATCTGCTTGCAATAATTCCTCCGTGGCGGTCTCGATGCGTTCGACATCGAGATATGATTTGCGCGGTCGGAAGCGACGCTTGCGCACGTAGCGCATTGGTGGGGTCAGACCATGGGGATATCTGTGGGAGTCGGGTTCGATTTCGCGCGGACGGGTGAACTTCTTAGCCTCCTCCTCGCTATTGACGCGACCAAGAACCAGCAGCATCTGACACACATCTGCAGTCTTCACCCAGTCTTTTTTGTTCCAGCTCTTTAGTGACTCAATCACACAGGGTAGCTCGACCATAGTCGCGGCGTACATGCGACCCTGAATTGTGATCATCGCCTTGCGCCCTTCTCGATCAAAGAAGCGGAATTGTACTCCCGGGCCTCCGGTACTCTGACTCTTGCCAATGGTCTTCTCGTCGATGGACTTTCGAAGCAGATCGTTGTCGAGGCCAGGTGCCATCCGTAGCACGAACTGGCTCTCAATAGCCGGGTCCTCTTCTGCCTCTTCTGCCTCGCTATCGTATCCTACACCTGGTGGTCTGGGCGGCGGCCTCCCTGCGCCTTTGACCTTCAGAATGGCCGTGGCCGGTCGTGTTGACCCGGCATCATTCTTCTTCAAGGAGATCTTGATGGAATTCTGTCTCACAACTTTTGCTCGTTGTATGGCCGAAATCACGGGTACGGTGGCTCCTTCATCGTCGTCATCGCTGTCTCCAATGTACGCATTCGACAAGCTCTTCATGGTGGGTTTCACCTTGCGCTTCGCGGGCGCACTCTCCTCTACGTCTTCTAGTGGCCGCTTCTTGGGTTTGGGACCCGGCTTTGTTGCAGGAAGTGGCTGCCCGCTGTCGTCTACCTTGGCCTTCTTTGTATACTTGCGCTTCGGCTTGGGCGCGTCTCCGGCGGGGCCTGCAGCGGGTTCGCCGGCCGATAGAGCGACTGGTTTGAACTTGAGAGCAAGCTTCGGCGCGGAGCTGGTTCCAGCTACAGCTGAAGGTTGAGAAGCTCCATTCGTGGGTGCCGACGCAGGCGCGCCCGCGGCGGCGGCATTTGTATTCTTAAGCTTCAGCTTCATGATGAGTCTGTCATCGAGGCGCGTAATAGTAACGGTCGAGCGGTGGGTATCCGGGCGCGTTGCATTTGCGTGCTGGAGTGAAGGTGAAGCTGCAGCAGTTGTTGAGGTGCGTGCGTGTGCGGAGGCCTTGGCAGAACACGAGCGCCACGGAAAGTGAAGACCAAGCTCCTTCCTGCGCCCGCAGTCGTGACCTTGACATTCACGCCTCTGCCAAACAGTGCTTGCCCCGCACCATGCGCCGCCTGTTCCCTTGATAATTCACGATATCCACGGGGCATCAACATACAACCCGGCTACCTTATGCGCTAGCATGTCAACCACCAACGACGTCTTCCACTCCCTCCTGCGGCCTGCCGTAATCGACATCCTGCGCGCCGCGGGCTTCAACGGCGCGAAACCGACCGTTGTTGACACACTCGTCGATCTCGCAGCGCGCTATCTCACTCTCCTTGCGTCACGCACGGCTTACAATGCCTACTCCAACCATAATGATCTCGAACCCGACGTTAGCGATGTGCGCATGGCCATGCAGGATTGTAGCTTACTCGTTCCGACGTTAACTGCTGCGGAGGAGCTGTGGAAAGAGATCTTGCGTAAACCGCTAGAGGAGTACGATGAGGAGTCTGGCGCACGTGCAAAGGAAGAGAAGAGGAGGGATGCAGAAGATACGGCGGATGTCACGGCCTTCGTCGACTGGGTGAAGGGAAAGGAGAATAAGGAGATTATGAGGATAGCGGGCGTCCTAAAAACAGAACGCACCGCAATCGAGCAGGCAGACGCTGTAGAGATGGAGGACTACCTGAGCTGTATGTTTACGCCCCCGTCGGTGGACTGAGGTACAAAGGCTGACCGCGTGCTTTAGCGCTCATGAAGAAGCACAGCAAGACTGGCGTCGACGCGCGATATCAGGGCACTCTTCTAGGGAAGTCGTCGGAAATCCGCTCTATTAAGATCGAGGGAGGACCGGAGGAGTCCATCGAAGAGTGGTGTCGAAAAGTCCGGGAGAGAGCAGCCAAAGAAGCGGAGTCGATGCGCGAGAATCACGATATGTCAGAGCATACAGAAGACGTGATGGAGTCGCGAGAACAGTCCGAGGACATAGCTATGGAGACACAATAGCTCGACTATGATATCTACTTTAGCATAGCGAAGGCGTTATGAAGGATTGCAATTTTGGAGTCATGGGCACGAGCATGGGAAAAACACAGTTTCTCTGAGTAAGCTGAGATATCGTCTGTCTTACGAGTCTATCAGGACACCGATGAGGTATTGATTCTGCTTTTCTCACCTTGCCGATAGGAAAATGCTCAGTCAAAAAGCCATTTGATAATCTACACTTATATGGTATTCATACAAATACTACTAAAGGCCGTGATCCAATAGCTCTCAGCCATTGGTTCATATATCGTCGGTCCATGTCCGATCCGCTATTCAAATAAGACTTTGCGCTTTGGAAGCTTCGTCTGTCCTCAGTCCTACACACCACTATTTGGATAGTTTCCGCCCAACCTCTCATTGTCTACCGGATTCGCCGGACCGCCTGTCTGTCCAAGTGCACCTCCAACCTCAGCACCCTCTTGCCTCTGTCCCTGGATCTGCTCCCTCGCCGCCTGCTGCTCTGCTTTCTTTCTACATCCCCATCAATTAGCATTCGTCGCAGTGTTATATCCCCTGTGCACCAGCTTGAACTCACCTATCCAAATCCGCCACAAAATCCTGCTCGCTTCCCCAACCCCCAGCTCCAAACCTGTCGTTCCCACTAACTGCCTGTGCCACGCTTCCCTCTCCTGGCGCCGCCATCTGCTCTCCATCCAGCTCTCTGTGTCTGCCTACATCTTCCTGTGTGAGGCCCTTGCGCTCTTCTCCCGCTGGCGCGCCGTGGATGCCGCCAAAGGGTGCTTTGGGCTGGCCGTCTGTGCCGGGCGCGACTTGCTCGTTGGGAATGCGCTTGTCGACCTGTTCTGAGTGATCTTGTGCATTCGCGTGCGCTTGAGCTTTTTCGGCTGGGTCTTGGGTCGCGGGGTTGCCAGGGGTGGTATATGCTTGGGAGAGGGTTGGTTGGGAGGGTCCAGTTGGTGAGAGGCCGGACATATTGACTGTAGGTTCGGTATTGTATGGAATTGGGATGATTGGTTGTACAGAGAGCAATTTTTCGTGATGTATGAGTTAGATTGTAAGTTGATTTAATAGTGTGTGCGGGCGATGGGATTGTTATCGTATATCATTTTGTGCATGGGAATTTGGAAGGTAATGACGTAGGCGGGGCAAGAAGAGGTATGAATGACGCCCCGCGATCGCCAAAGCTCTGGCCAGTCACTCGACCGACGTAAATTTTACTACTGGTATTGAGTAATAGGACGCTGGAGCTGTGCGAGTGAGAGATACATCCTGCTCTTAAAGTCGCTTTACGTAAGATTTCTAGGGGATAACCACATGTTACAGCTCTTTGTATTTTTTCCTTTTTACGGGTGTTGTAAAGTCATTTTGCCTAAGATAAATTAACCAGGAGCGATGGGTTTTGCTCCTAAAGGCATTGTGTATTTGCAAAGAAATGTTCCATTGTGATTGTGTTATGCTTGTACTGATGAAGCGTTAAAGGTACGAAAGAATGCTATTGGATTGCCCTATTGAAATAAAATCAACGTGCATGCAAACAGTTAATGATGACAACAATCTTACCTCTCAGAAGATGCTGATCTACGCAGCAGGATGCCCCACTGGCGTTCTCCTTGAGGTGATCACAATAACTGCCTCGACGTGGCACTCTATAACCCAGTTAGCCGTCAAAATCAAAAGCACAATAAGAAGCCAAAGCTGTTTAGAGCTCAGAAAGCGTCTAGCACCTAGAGCGACTTGAAAATGAGCATCGTGCAATTGTAGAAGTGCGGGAAATGTCGCATAAGTAAAGTTGAAGAGAATATGATAGTATATGACATCGACCAGGGATAGTGACCTATGGTAGAGGCATATAGAAGCGCCTACAACAAAGTTGAAGCCATGGTACAAGATGTCCAATAGAAGGCACACGACTGTGGAATCGATGTCCGTGGCAATTTGCTGAGAGCTGTTAGCTATTGAGAAGAGTAGAGGAACGTACCGAGTACAAGCCACGAATATGTTCATCGATAGTAGAACGAAAGCTATGGCTGTGCATGTGGATATATGTAGGTATGCAACCAATGTCTGAATCGTCCATACTAGTGGTGAGAGCAAGAACCAGACTGGAAAAAACAATACGCCGAGGATGAAGGAAGCGCGCAAAAGCTGGTTTGACTTTGTAAGCGTCGAAGGCCAGGGCGTTGAACAACTACAATCCAAGACGGTCTCCGTCTCCGCTGCGCTTGCGCCTTGAATATGATACATAGCGAGGAATTTTGCGAGAATGTAGCTCAGGGGAGATTTCCACTGCGTCTCAGCATCTTGCTTAGTCTGTTTGCGCCGCCCATTCTCTGGAAGTTCTTTCAAGGCATCATCGCCATCAGGGGTGGCTGAGCGTATGAACAATTCGTCCAATGATGATCGGGTCAGCAACGGAACTGAAGGGGTCAGCTTTCTGCGGAGTACGTGAGTCTCAGAGTACGTTGCGCGGACGTCGAACTTGCTACCTGCACTGTCGCTGTTATTTCGGGCTGAGTTCTTGTTTAGGGACGGGACCGGATAGCACGCGTATCTCGTTCGAGGAGGTAAGTCGTATTGTTTGCCGTCATATGGGGAGAACCAGAAGGTATTGACACCATCACCCCGAACGCCTGTAAGTGATTGGCTGGTCATCATTCTGGTGAAGGTATGATGTGAAATGATGTGCAATTCAAGGATATAAATCAGTCGTGTCACTAATGTTTTGAGAGTTGACTTGGTCCGGTACCATGCCGTGCACGTCAGAAGTACTTATAAGGTGGTCTTCTAAGCAGGTGCAAGACAATGTAACGAAAATGCCTTTGTCACGAGGACAGATAAACATTGTTGACATATCGGCAAAGGTGTTAATAAGTGAACAAAGCGCAGATTCGAATATGCCTCTCAAAATGCTATTGTTAGCATTATTAACGGCCAATGTGAGATGAGGCGTGTCGCATTTGCCCATGAGGTATGATGGAAGAAGAACGGCGAAAAAGCTGGTACATTATCACAAGAATGATCCTGCAAGTGTGATGTGAAAAATAATAGCGGAAGAGTATCTGTCTTGCCGGCTGGCTTCATTCTACCTTATCTAACTAGCATATCAATCTAAAATTCTGAAAAGCAAGGCAATCAAGCATATTTCAAGTACCCCGCTTCTACTATGTTTGAACTGATATGTGTTACTCGTTTAAATAGCAAGTGTGGGAGGTTGAAACAGTCGTATACGATGGCGACCAGAATGTTACGAACTCTGTGAACGCGATGGCCCGAATGCAGTGTTGACAACCAGAGTGACAATGCGAAGTTATAATTGGGGGAGGTAGAAGGACAAAATTAAGTCGTTGAATTTTACTAAGGAAAAACTGATGATGTATACTATGATAATATTCGTCCAAGCATGTGAGAGTGCATCGTAGTGGGTATGGAGAGACCATCTGAGGATGAGGTTAAGATGTTCAACAGGCAGACGCGACACGTGATATCGCGGTGGCCCGAGCTTGGAGCTCGCCCGCAGATTTCAACAGTGTCGCCGCTCACCTTGCGCGATCCCTCACGACTGTCTGCACGCAGACTCACCTTTACCCACGAGACGACAGCGCATTGCGGCGACGCTTATTTCGGTACGCGAGGGATTGGCCTACATCACTGCTCCTCGAATTATTTAACGCGGCCGACGTCAAGACTCGTGCGGCGCGCATTCGCTGTCCCCAATCTATTCGACTCTAAAGAAGCCTTATTCAAGCTCATTCGACTTTGCACTGGAGCGTTTAACTACGTCTTCGTCAGCCGAAATATCACTGCGCACCGCGCCCACTATATTTTCACAGCCATAATACACGATACCCACCACCCATCATGGCGGACCGGAAGGGCAACAAAGATGGTAGGTTTGCGAAATGCTCTTCCAACAGGAATGAGGCTAAGCAGAATCCAGATTCGAAGCAGAACAATCTCTCGCAGTACAAATACCAGGCCATGTCCAACTTGGTTCTGCAGGCGGATCGCAGATTCACCAGCCGCCGCGGAGACGAAGCTACTGGCGACCCCGAGTCATTAGCAGGCCAAATCAGTATTCGAGATATGGGAGTGCGGACAGCACGAGATAACGCGCCTACGCAGAAGAAGAAGCCAAAGGGCAACTTTGAGGTCGAGCGAGGGAGCATAACAGAAGGCGGCGACGTTCTAGAGCGGGAACAGCGCAAGCGGAAACGAGATGGCACAGGCGGCTTTGGCGCTGCGAACGTAGCTGAGCAGAATCTCGATATCGAAGACCTTCGGTATAAACCGCGAACCCAGGGAACGCGTGCAACCTTCGAACTAATTACGACCATCGTGAGCAAGCACCTTGGAGATGTTCCAATGCATTTCACTCGAAGTGCGGCCGACGCAGTCCTCGAATTTCTAAAGGATGAGAACTTGAAAGACTTTGACAAGAAGAAGGAGGTAGATGATCTGTTAGGGTCTTCTATGGGGCCAAAAGAGTTCAATGAACTGGTCAACCTTGGTAAAAAGATCACGGATTATGATGCGCAGGATGAAGATGAAGAAATGGGCGAAGACGGTGCTGGAGGCGACGGGCCCGACAATGACGAGACCCAGGGTGTTGCAGTGGTGTTCGATGAGGATGAAGACGATGAAGATGGTGCACAAACCTTCGAGGTGCGCGAAGGAGACACCAGCGACGAGGAAGATGATGAAGAGAAACCTGTGGAAGAGATAGGCGCTGAGGACCGAGAAGCCGATGGTGCTCTTGCTGGCGAAGAAGAGATAGTCATCCAGGGTGACGCAGCTGTAATAGATGGCAAAGATGATGGGGAGCGGATAATACCGGCACACGAAATTGATGCTTACTGGCTACAGCGCCAGATTGGCCAAGTCTATGAGGATGCGCATACACAGCAGGAAAAGACCCAGGATGCCCTCAGTATACTTTCTGGAACATCCGAGGACGGTGAAGAGAAAGCTTTGCGCGAAATCGAAAACGACCTGATGGAGCTCTTTGATTACGAACATCACGAACTCGTCTCAAAACTTGTGCTCAATCGGGACAGAGTAGTCTGGGTTACACGGTGGCGCCGCGCCGCCGAGGATAACAATGAGCGAGCGGATGTCGAGCGAGAAATGAGGGCTGCAGGCCAGCAACAAATTCTCCTGGGAGCTACGCGCTCGCGAAACTGGCAAGAAAGATGATGCAACCGGTCCGAAGAAGATGAAGTTCGACCTGAGAGATATCAACGTTCCAGATGCATCAAACGACGTCGATATGGCTGATGCCGTAAGACCTGAGGGTGTTGTTGGCGGATTGCAACCCTCAGGCCGCTTAGTCAACCTAGACAATATTATTTTCGACCAAGGCAACCACCTCATGACGAACCCGAGCGTCAAACTACCCCAAGGATCAACGCGGCGTCAATTTAAGGGATACGAAGAGATACATGTACCAGCACCCAAGGCAAAACGCGACCCGAATGAACCCCAGCTCAAGCCAACGTCGGATCTACCGGACTGGGCGCGTGTTGGTTTTGGAAGTTCCAAGTCTCTAAATCGCATACAGACGAAATGCTATCCGTCCGCATTCGAGGATGATGGCAACATGCTCATTTGTGCTCCTACTGGATCTGGTAAAACTAATGTGGCCATGTTGGCAATGCTTCGCGAAATTGGAAAGCACCGCGACCCTCGCACAGGCGAGATTGCGCTTGACGACTTTAAAATCATCTTCATCGCTCCACTCAAGGCCCTGGTCCCAAGAACAAGTTGGCAACTTTGGCAAGCGTCTAGAACCCTATGGCATCCGTGTCGCGGAACTGACTGGTGATCGCCAACTCACGAAGCAGCAGATTGCCGAAACCCAGGTTATTGTGACCACACCTGAAAAATATGATGTCATCACCCGCAAAGCCACAGACACAAGCTACATTAATCTGGTTCGCCTGATATGTATTGATGAAATTCATCTTCTGCATGATGATCGTGGTCCGGTCGTTGAGAGCATCGTCAGCAGAACCATACGTCGAACTGAGCAGACTGGTGATCCTGTGCGGCTGGTTGGTCTAAGTGCTACGTTGCCGAATTACAAGGATGTAGCCAGCTTCCTGCGTGTGGATCCGGACAAAGGTCTTTTCCATTTCGACGCCACATTCCGACCGTGTCCTTTGAAGCAGGAATTCATTGGAGTCACAGATAAGAAGGCGATCAAACAGCTGAAGACTATGAATGACGTCTGTTACACCAAAGTCCTAGAGCAGGTCGGCGAACACCGAAATCAAATGTTAATTTTCGTACATTCTCGGAAGGAGACGGCAAAAACAGGCAAATATATCCGCGATAAAGCCCTAGAATTAGAAACCATCGGACAAATCCTTCGATCTGACAATGCGACGAGGGAAATCCTTCGATCAGAATCCGAGTCCGTAACGAATGCTGATCTGAAAGATCTACTACCTTATGGATTTGGAATACATCATGCTGGTATGTCGCGCGAAGACAGGACGACGGTAGAAGACCTCTTCTCCGATGGAGCTATTCAAGTTCTTGTTTGCACAGCAACACTCGCTTGGGGTGTCAACCTCCCAGCTCACACCGTCATCATCAAGGGCACACAAGTTTATTCACCAGAAAAGGGCAGCTGGGTAGAGCTTAGCCCCCAGGACGTGTTGCAGATGCTCGGTCGTGCCGGTCGTCCTCAATTCGATACTTATGGTGAAGGTATCATCATCACAACTCAAGCCGAGATACAGTATTATCTTTCGCTCTTGAACCAGCAATTACCGATTGAATCGCAGTTCATCAGCAAACTTGCAGATAATCTTAATGCGGAGATCGTGTTGGGCAACGTGCGGACTCGCGACGAGGGTGTTGACTGGCTCGGTTATACTTATCTCTTCGTTCGAATGCTACGGTCACCGGGCCTCTATCGCGTTGGTCCAGAGTACGAGCATGATACTGTACTGGAGCAGCGCAGGGTAGATCTTGTACACGCAGCCGCACATGTTCTGGAGAAAGGCAACCTTATCAAATACGACAGGAAATCCGGCGCTCTCCAGCCAACAGAGCTGGGTAGAATTGCTTCTCATTACTACATCAGCCACAACTCCATGGCAACTTATAACCTGCACATTCAGCCTGGGATCAGCGCGATCGAGCTATTCCGCATTTTTGCCCTCAGCGAAGAATTTAAGTACATCCCAGTTCGACAAGATGAGAAGCTAGAGCTGGCAAAATTGCTGGGTAGGGTTCCTATTCCGGTCAAAGAGGGTGTCGAAGAGCCCCAAGCGAAGATAAACGTTCTTCTGCAAGCTTATATCTCTCGTCTGAAGCTGGATGGCCTGGCGCTTATGGCTGACCTGGTGTACGTGACCCAGTCAGCCGGACGTATCCTGCGTGCCATTTTCGAGATTTGCTTAAAGAAAGGCTGGTCTCAAGTGGCTAAGCTTTCGCTTGACCTATGTAAAATGGCCGAGAAGCGTATGTGGCCTACCATGACCCCCCTCCGACAGTTCCCGACTTGCCCGAGGGACGTTGTTCAGAAGGCGGAGCGAATCGATGTTCCATGGTCAAATTACTTTGGTCTAGATCCCCCGAACATGGGTGAACTTCTGGGGATGCCTAAGGCTGGCAAGGTTGTCTGCAACCTTGTTAACAAGTTCCCTCGGCTTGAATTGGAAGCGACACCCCGACCGGTCACGAGGTCGATGCTACGTCTAGAACTTACGATACGACCAAATTTCGAATGGGACGACCAACTTCATGGCGCTTCCGAGGCATTTTGGATTCTAGTCGAGGACTGCGATGGTGAGCAGATCTTGTTTCACGATACCTTCATTTTGAGAAAGGACTACGCTGAAGGTGATGTCAACGAGCATCTTGTGGAACTAACCGTGCCTATCGACGACCCTATGCCTCCAAACTACTTCGTCACCGTATTATCGGACCGGTGGATGGGTTCGGAGACGAAACTGGCTGTTTCGTTCCAGAAGCTTATCCTACCGGGCAAGTTCCCTCCCCATACTCCTGTGCTAGACTTACAACCCTTGCCAGTCTCTGCACTCAAGAGAAAAGAGTACATGGCGTTGTATGGGGATGTCGGTCGCTTTAATAAGGTCCAGACGCAGGTGTTCAACTCCCTTTATACAACGGACGATAACGTCTTGGTCGGTGCTGCGGCTGGCATCGGGAAGACCTTCTGTGCAGAATTTGCAGTCCTGCGTCATTGGTCCACCGACAACGAGGGCCGCATTATCTATTTAGCTCCGTTCCAGGAGCTGGTAGATAATCAATTTAAAAACTGGAGTAACCGGCTATCAAACCTCAGCGGTGGTAAGGACATCGTCAAGCTTACCGGCGAGACAACGGCCGATCTGCGGTTGCTCGAAAAAGGGGATCTAATCCTTGCGACTCCGCCCCAGTGGGACTCGATTTCACGTCAATGGCAACGGCGCAAGAACGTTCAATCCGTCGCTCTGCTAATCGCAGATGATCTTCACATGCTCGGAGGTGCAGGAGGCTATGTGTATGAGGTTGTGGTCTCTCGAATGCAGGCTATGGCCGCCCAGCTTGAATCTGGCATGCGTATTGTTGGTCTCAGTGTCTCATTGTCCAACGCCCGAGACGTTGGCGAGTGGATTGGCGCGAACAAAAACACGATATACAATTTCAGCCCCGGAGTACGATCAGTTCCTTTAGAGTTGAAGATCCAGTCTTTCACCATTCCACACTTCCCATCGCTCATGCTAGCAATGGCGAAGCCAACATACAAGGCTATCACACAACTCTCCCCGGACAAACCTGCGATGGTGTTTGTACCTAGCCGAAAACAGGCTCGTGCTTCAGCGGTAGATCTGCTCGCAGCTTGTGTTGCCGATGATGACGAGGATCGCTTCTTGAACGCATCAGTAGACGAGATTGAGCCTATCCTTGCAAAAGTCAACGAGCGAGCTTTAGCCGAGTCGCTTTCACATGGAATCGGATATTTCCACGAAGCACTCAACTCCTTTGATAAAAGGGCCGTACAGCACCTCTTCAAGGTGGGCGCTATACAGGTTCTGATCGTCTCGAGGAACTCTTGCTGGGAGGTTGATTGCAACGCCCATCTAGTCGTTGTCATGAACACGCAATTCTTCGAGGGCCGCGAGCATCGGTATGTCGACTATCCGATCAGCGAGCTCCTTCAAATGTTCGGCAAAGCAGGCAAGATTGGTCATGACAAGTCTGCAAAGGGTGTGCTTATGGTTCCTGCCGTCAAGCGCGACTACTACAAGAAGTTCTTGAACGAGGCTCTACCAGTTGAGAGCTATTTGCACGACTACTTGCACGATGCTTTTGTTGCTGAGATCAGCGCAAAGACCATTGAATCGACTCAGGAAGCCGTCGACTGGTCGACATACACATACTTCTACCGGCGACTCTTGTCAAATCCGAGTTATTATAATCTACATGATACCTCGCATGAGGGTCTGAGCGCACATCTGTCAGAGCTGGTAGAACAGACGCTCAAAGAATTGGTCGACGCCCAACTCATCGAACACGATGAGGAAGAAGATGCAATCACTCCGCTCAACCCATGCATGATTGCGGCATACTATAACATCTCGTTCATCACTATGCAGACGCTCATGATGTCTCTCAACGGCAAGACAAGCCTGAAGGGCGTCCTAGAGATTATCACTGCGGCAACTGAATTTGAGGATATTCAGATTCGACGCCATGAGGAGCACATCCTCAGCCGGATATACGACCGTGTACCTTACAAAATGCAGGATGTCAACTTTGAGACGCCACATTTCAAGGCCTTCGTGCTACTGCAAGCCCACTTCTCGCGTATGCAGCTTCCAATCGATCTTGCCAAGGACCAGGAAGTGATTGTGAAGAAGGTTCTCAACATTTTGAGCGCGAGTGTAGACGTACTCTCATCGGAAGCCCATTTGAATGCCATCAGCGCAATGGAACTATCACAGATGGTCGTCCAAGCCATGTGGCAGAAGGACTCACCGCTGAAGCAGATCCCGCATTTCGATGCCGACATAATCAAGGCTGTGCAAAGATTCGGCATCAACGATATCGACGATTTCATCAATGCCATGGACGAGGACGAGAATCCAGATTACAAGAAACTCATCAGTGCCATGGACTTGGACGGTCGCCAGTTACAAGAAGCTGCCACCTTCACAAACGAATACTATCCTAATCTCGAGCTTGAACACGAGCTCGTCGATCCTGAGGAGATTGCTACAAACTCGCCTGCGTATATCAAAGTGCGCGTCACTCGTAATCTCGAAGAGGACGAGCAGCCTAAGACAGATGTTCATGCACCATTCTACCCCGCCGATAAGACGGAGAGCTTCTGGCTTGTGGTCGGTGACCAGCGTGAGCATACGTTACTAGCGATCAAGAAGGTCACCATTGGGAGGAAATTGGAAACTACGCTGGAGTTTACACTTGAGAGACCTGGCGAGCATGAGCTGACGCTGTTCTTAGTCAGTGACAGCTACTTGGGTGTGGATCAGGCTCCGGCGTTTACACTCAACGCTGCGGAAGGAATGGAGGAGGATGAGGAGGAAGAGGAAGAGGAAGATGAGTAGATAAAACGAGTATTAGGGATGGTCTTCTGTATTTGCATGGATTCATGATATAGGTCCTCGGCGAAAATTGGGCCTCGGACGGTTGCACGTACGTGTATGAATAGATTTATTATCTCAGGATTGTCTGTTAATATACCGATCTTAGTCATCATTTCTTCAGATCTCTTTACCAAGGCTTGACCTGTCAGTGAGTAGATGTACATTATAACCTGCCCTTGATGTCATGCTCTGACTCCTCAGGCCGCACGCCTTGCCATTCCTCTGCAAGCCTCCAACACTTCTCCACACCAATTCTCTCTAGCACCTGACTCCTACCTCTCCTGAATTGACGGTCGTAGTCTGTCTCATTCACCTTGCTCAACCCCCCTGCTTCAATCACAATGATCTTTCCCTCTTCACACCATCCATTCCCATTCGTATATCCAATCCACTGATCTGTCATCTGTCTCGCTACCCGCTTACTGGACTCATCCAAATGTTCGAAGTAGTTCTGCAGCAGAAAAGCAACATCAAGCTCATGGGTAGCCAGACCAGTGAACGTTCCTTCGATCGGATTCGGTACATGGAAGTGATACCGAGCGCTGCGATTAGGCGAGAACGCTGCTTTCCATCCTGAGTGAGTTGCGACAGTGGGCACGTAGAAGCGTAGATCGGTTATCAGTTCGGTCAGATTGCGGAGCTCTTGCTCTGGAGATGCAGCGGGAAGATCGTATGCCGAAAATAATGCAGATGTCTCGGAGGAGGATAGGTGATGCGTGCAAGAGGACTTGAGGAGGTCGAATACCGCGGGATTAATTAGGACACGGCCGTGGAGGATGGTGCCCTATGTACAAATTAGAACAAACGTGAAAACACGGACGAGCAAAGGGTACCTACATCGTGCGCAGTGCTGCCGACCACGAATTCTTGGCACCAATCAGGCTTATGTTGTTTTCGTTTGCCGTCACTCATCAAAGTGAGGGAGATATTCTCCTCGAGGAAGTCCCCATCTACGCATGCGCAGAAGTGTTGTGCAAGCGGCAGTTTGCTCGTCAGTGCCTCGGCATCCATCTCCTTCAACTGCCTCTTCCGCTCTTCTACACCCGCTTTCTCGAGACCAAGATATTTCAAGTTAACATGGTACAGGTTTTCATGCCAAGACCTAATTCTCGATTTGCGCAGAGTTGCGTCCCCACTCATGATCACTACTCTCTCGAAAAGCGCCTCATTCCCTACATTCACGCACAGCAATGTCGACAGAGAAATCCCACCTGCGGACTCTCCTGAAGCCGTGATATCATCCGGATTGCCACCGAAGCCTGCGATGTGTTTTTTGATCCATCTGAATGCTAGAACCTGATCTTTATATCCAAAGTTACCATCGATGCCTAACTCTTTACTAGCAAGAAAGCCCAGGATGCCAACGCGGTAATTGATAGCAACGCCAATGACCGGCTTTCCACTCTCGACACTGCGCTCAACAAATCGAGTGAGGTTGTACTGTGGCCAATTATTGCTCCCCATACTCAAGCCGCCACCATGCACCCAGACGAATACTGGTAGGCCCTTGCCCTCTCGCTTTCTTAGGACAGCTTTCGGCACAGTGACGTTTACATGTAAGCATTCTAATTCATTCATTGGCTCCTCGTTGGTAATGTGTCCTTCTCCGAACGGCATCTGGATGTTCCCAGTGAGTGTGAGGTCCCAAGCTTGGGCCCCGCGGAGATGTGGGCACGAAGGGCCGAAGTGGGCTGCATCATACACGCCATTCGTATCGTGCGTAAGTGTGTCGTTCAAAGTAGAGTCCTGCCATCTACCGGGTATTGTGGCGAATTTCAAATTTCGGAACTGTACTGTTGATGCAGAGGGCTTTCCGCGGAGGGTGCACTTCAGCGTGGGGTGATGTAGGGTATCTGCTGCCATTGCAGAATGGGGGCGAGGCTTCCAATTGTGTAGGTTCAATAACGGCTATGGTTAGGGAAGTGAGAGGAAGGTTCACATTTGTGTTACAGGGTGAAGGAAGGGAGGAAGGGCGGAAGGTTTAGGTACGTCGGCCGAGGGACCTAGACCTCACGCTAGTGCATGTGGGGCCTTCCTACATGGATATAGCCGATGAGTAAACGAGAAGAAGAAATATGACAGCTAAGGGGTTTCTAGGCAGCTTCACTCTTCTCGATACTAAAATGGTGCAGACTGATCTAGTGGAAGAAGCACGCGTCTAGGGAGCGCATTCGCTACTGCTGGCTTACTCATATCGCACTCATGTGAACTTCACTACCTAGGTACCTCTCAACATTGTCCTTCAGCACTAACATAACCTTATCAACGCCCCCAAATCTACTTCATGCTCCCATTCGTCCTCCACTAGTCTCTCGCCCCCTCTACTAGTATAGCGTGGAACGAACGCCTCTCCCACTAGCACATGGTTCCCGTCTTCGTCAACCGGCCCAAGAATATACGGAAACGAAGCTCCTTGGAATAACGCAATCGGATTCCCAACTTCAGCTTCTGCAGGTACCAATGCTACCATGCCTCTCTTCGTTATGCATAAGCGGCGCCCGACGCAATTTGTCAACATGGCCTTATGCACTCTGTGGTTGGAATGGAGATGAGCGATTGAGTAGTTTGGCGGAAGTAAATACGATCGTGCCAACTTAGAATTCAAACCAAGATGATGCCAGGGGTTATTGCCAAAGTCTAACTCCTCAATTCCGCTGGGGTCGGAATGATTTGGTGCCCACGCATGATTCCGCTGAGAGCCCCTCCTAAGGTCCTGTGCATCATCGTGCAAGATTGACAGGAAGCGTATCCAGTGTAATAGCGTCACCTGGTCGGTCTCTTCAACGTACTCATACGCTTCCAGGTCTTCTAATTCTTGAAGGCGAGCTGCGTTATCAACGAATGTTCGCCAGGATGTGTACACTTCTTCCAGCTGTGTTGCGGTTGACCCTTCGCTCACTGCATCTGGACTGATCGATTTGACCTCATCCAATAGTCCGCCTCTCAGTATTAAAATCCCATCTTGTATCTGGACGTCTGGAACAAGCTTACTTGTCATCTCATAAGCTGACAATTTGCTCTTGCCTTGGATATCGTTCCGATTGAAAGGTATTGTCTGCCAGGGATCCGCCAGGTTCGGCACCCAAGACGGCAAGCCACGCTTTCTCTGGGGATTCTGACACGCTGCCAGGAGGTCAATTCCATCTTCCCGGCGTACTGCTTGTTCAGCAGCCGCAATGTAGACTTCGCGTAAATCTTGTCGATAATCGGGTAATATTGGATACACTTCGGGATCTGCCAACCCAAGTACTGAGAATACAGTATCGCGCGGATCTGTCGCTTTGCATCCACGTGAATTGAGGAGAAGTTTGCTGAGGCCGACCCAGCTATATCCGAAATTTGTACATTCTCTCAGATCCGCTAGCTTCCAAGGATGATAATCCCACGGCAATGTGGCCCCGTCTAGAGCGGTGTCTCGCTTTTCCACAGGACCTTCATATCCCAAATTCTTGACATAGTGTAGAGTGAAAAGAGCAGGCGCCAGGATTGACATGTCTAGAGTTTTGTCTCCACAGGACAATACGACATTGTAATGGAGCGCAATTTCTTGTCTGATCCAAACACGCTCGAACCACGGCCTTTTGAAGAGGGCACGCAGAGCCTTCCAGTGATTTTCAATCTCGAGTTTACTAAAAGAAGGATAGTGAATCGTCTTCTCCCCAGGAGCATGCGTCGGTGGCGCTCCAAGGGTAGTCAACACGTCGAGAGCCTTCGAGCTGTCGTCCGACTCGTCACCCAGCCAGATGTGAACCCCAGTCGCGCGTTTATATATTCGTCTCATCAGCGATACCTGACTTCCTCTTTCATCAATGTCGGCTTGATTTATACATATCTGGTCAATCCACCAACACGCATCGTTACTCATCTTTCCGGTGGCATGGTTGAAGACGCGGTGTCCAAATTTGTTTCGGAGGTGTCGGAGGGCTGAATCAAGGCTCTGAGTAATTGGGAAATGGTAGCCACCTAAAATAATAGAGTGGTCCATCACAGGCGGGCCCCAGCAGTACGATAGCGCTGTGAAACTTGTGTAGTTTTCGTAATTATCGTTATCTAAGCTGAAGACTTTCAGCTCTACAATAATAGGATCTGTAAAGTTCGCAGCAGGCTGAATCTCTAGGATGCGGATTTGGGATTTGGAAGGTTCGAGCGTAGTATACAAGTACGTTCCATCGAGCACCTCTGGTGACTGCAGAAGTGAACCATCGACAAGAGGCCCCTGTTGCTCTTGAAAGCCCTGATCTGTGAAGCTTGTGGAGGCTGGATCGGTGTTAGGGAGATGAGGCTGGGTCCGATTCAAGGAATCGAATTTTTGAGGTTCCTCATTCACATGCGGCAAGTGCAGATGATCCAATATCCTGTCGAGGGCTGACTCAATTCGACTCATGCGCTGTCCCAGGATTTCAAGTTGCATATTTGTAGATTGCAGTAATACGTGATATAGATCTGTGGTCTGGGAGGTGGAAGGCGCGGTGGCTGGGTCATCTTCGAAGACTTTCGTGATATCGGTATCGAAATCGAACATGATGGGGATTGCTTTGTATGATTTGCGAGGATAGGATGTGATTGTGCAGATGCTCACAGTTTTGAATAGTTCTGATGTGTGGCAAGGGGTGCTGATCCTTTCAGATTTGATACCTGAAAATACGAGCGATACGAGATCCTAATCTCCGCCTTCTTCCCCATGAGTCGGGAGGGGATCAGAATGGTGATAACTTATCATCAAGGGGAAGGGCGACTTCCTAGGCGGAGAAGTAATGAAACTTATAGAATATCTTAATTTAAAAGATATATTTAAGTATTCTTAGATAGGGTGTCCCACGACCGTAGACTATAGGCAAGAGATGGCGATCGAGGCGTAGATATATTAAAAACTTAGGTATATCTCTAACTAGTTAATTGAAATACTAGAATATATGTCTAATAATAATCTTAAGAAATATATTTAAAAAAATAAGTAGAAGATATCGCTATCCTAGAAATGATAGTAAGTAAGGATATTAAACTTCTATTATAATTTAAGATATTTAGTATTTAACAAACGCTATTAGACGTTACTAGACGTTAATAGGGCCTATTATATAATATAGAATTATATTATAGAGAAATAGACTAACTTTACTTAGTAGTAATTTATCTATTTTATAATCTATTATTAATTTTTTATACTATATTACTATATTTAGTAATATAATAGTGTTAACAGCACCCGTTGACAAGTCAGGAAATTACGCAGAACTAGTAATTACGGAAAAGGCTACAAGGAATACGGCCAGCGCGGCCAGAGTCTTAGGTAGGCTAGTAAGGTAAGTAACTTAGTAGTCATATAACCCGGATCCTACTAAGAAGGTGGAATCCCAGGATCATAGTGACTTAGCGGGATTCTCATCTATAGAAATTAGGACGACGAAGGATATATAACAAGGATAGTTAACTATATAATTATCTCCTTCATAGTTAACTAAAATTGTTAAACTCGTCTCTTACCTAGATCAATACCTGACAATATTATCTTTAATATACTCTATTAAAGAAGGATAGCTTCGTACCATTACTTAATTGACCCAGCACCGAGCCTCCTGAGGCCCACCTCACGGAACCCGTTCAAGGTAAGTGGGAAACCCGTGTAACATTTTATTTTCAATATTTTAATAGATCTATTTTACTATCATTGTACCAGATTTGCAGTGGAAGGTGTAATAGCCGAAAAGGATGAGGGTTCAGGTGGGTGCTCAGGTAGGAGCACGTTGAATTGAAAGTGGTCAATGAGTAGGTCGCGCTCATTAAACGCGTGTCTAGCAATAAGGCTCATAGCATTGCAAATCATAAATTCAGCCTAACTATATCGGAAGAATAAATTCATGCAAAGACCGAAAAGAGTACATCATGATGGCCAGCGCAAGACTGTATATTCTGCTAACGGATCCGTGGATAAGAGCAAGAATAGGTAGAGTCACGGTTAACTTGGACAACAAGGCTGAAATTATGTCTAACGGAGAACCCTGCGACAGTACAGTATAGTGGATCTATCACTATGTTGCCATGATACACAACGCTCTATTATTTGCAGCATCATTAAACTTCTTGCAATTGAAAATACTCTTACCCCATCAGGTTTTCGATCTTGAAGACAATTTGTCAACATGAAAGGTTATGCGATCCTGGATGTGTTTTTCTGATGATTTGTCGTGGAGTTTCTACTTTGCGTAGTTTTGCGGACTCAGTTCCGGTAAATGTAGTCAAACAGTAGTCGTAGTCAGATCTCAGCCGGTGTCTATAAGGCGATATAATGAGCATAGGCCACATTTGCACCAGGTGTTAGGACAATGTGTATCCGGTCTTGAGCCGGCCATCTCTTTTACAAAGTGGCTTGCCGTCTTGAACTCAACGCTATATAAGAATCAGGGAATCATGAAAGAAGTTAGGTAAAGCTTCCGGGAACGCGTCGAGCTTTTTACCAAGCCTTTTTAAGTGAGCGGAAAATGCGTCACACAGTGATTCTGGAGCATCGCGGTGAAAATGAAGAGCTTTACAGTGTATGAGATCGATGTGGCTGTAATCCCTGATAATTGTCTAGCTGCTGATGCCGATGCCGTACCCACAACAGGCTTTCATCAATCAAACCATTGCTACGCTGGGACCTACTCTCACATTATATAGGCCTGTTGCGGTCCATGCACACGTGCTAGTCTGAATAGGTCAAGTCGCAAATATTAGGCATTCAAAAAGATCTAAGACAACCTGGTATAAAACTGGGATGGTTCCTTTTTTAGGCTGTAGACTTGTTACCCGGTTTCTTTCTCGGCTTGCACACTAACGTATCTAGCTTTTGGTTTTCATGTGTATTTCCTATTTCACTTACGTAATATTAGATTAATATCTCATTTAATCTACGCATTTTTCGTTTGAGTCTCACTCTTTTGGAAGTCTATTGTGAGCAATGGATCCGGAGTGAGATAGCTCGGGTCTTGAATAATGCCATGAGTCAGTTCAGTGGAGAGAACAGCCTCTTGTCTAGACACCGCAAAGTCATACGCCGCCTTTGTAGCGCATATGAGTTGATATCAACAATCAAAACGGACGAGTGTGCGCAAGAGATAATTGAAATTGCTTAAGGTCCCTGAAAACAGAAAGTCCGTGCTTCGCGAGCATTGCGTAACGCTAGGGTGCAAGGTCGAAGCAATCGAGATTCTCTTCCTGCATCGCTCTTGGGGCAGCCATGTTCGAATCGAGAGGACCAAGTCCGTACCATTCTAGATAGTCTGAGGTCGGATTAAGAGTGACTAACAGACCACTCTGGCTTAGATGTCGACACAAGTGAGTCCGTACTGACCACACCTAGCATAACACCCTAATAAGCTTTAATCAGCGGACCTTCACTTGCAGATGGAATATTGGCAATCAAATTAATGGGGTAAATGTGGCCAATTCTTCAAGGTTAGGGCACTAGACTGTAATTGGTGCTGCGCAACGTGGTACTGGCTCGCAGGAGAGACGCGAATAAACATCGGCATCACTATATAGCTTAAACAAGCCTAGGGCCATTTAAAGTTCAGCTCTTGAGCTCAGGTCGATGTCATATAGATGAACCAAAATTGGATCTGTGTCACGCAATACTCATTCCAGATCTCTCACTTCAACAGCTTTTGTGAGATCGACCGAAACCAAATTTGTCCATCAAAGCTATGTTTGCACTAAAGACATCATGTCGTTTTTCTCAAACTGGACGAAGGAAGATGAGCCCAGATATTCAACTGCGATATACTAGTTAAGCCTTCCTTACAAGCATATGCGCCAACGGATGAGGGTTGATCTGCGAAAGGCTTGTTAGCCATACTAACAGGTGCTTGGGTTGGGCTGACTTACAAAAGACCCGACGTGGATATCTGCGGGCCTTTGTGTGCCCGGTGGAAGTTTTATATCATAGTCCAAGATAAACATCGCGAGCAGAGTCTTGATCTCGTTTGCAGCGAAAAAACGTCCTAATAAGATCAGCTCCCTTATACATACGAACAGCTTTCCATAACTGACCAGGACAGGCATGTTTTCCTTGACCCCAGAATACATAGTCTTCATTGGACGCAACGTATTGGTGAGCCCCCTTTTGTTTTGTTTGTTCCCTAAGGCGCGAGAATCGCAAGCCGTCAAAACTTTCGGGGTTTTCAAAATGAGCTGGATCATGGTAGCGGGCCGAGGAGTCCACTTCGATAGAGATTCCTTGAGGTAGATAGGTACCATCTGACAAGGTGATATCCCTCATGACGCGACGTTTGAAAGTAGTGAGTGCAGGGGGATGAAGTCGTTGCGACTCCTTCATAAAGCTGTCTGTCTTAACCATAGCAGCGATGCAGTCTCTGTTATACACTCCACCAGTCTTTGACAATGCTGCATTGACTTCTTCCCTTAGCATCTCGATATAATCGGGATGGGAGGCAAGGTCGTACAGTATATGAGTGAGAGCCATGGTGGTCGTGTGGATAGCAGCAACGGACAGCTCAAGCTGCAAATCTGCCTGCGCGACGAAGTCTTTCGTCCACGCAGTATTTTTCTTTCCAATCCAGGTAATGAGGAAATCTTCTTTCTCTTCTGTAGAGCTTGGGCGTATTTCCCGCGCGTGAGTTTCCATGAGAATCTTGGTAGCTTCCGCACGAGCATTCTCCAACTCCAGTTTCTCGGGCACGAAATACTGAGCGAGTGGACGAAGCCACACTGGCCATCGTTTCATGGCTGATATTGTGGCGAAAGCCGCTATCGCCGCAGTCTGAGAACACTTCAACCATCGTGGATCCCGACAAAGGTCAGCACCCACGAACAAGCGGGCGGATACCTGAGCGACTGAGTTCAGCACCATAGGGAATACGACCACTGGAACCCAATCGTTGGCCTCGTGAGGGAAGTGTGCGTTGATCGCGGCTTTCGCTTCGGCGGCGATAGTTGGCATCAGGCGTGGCAGGCCGGGTGTGAGATCTGAGCGGATTGCGTTCTGGCCAATGGGATCAACTACCTTAACATGCGAGTATCTGTGCAGCATGTCTTGGTTAATTCCAACCTCGGAACTAAGAACACCGTCTGGTAGCGACCTCAATTCCTTCAAAAATTGGGCATTCAGAATGACGAGCTCTCTGCCATCTTCGATAGTAACCCGAAACAGGGGTATTTTTTGATGCCTGAAGAGATTGTAGCCGGAGGTCATAACATCGCTACACTCATGTAACCATTTTTTCGCTCTTGAAGTCGTGCTGAGCTGAGAAAATAGCAGGGGCGCCTTTACGCGGGTTTTTGCTCGCGCGAGACTTAGGCAATGAATTACCAGCCAGATCAGAATGACATCGATTGCCATTCCGGCTGTAGGTTTTATTTCGTAGCTTCGGAGAGGTGGTAAAGCGGAGAAAATGGCCATTTCAGCGACGTTGGTCGTAATTGGGAAGGAGAAGTCTGATGAGGGGGTGACCAGAGTTGGAGGGTCGGATATATATACCTGACTTGTTTTTTGAACCCCAAGGAAGCGGTGTCGGACAACGAGTATACATGATCCATGTGGAACGCGCATAGACCGCGAGTGAGTCGACACACTGTTCCAAAGCATGTAGATCTTATCTAAACTGCGATGCAAGACAAGTTGGCCAGGCGTCGGAGCTACCCTGATCGGTAGACAAGGACAAGTCTGCAAATTATTGTTCCGGGTTACTTTATTGTCTACACCGTATACAGCGTATAGCCTCATTTGCATTTTGCGTGATCTAATCAACATGGAAGGTTCGCAAAACCGACAAAGGATGGACCGTACGCTGTATGTTGCATTTCGGATCGGGTGTGGTGTCTTCCGAATGGCAAGTGCCACTAGACCCAGTAAAAGAGCTGCGCACAAGACCGAAGCTGCAGCTCAACCTCTAGGAGATCGGCGTGGGTAGACGTCTATTGT
This sequence comes from Kalmusia sp. IMI 367209, assembly GCA_027946365.1. Lineage (NCBI taxonomy): Eukaryota > Fungi > Ascomycota > Dothideomycetes > Pleosporales > Didymosphaeriaceae > Kalmusia > Kalmusia sp. IMI 367209. The sequence goes on along the minus strand of JAPEUQ010000017.1, from coordinate 620,176 downwards.
GGGTCGGTCTCTAGCCAGGGGTGAGCGGGAGTGGCTTTTCTCTTCATACCAGGGTCCGAGTCAGGTTTAATGTTCCGTAGTGCTGGGTCCTGGTCTGTTCTCGGCACGGGAAGCGGAGACTCCCTTATCCGAGAATCTCCACTTGGTCTGGGGAACTTAAGCGTCAACAGCATGATGAATCGGCTGACACCTTCAATGTCGCTGTATGGATTCATGGCTCAAGTGTAAATCCGATCGCCAATAGTCAGAGATCCCTTCACAAGGAAATAAACCGAGCTCCCGAGTGCTAGATTATTTATACACGACTATATGAGATTAAAGTCGGAGGAACTTATTTGCTTCCCTCACATATAGGGTCATCTGGCAAAGCGAAAATGAAGAGAAAGAGAGGTACACTTATAATATCGATCACCCTATCTGCATGACCAACGTCATTACCTCATTTGATCCTTGGTCGACAATCATCAGAGGTCAGACCTGACCGTAGCGCTCCGATACTAGACGTTATAGACTTAGTCAGCATATCAAGACGCGTACTCATGATAGCCCATCTCCGAATTCGTGGCGGTTTGACTCTCGCGGTCATCATGGGAAATACAGCGAGTTCGTGCAAGATGCGCGTGATTGACGCTGCCTAGCAAGATAGGATCGTAAGGTTCATTAACAGGTTCGTATACTATCAAGTCATTACAGAAGGATATGCACGGACATAATTGACGTGGTATGTCACGCACTAGAATCAATATGGAGGAACATGTCCATGATACAAGACGATGAACAGTTGTATTCCAGGTCTCCATATCGAGGGAGCTTCCATTATCATTGCTAGATGCACTGCCGACCGATCCTGACAATGGCTACATGCGATGAAATCGAATTAAAAGGTCCGCAACAGCGCGTGGGCAGATGAAGGATGACGATGTATTGCAAGGTGAAAGCGTAATGCATTATCACATGAAGTGTCCCAAATCAATCAGTCGCCAAAATGATGCAAGACACTGACAATAGGGCTAAGTCTTGACCGCCTGTACTAAAGTCCAAGGGACTCTGCCGGCGGCTTTGCACCTTCGCCATAAACCATACGTCTATGAAACCCATATCTTTAGGCCATGAAGTCGGCTTCAACGCGCTCTGGCCAGATTCTGATACACGGCCACTTGGAAGTGGGCGTGTAGGACAGAGTCGGAGTCGAGATGAAACCACTCGTGAACTCTTGGATCGTGATGACTACACGCTGCAGGAACGGCCCCGTGTGACGCGGCATATCGTTAGGCAACGCTCCTAAGATACTTTCCAGAGCTCCCCAACTGTACCAAGCGTTGACACTGTAAGACGTCTTGCTGTACAATGCTGTGGTGTTCAGAACGGCAGTGACGAATGGCACTAAGTCGGTCGACTCTTTCGAATTATCAAGTGACTCGTTCAGTGGGCTGCCTTGCTGGCTAAAGATTGTGGCAGCGCTGGCAGCTGGGAGCAAGGTTGCAGGGAACCCAGCAGCACCTGCGGCGTAGCCAATTGCGGCAGCTCGCCAGTACAAATAGGGAGTCTCATCGCCGTTCGCCTCCGGAACATCGTTACCAAAGCTAAGCGGAGTAAGCAAACTTGATATGTCATGGCTGAAAGAGTCCTGAGAGTGCGATGATACGTACGGAAATGATGCTACGTGAATGTTGGCAGGTTGGGCGGAAGAAATGAAGTGAGACTCGGGATAGACGTGCTATGAACCCTATCATTAGCCTCAAGCCGGACGTCCAGTCTACGGGAAGAGGACCCACCTCCCAGCACTGAAGCATCGACACGGTGCCGAATGGAAGCTTCTGGGTACGAATAGTATCGAGAAGGCCGTCTGAATAGAGCGAGCGCTCCGTACTAGACGGGCGAAACTTCTGGTGATTCCAGATTGCCCCCGCGGAGCCATTTGGAAAAGGCCCAACAAGACTCTGAGTCATGTACAGAGAGTCGTTGGCCCTCTGCACCCAACCCACAACAACACCGTACATTCGAGTACCGGCGAAGGCCTGCATAAGTGTCTCCCACTCAGGGCTGCCTAGCTCCATAGTCTGCGACACATATTGTTTGAAATCCTCAGGACCATTGACGGTACGGAAAGTCGGGTAACTGGAAATCCTTGTGCCTTAGTCGTGCACGCTACAGACAGTGTCAGAAGATAACCCACCCAGGGAAGTAAAGCTCAGGAAAGACGATGAATTGGACGCCTTCGGCTGCAGCATGATAAATCAGTCTAACTGATTGAGCAACCGTAGCATTCAAATCGTAATTCCACCAAATTGAGTGGTTCGATAGGGCGTGATAAACGAATCCAACAGGAGATTTGCGAACGGCGGCAACCTTGAACCCTCAGGATCTCACTCGAAGCTAGTGTCAGAGTCACGCTTCAAGCGGGAGTGAAAAGGCCTTAATGAGGTAAAAACGTGAGCGTTGACCAAGGTCGCGGTCAAAATTACAATAAGTGCGGTGTAAAGCATGTTGGTGGTAGTTGAAACATGTGCTACAGAACTCGAATTGAGCATGAGACCTGGGTAATATACAGCCTTGCTTATATAGAATGTCTTATCGAGACATAAGTCAAAAGCTTTGAAATACAGAGCTATGATGTCTTCAAGACTAGACTGTTCTCGAACGGCGACGAGCGTGGGCGGTCCATCCGTATGCCTAGTAATCTGATAAGAATTGAGTGTCGTAGTGTCATTACTCTATTATTGGTAGTATATTGTCCGCTTTTGCGGGCATAAGCCAAACCGATTGATTACGCACTGCGGCAATAGATAAGATAACGTATCTACCTGTCCTATTCACAAGCATAGCTACGAAAGATTCTAAGATTCTATTCGGGTCAGCGCTCCACCCGGGAGCCCCCAACAGCTCCAATAGTCCCAACAATCTCTCTATCGGGTGGGCCTTGACCCCGCTGAGGTCAACTCGCATTCAGGCGTAATTCCGCCGCACCTTGTGTGCTTTCTACACTCCATGTTCTCCGCTTTATTTGTGATTCGACGCCAGGCGATTTCGCAACCGCAACGTGAAACTGAGCGTGTCTGTTATGTGAGGAGTGAACGGTATGAGTGGAGGAACAACGGAGCGGATCTTGCCGCAGACTGGTTGTCCCAGGCGCAGAGCTGTCACAGCCTGCGAAGTGTGTCGCGAGAGGAAAAAAAGATGGTTAGTTGGGCACATTTATTTCGTGAGATCATGTCGCTTCTCACACAAGGCGCGCAGCGATAACACTCGACCCGCATGCTCTTTCTATCAAAGCATCGGCATGCGCCGCGAATACCGCGGCCGCGATGACTCATCCGTTGACCCTTCCAGTCTAGCCATCCTAGAACGGCTCGCGGTTCTGGAAGCACTCATGCGACAACATAACTGCGCCTCTGCCCCGACTACGTTCTCGGTTCATGCTCAATCGAATCCGGCAGCGGTGATTTCCGGTCTGGCGGCCGAGCCTGATTACCGCCAACAGTCGCATACGCTGTCCTCAGCCAATCTGTGGGAACTGCACACGGGCGCCGAGTCTAGGGCACGGCTGGATACTATATTACAGTGGCCGATATTTGATGCTCCGCTCTCAAGCTTGCGAAAACACCCGTTCCATACCTTCAGGAAAGATCAAGACTACACTTACCTCCAAAACTTGTTGCACCCGACATCATCACATATACCGGTGGGATCTGTTCCAGTTTCTGTAGATCGAGCAGAAACAGCGTGCCTTAGTAATCGATTTTTTCTTTTGGTGCATGTCAAAGAACCCTTTTCTAGATAGGGAAGTCGTGAAGATGTATTGCAATGAGTATTGTGAGGACGGGCCATCATACAACCTACGTACGCGCCTTGTCCTTCCTGTCTGTGCTCTAGGCTCTGTGGCTCCTGAATTCCGACCTAGTAGCTCTTTGGAAGAAAATCATGGGCGATCACGATCCCGCCCAATCGGGGGTGAAAATCTTGCCTAGGGCCACTGCTATTTCACTGGAGCAGAAACTCGTTTGGGAGCGGCAATGACGCACCGTAGCTTACTGCCTGTATAATGTCTATGCTTGGCAGGGTGAGTGAGCACCAAGAGAGTGCTTGTATGGGAGATATACTAAAATGAACAGCATATACCACATGTATGCGATCAATCCCATGCGCGGACATGCTATGTTCTACAGCGCCGGGTACATCATGCAAATGCTTGCGTCTACGGGGTAAGCTGCCCAATTTTGTGAACACATGTGCTGCATGCTGAATCGAATGCAACAAGCAAAACACGTTGGAGGAATCATCGCAGACTGGGTCTAGTCTATACTGGGTTTGCTTCAGGTTAGAGAGGTGAGTTTCGCTCTGCCTTCATCTCTTCGATAGCCAGTGAGAATCCGCGTCTCTACTCATGCTCTTTTCAGAGAAATCTTCGCCAAGATGCCAGTAGTAATCCCAATACTCAGCCGCCCCAGTCAAATGAGCAACTATCCGCTCCCCCTGCAGGAGCGCTTCATAACCTGGACTGCCCGCGATGACATATGGGCACTGGTATTTTTTCCTACCCGAGGTAGCGATGAGGAAGATCATCGACAAGATCGCTGGAGGCGTAGACAAAATCTTTACCAGCATGTCTGACATGCCCTCATCCCGAATCCAACCCATGTTGGACGATTTTGCATCCATCGCTATAGAATTAGAGCACCAGACTTTCGCATGGCGCGACCACCTGCCACCTAGTATACGCTTCCCCGACGCACCTATACCGGCGAAAACGGAATGGATGCTCTACATTCGCCAGCCATTCTATCGGACCTTGGAATTGATGCATCGGCCATTCTTGTATGCATACGTGCACGGACTCGCTAGAAGACCGTTAGTAGGTGATCTTGCAAATAAAGGACTGAGGTACACCCAGCAGTACATCCAGTGGTACCATCCGAGGCACGCTACAGCTGAGAAACGAGCTGAAAATGGTTGCAATTCTCTGTTTGCTGGCTCTGGGAGTGGACTTGAGATGCCTTTCGGCTGGTACGAAGATGTATGGGCAGTCATGCGCTCTTTCTAATTCTGGGAGACGACAGTCTCATTCATGCGCTCATTGCTATGAGGAAGCATGTCAGGTCGATTGATTTTTCCTGGTGAGCCGAGAGGATTAGAGCTGATTGGCGGCAGTCTTAAGCCCTAATGAGGAGGAAGAAGGGGAGAAGATTAGGTGTAGAGTATATGACAGTGCTTGCTCGTAAGTTTGGAGCGAAAAGTTGGGTTCTGGATACTCGATTGCTGTTGCATCAGCCGCATCGCCGCACCACTTCTCATTTGTTGTCGAATCGAGACTCAAACGCCTGGTCACATTCACAATGCAGCCCTATCAGCGTACCTCAATCTGCCAACGAAGGGTCTTTTTGTTAGATCATGTTTAATGAAGTAAGGTATAACAAGGTTCGAATGCATTGAATTGTGATATCAGGAAGGCAGAACGCCTAACCGCTGCTTACGACTCTGCTAATTCGGTCGACACACAAGAGATTACGGGTGATATCTGAAGCTTTGAATATGCACATAGGGGAGAAAAGAATTCTGTTAATTATGAACATGAAAAATTCCAAGAGAAAAAGAAGAAATATCTGATTAAAAGACAGCCTGGCGGAACCCTAACCATAGGAACGTACCCACTAGCACCAAGCTCAAACAAACGAAAGGAACCGCATCACGATCCCTTCAACACATCTCTTCCTCCAAAACATCCCCCCTAACTCGCGTTACCTACAGATCCACTCCCCACCTTCATACTTTTTCTATACTTCCTATACACACCCTTCCACCTCCCCCCATTCTTCTCGGCATCCTTCCTCTCCATCTCTTCAGCCCCTGGCCTGAACGCCTCAGCCGTCGCAAAATTCCCCGCCTTGAACTCTTTCTCTCCATCGACCGTACTCGTTGTAGTCGCCTGCGAAGGGGGCGGCGGCGGGGGCGGCCTACGTTGCCCTTTGCTGCGCCAGAGCGCGCACCAAATGGCGAAGCCGATGATGCCGACGGCTGCGAGGGCACACGGTACAATGATGGGGAGGACGTTAGATTTCTTGGTGGTGAGTTGGGTTGGCATGGGCGGTGATCCGGTAGAGGTTTGTGAGGGGGGAGAGGAGAGAGTGCTCGAGGGGATAGCCGATGATGGAGGTTGTTGTGTGGAGATCGATGTGAGGAACGATGAGGATGTCTTGCTCGGGGGAAAGGATGTTTGAAATGACATGCTGGATATGGGGGCAGATGATGGAGCTGTAGAGAGTGTGCTGGGTAGCGGCGCTGGGTTGGGTAGGGAAAATTGCGGTGGGAGCCAGCAGATTCCACCTGGTGTCACTGTCCTCTGGCATTCTTCGAATGATGATTGCGCTTGATCTGTAATGATATTAGTCCGGAACGGTTCTATGAAATATGTTATACGCACCAGGTGGAAGTGTGTTTGGTGGAGGGGTAGGAGGAAAAGTAGGACCACTAGCCCCGAATTGTAATGCTACAGTTGGGGTCAGGAATGGAACAGGGGCTGGTATGTTTGGTGTCTGGATCGGCTGCAGTAGTTGAATCGGTAGCAAATCGCTGTGCACTGGTGAAGTGTTGATGGAGATCAGAACAGAGGTAGTCTGTACCAGCTGCTGAGTTGTAACCAGCAAAGGCGTGTTGAGCTCGCGTGGATGCTGTGGCAAACAAGGAATTTTCTCATTGAGAAAATCACAAGGTAATGATGTGTCTATTTGCAGGCTTTGGGGTAAGCGCAATGTAAAAGCTTCTCTGACGGAAGGAATACGTACGGAGCAAAGGGGGAGTAAAGGTGACGTCGGCCACTTCATATCAACATGGTCAGTAAAGTGTAGAGATGAATTATACACTAGGGCACTCACCGCCATCGCTAAGATCCTTCTTGCGTAGGGATGCATCCCTAGCACTTACGAGACCCGTGATCAGCGTCGAATATACCACAGCTGTACCGCCGGCTGCGATATGCACTGGTGTCTTCATGGTCGCGATGGTACGTTTGTCACAGCAATGCGGTCCAGAGAGCGTGTAGAGCTCCCTCCAGGAATATAGGGGAGTAGTAGGAATAGAGGACAAAGAACAGGGAAATCACTGGCAGCCCCGAAGGCTAAAGCTATTCATCAACGCGAGAGAGCTGAAGAAGTGATTCGGTGCTATCGCCGTGCATCGGGATTGGGCATGAGCAGTGTCGAATGAGGGCTGACCACAATTCCTTGGGAGCAAACGCCGCTCCTATAACAAAGCCACCGGCCAAACCCGTTTGATAGATACAGCTCCTCCCAGCGACCTCGGAGCCAAACAGGCAGATGTGATAGTGATGAATCAATATTGACTTACCGGGGCTGAGGCACATTGCTGCTGCAAGCGAAACTATCGTGTCTAGGATTCGTGCTGCTTTGTGATGGTTTCTCGGCAATGCATGTTCTCGGTTGAGAAAGAAAGCCTTTTGTAGATCGCACTTGCTCCGAAGAATTGCAAAAGGCGTCCATGAGTGCTTGGGTTCTGGCCCTGACCCTTGTCTCAAGCTGAGACCGCATGCACCTGTTAGAGCATGCGAACCGAGACATGATGCTCGGATCTTGCCGGTGAGATTCGACAGCACCCAGCCGAAGGCGAAGTAATTCATAGAGGGAGTGAAGCAATGTGGTGGAAATTAAATGTCTAGAAATTGACCACCTTTCATTGGGTATATTTGCGCTCAACTGGCGTGCCGGTACTTGAGGGTTCTCTCCCCGGGCACTAAGTCCTAGCTTCGCTCCTGACATCTGGGACTCTTCTCCGGATCTGTCGTCCTCGATCGCCGGTGACCTCTTTATACTCCCCCAGCGCAGTCTTGCTCACTATGAACAGCGTGAACTCGACGCCATGTCTCAGATTGGGTCTCGCGCTACAGCCATCTCACTTCGCCTTGTTCTTTGCAGCCTCCGCCTCTCTCCTCGTCGCGTCCTCCAATAATGCTGTGTCGACGGCGCCGCTAGGCAGGTGTACGTATCGGACGACTGAGCCTCGAATGAACATGTCTTTTGTTGAGCACTATGCACAATTAGTTCCGGTTGTAGCTTGGTCGCTGCTCTCATATCCGTGAAAAGGCAAGGAGAACGTGTTCGAGATAGCGTACCAAATGTGGCCACCTCAGCTCGTCCGTCGCCTCTGCATTGTCCAGCTTTATGTTTAGATATTGGTCCACACTCTTCAGCGTCCCGCGTATGCAAACTTCGTTCTTGAGTTCGACCGTGATCTCGGAGTCGACCAGGGTCTTGAAAAAACTGCGCGCAATTGGTCGTTAGCTTGTGCTCAATCTGTCGTCGCATTCGTAGGCTTGCACAATTTCGTCAAGGCGACCGGGACGCAAATTGTAGCTCGTGTGTGACAGCGACACTGCGATGCGTGGTAGATCGAGTCTTGGAAGACATACCTGAAGAAGAGCATATTTGCGGCGGGTAAGAGATATGAGTATAGGAGCAATCGCACCTGCAGTGACGTTCAAGCTGTGTTGAATGTACGTGAAGCTTAGGGTTGCGGGTCGCGCCTTGACCGCGTGGGGCTGCAACTTTGCCGAAGATCAACCGAAGTCACGTGTTGTCTCTTTCACTTAGGCCTCTTCCACTTGAAATGCACTACGGAGGTTGGGAACAGCCTTGTGCCAACGTATGAATTATCATCTTTTCTTAATTTCCCTGTATGATTTTCTCTATCTCGTATTCATCATGTCGTACTACATATCTACACAACGTAAGATGCACCGGCTGCGAGCATTCTCTGCTTATAGCTTCCCTCTTCTTGAGTCGACCGCCTCCCTGAGTTTCTTGATAACCTGTCCTGGGTCAGCTGCCCCAAATACAGCGCTACCTGCGACAATGACGTTGGCGCCAGCGTCTGCCGCCTGATCAATCGTCTTCTCAGACAAGCCGCCATCTACTTCGATGTGCATATTTGGATATTTCTCGCGGAGCGCTGTAACCTTAGGGAGCTGATCAGCCATGAAGGATTGGCCGCCAAAGCCGGGCTCGACTGTCATAACGAGAACCATCTGCAAGACGTCAGTCAAGGTGTATCGTCTACATTGATGAGGATGTAGGACGAAAGGGAGAGTCAGCGCGTAAAGGAGTCATAGTGTGCGAAGACGGCCTTTGCTGCATGGCAACCAATAAAATAAGCCAGATTATCGGGCATTTTCTCGTAATGGGTAGGAAGAAGGGAAGAGAGTGGGCGTTAACGTGTCAGTGTTCGCATGCTTAAGCGCTGCGGCCAAGGGGTCGCGTTCAGCCCTACGAGCCAAGAGCAATAGCCGCTTCACCCATGCAACACTCTTCTGGTATAGCGCTCAATTCTCTCTCTATCGATCATCGATAGAACAGTGAATTGACCACAGAGCCACTTACATCGGGAACTTCTTCCTTGACGGGGTTGTCTAGGATCTCCCACAGAACGTCCACGGGCGTCTTGGGCTTTATCGCAATGCCGGCCTGCAATCCTTCACCATGTATGAATCTGATAAGCTCCTTGGGCGAGGTTTTCGCCGAAGAGGTGCCTGCGGGCGAGTCGGCGGCAGTCGAATCAACGGCGGCCTCGTAGTGGAAACAGTATAGATCGCAGCCGGCCTTCTTGAAGTCGCGGACCCAACGCTTGGGCTCGGCGATCATCATGTGGCAATCGAAGGTGCCGCGACCATGGGCAGCAGCAGGACGGTCGACGTGTGTGCGGATCTTGGTGACGACTGGGGCACCAAAAGTCATGTTTGGCACGAAATGGCCGTCCATGATGTCTACCTGGAACGCGTCAGTGTCGGATCAACACGCGACAGCTCATGGAGACAGACGTGAAGCCAATCGGCCCCCTGACTTATCGTGTCCGAGCATGCTTTGCCCAGCTCTCCAAAGTCGGCGGATAGGATCGAGGGCGCGATAATGGCGGGCGGCGACATGGCGGCGGCTCGATGGGAGAAGGAGAAGCCGGACGTGGTGTCGAGAACCGCGGATGACGTAGTGGGTCGACGGCGAGTGGACGCAGAGGGAGGTAGAGGTGTGATAATTCGCTTTGGATGCGTGGTGTTGACATCTGGAGCTCGATGCGGCGTCACGCCGACCCCACTCTCTCTGCGCTGCCCCGCGCTCTCTCCCGTTTCGAGCCTCCTCGTCAATGCACACCACGCTGCCTCTGCTCATCCAGAGCTGTTCTGTTTCGGTTTCGTTCCTCTATCGCCATGGTCGATCGATGATTCAAACGAAGAATACATGTCATCATGGTCCCGTCTGACGACCTGTTTTGGCACCTCGGGCTGTTGTGGCTGGCTGCGGCGAGGCACCACCGAGAACAGACATGGCACGCATGTGGCCCAGATGCCGGACGCATTCAAGGCTTTCCAGCCTCGCCGCAATCTGACAGACGGCTACGAAAGATCAATATTCCCAAGATGCGAACGCCTTCTAGATCGAGGTTCCTCGGCGACTATGTTGTGCCACGCCGCACAGCACGGCGATTGGGCGCGTCGCCAGCATCGAATTCGCGAAGGCGCCCCAAAATAACCTGGCGGGCGCTTAGAAAACATCCGGCCAATCCGCCGTCGCTTCACCCGCCAGTCATCCAACCCACCGAGGCGCCCACGTCCCAAAGCGTGACCCCCCCCCGACGTCTGCCCATGTTCGCGTATACAGCGTCGTACAGCACGCCGGCCAACCAAGGGCGAGAAGACGCGGTCGCTCTGTCGTGGCCATCGTTGAGCCGCTATCGCTTCTCCACCTACAGCTCTGTCGCTCTACGAGTGGACAGCGCTGACTAGCATTGCATTTTCCAACGCCACGACCTGTTGGCCAACATGTAAGTCGAGGCGGGAGCGCCTACGCGCAGAATATACATACTGTTGCTCGGCACGCGCCCGCGGTATTGTCGTTTTCTGGCATTCTTTTCTCCTCCCTCCCGAGCCTTTCTACCACGCCGCACGCTTCGTCGACCGAAGCGTTTCATTTCTATCACCAAGCTGTTGATCAGCCAGGGTTATTGCCCGTTAATACCATCTGCGTTCATTTTCCTGTTAATAGATTACCTTTTGTGCCTCGCCAACCCCCAAGCTCGGTTTTCCAGTACGATTCTTAATTATAGCACGAGGCGGAGCTCACATCAGCCCAATATACAACATGCCAGAGATACTTCCAACTGCAGTGTACGCCTCTGCAGCCATTGGCACTGCCGGCTTCCCTCAATACCCCGTGTCTCCGCTGGACGAGAGACACACTCTTAATGTCGTCGATGACGACGGTACCATCCCGCGGTACTACTTCACGCCAAGGTTCTCCACCACCTCGACCTACCAGCCCAGTGCCGACTCTCCTCGGAGCTGCCAAGACTATCCTACTTCAAAAAGGACCTGGGCCGTTTCTCGACATGATGAAGCCCTCACCGATGCCTTCGCCACATCATGCTTACCCTTCATCGACGTATCCTACATCGCATCGCGTGAGCAGGACAGATAGTGACTTCGACTCGCTGTACGATGTTACCGACGATGAAGCAGAGGTACCTCTGCAAGCATCAGCTTCGGTGAAGATAGTTGCGCGCACGAGTCGTAACCGCTATCCCTCTGTGGTCATCCCATCACCTTCTGCTTGGCCGACCATAGAAAAGCTCAAGAGTGCAATGTCAGCACTACCTCCACAGACGCCATCTCAGCTACTCACACCATCAAGACAAGCTCTTACACTGATCACGTCGCACAATCTTTCGGTACCGGCCCGCTCAGACGCACCTTCCTTGGACGGTAGCCTAACCTCAGAAGAGATGGACAAGCTAAGCTGTCCTTCGACACCAGAGACTCATAAGCGCCAGTCCATTGGCAGCGTTGACTCGTGGGCACCCGTGCAGCTCGACGTACAAGCATTAGAAACACTTCGACGCCTTTCCCGATCACGAGACTCGTCAAGAGGTTCATCGCCAGAAAGGCAACCACCGCGCCAGAACGATGGCGAGATGCAAGAGGTATCACGACCATTGCTCAACTTAAAGATCCCCTCGGGGGCTGCTCAAAAGTCTTCTGGGAACACACCGGTATCGGCGCTTTCAGTACCTTCACCTGGCGGATTCTTCTCGTCACTTCACTCCACTGCGCGACATACGTGGAGTATGCCAAGACGTGACCAGTCGATTCCGAACACATCCACCGCGGAGAAGTTTTACTCATTGCCATGGGCATTTCAGCAGAGCAATATCGCACAGCATGCCATTACTCTAGCAGGCTCCACGCTAGATGGGTACGACGATGGCCTACCAACATCCAGACCAGTCATGCTCGGCGAAAGCGAAGAAACAGTGGAAGTTCTAGAGATTCATCCAGCCAAGACAATCTTCCAGTATAACGAGAACTACCACGTAGAACTTCAGAAACTTTCTTCTGCTAACATTGAGCGGACTGGCCATTGGCTAGAAGAGCAAGAAGAGCTCCAAGCTGCGCTTCGAGATATGAACGACATTAGCTCTCCAAGTTTCTCTAGTGGAACGCACAGCCGAGGCAACTCACTCGACAAGGCCATCAAGAAGTCTGTGAAGTTCGCCGAAGAGCCACTAAAGTCGCCTAAGGAGGAGGAAGAGCCGAAGAAGATCATCACCTATGTTCAAGGTTTCGAGTTTCTTCGACAACGAACCCGAAGCATGGATGTCTACATTCATCGGCAAACTCGCGCGGAGGCCATGCATGTGCACCGACGATGCAACCCTCAGTCCCACCGGGACCAGCTGTTGGGTAAATTTGAACTCACCAACCCGGTACGGCCAGCTCCTCCACGACCTGTGTCGGAGTTCTACGTCAATGATCCGACCGTGTTGAAGGAGCGCATTGCTCGTGCTCAGATGGAGCGACAAGCTCTCGACCAAATGCTGCCAATTCGCTGGGTTCTACAAGCACTCAAGCAACTCAATGGTGGTAAGTTGCTTAGCAAGCCCGCCGCAAGATGTGTCCGTAGGACAAGCATGCCAAAGATTCTTGATGTCGGCGGTATACCTACCAACGATTGGGCATGGGATGTCGCGTACGACTATCCCTATGCAACTGTCATGACTGTGTACACAGCTGGCCACAACCTCAGCGCCAACGTCACTGGCCCGCAAAACCATAAGCACATGACAGTGCCAAACTTGTGGACGTTGCCCTTCCCAAGCGGCCACTTTGACGTCGTCTCAGCACGTACTCTTCATGAGCTTCTCAAGACTGACAAACCCCTCGGACGCTCAATGGACGAGTACGATCTCTGCCTCAAAGAGTGCTTCCGGTGCCTCAAGCCAGGCGGCATCCTAGAATATTCTCTTCTCGACGCCGATATCATCCACGCAGGCCGTCACGGCCAAGCTCTAGGCGTCGAGTTCGGCTTCAATCTCAAAACCCGCGGTTATGATGCCGCGCCCACCAAATCCTTCATCCCGCGCCTCCACAAGGCTGGCTTCCAGGACGTGCACAGGATGTGGATGGTTCTACCCATGGGCAAGACAGCCGCTAATTGGAAGGACACGCTTCCCGTCGGCTGCGAGAAGAAGCAAGAGGAAAGGAGCATCAGCCCCGATGGCGAGGTCAGCGTCACCGAGGCACCGGTGTTCGGTACCACCGTTGATGCGGCAATGATGACGGGCATTGTTGGCAGCTGGTACTGGGAGAAGTGGATGTTGAGATTGCAAGTGGAGATGGGCAAAGAGGAGGAGAAGCTGTTGGAAAGCGTAGTGCAGGCGTTGGAGGAGGGTGCGGCAGCGGGATCGGGGTGGAGGTATCTGACGGGTTATGCAAGAAAGTGAAGGGTTTCGACATTATGTTGATAGATGGATGGTTTTCCAGTTTCTCAATTTGCGTATGGATCATCGCACTTTAGCATGGTGTTAGGGCTTCGGCTTTTCTCTTTCTGGTTCACGTATGGGAAGATGGGTGGCTGGGTCTGGGTTGGGCTGGTTGGGGGTGATACCACGTAGCCATGATTTTTCTTTTGTTGACACCGGTAAATAGGTAGGACAAGGTAGCAACAAGCAGAACATGCAGACATGGATCACGATTCGTCAACTTCGTATGTGACGTCAAGTTTGATCGGTGGTGTCCATATGGAAGGGCTCGGGTCACATAGCTTGCAGTGTTCGAAAGGTGAGGCGAGCCTCCGTCAATTGTGTTGAAATTGCCATGATCCGCTGGGATGGTTACGAAACCGTGCCTGATCGAAACCAAACACAATGTAACTATTTAACGACGAAAGGCTCTCGAAGCCGTCCCAGCTCGCTGCATATACAACCATGTCCATACCCGCTTTTCCCAGTCTACGCAAAATACCTTCCGCCAAACGTTCTCGGATATCGTACGTTGGGCTTCAGGTAGTTGTGCCGTGTGCGACGTACCAAGAAGCGTTGTTTACTGTTTCCCACGCGGGGATTTAAATATGAAACTCTTACAGATGTACAGGGCATCGTGCGGGATGTGACAGACGCCTTGACCACGTCCATGCTACGGACCGGAGAGGAGGGGTTTGGCGAACTTGAGACTGGAGGGTTGTACGATTACATGGCATGTGTGTGCAAGTCAGGTGGGCATGATTGTCCTACGTCACGGCGATTGCAGGCTTACTCTTGATATTCGCTTGGGTGGTCGATTACGGAGACAGTGGGTAAGCCAGATTTTGGTTTAGTTCATCCATGACTTCTAGTCTCTGTCTTTACCAATCCAGTTTCATGGGCTGGATCAATAAAGCTTGCGTAGAAGAAAGCCACAGAGGCTACGGTGAGGTCTGTAGCGACGAATCAAGGGTGGAAGCTAGCATCTGTGCGTACGTGATGCGCGAAGGAACGATCGCATGTTCTTTGTGTCATGTTCTAGCGCGACCGCGTCCACGGGGCCAGCATTGCACGTGTAGATGATGCTAAGGAAAAGTTGGAGACGAATCGACTGTGTACCAACGCCTTGGCTCCGTACTCAAGGTTTGATTGGATATGGCCCCTGGCGTCTCTTGGAGTGTAAGGCTGCGGGCGCACTCCACCACTCCACTCGAGACCTCGCTAACACCACTCATGCCATGCCATGCTCAATAATGCATAGTTTGGTCAATAATGTCGTCGGATTCCGGTTTGTTACAAAGGTGGCTGGCTCGCGTCGTCCGTGAGGAGCGAGAAGGTTTATAGTGCCACAGCGCAATTTCGGGGAACCAGCGTTAACGGGAGCGCGCCGCCACACACCCGTATCCATATCGCGGTCTCATCGATCCGGCTCGCGTATCCATCGACTGATTCGTCTCTCCAGCTCTCTGAGCTGAGATTTGAGCTGGTCTAAGCTCCGATGGCGCGGGGAACGCGGTGCTGAAAGTCTAGAAGGATTGATCGAGGTCAATGCGCGCGGTCCCGCGCAGGAGCGGTGGTTGGACGAATCTCACATGGAGGATTCAGGAACGGAGCTTATGCAGATTACGGGGAAGTATTCGGTCTCGATGCGGAATAGATATTTCCACGCTCGCCGTTTGCTTGCACGTCGCGTTTGCTTCGACCCCTCGTTCTCTTGGGTGCCTCCAGGCACGAGCTGCTCGTTCAGCTAGACGCGCACTGTCCTCTTGACCTCTTCACTTGAGGTATCGATTTTTTGCAGCGGTTGGGTGTTTCTAATGACTATACGATGACCACGACGATGACGCCAGAGCAATGGCCGAACAGGGGGGGCGAGGTGATCAGACTGGCTATCGCAATGGCTGTCATCACTGCATTGTCCACCATCTGGAGACTGGTCCTGCGATTTCGGATCAGCCCTTGGATGGGATGGAGTGACTGGTTGATGCTGGCAGGAACCGTAGGTCACCAGTGCGCGAAAATCCTGACTCATGTACCAGAGAATGGTAGGGCTGATGATCTCCAGGCTATGAGTTTCGTCTGCAACATTCCATTCGTCCTTCGCAGTGCGCACGGCGGTATGGGTCGTCTCAAGGCCGATCCGTTCTTCACGCCAGACCGCATTTTGACATTCAATCACTTACAATTCATCTCCATCTGCCTGCAGATGTACGCTATGTTCCTGGTAAAACTGTCGGTGTGCTGCTATCTCCTGCCGCTCAATTTTTCGCGCAAGTTCAGGATCATTATGTGGATTGTTACATTGATTGTGGTCACCTTCAATTTGGTCATGCCGGCCCTATTGCACTTTGCTTATTGCAGACCCTACTATTATCGGTGGAATCCAAGTATCAAACCGGATTGTTGGAACCATACGGTGGGCTCGACCGCTGAATATGCGCAAGTCTTCTCAAATATAGCAACTGATTTAGTAAGTAGACAGATCATTAATTATGCGGTAAACGCTAATAATCTACAGGTATACGCCTCTGCACCGCTTGTGTACCTAAGTCAGGCCAACCTCACAAAGCAATTGCGTTGGAAAGTCCGAGTCATGTTCCTCCTCGCGCTTGTGTAAGTCAACAAATCTTCCCGTAATGCCAGCCTGACAGCGATACAGAGGCACTGGAGCTAGCGTTGTCAAGATAGTCGTCATGTATCGCTGGCTCCATTCGAGTGAGCCTTTCTACGACATAGCCGAGCTATGTATCTGGGGTGTTAATGAAATCTCCATATGCATCATCGTCGCAAACCTCCCGATCCAGCGCAAATCCATATGCTACGTAGTCTCTCTGATAACACCGGAAAGCCTGCACTCACGTCTTGGTATCGGACTGGAAACGGAGTATAGTCGTGAGGACCTGTATTCAAGTACATACAATAGCTCAAGACGAACGAGGATCAGTACGCCCGGTGCGGACGATGGAAGTGAAATGGCGATCGTGGAGCTAGAGAATGGGAGGATTGTGATGGCGCCGAGGACACCGACGGCGGTGGCTACAAGAGATAGGAGAAGTCAGGGTACCTTAGCGACGTTCTGGAACAATGACTCGAAAGACTCGTTTTCCTGAGTAGAGGTCCCGATGGAGCGCCTACGCTACAACCTAAGACCGTGAGGCTAAGGCACATCGCTTGCAAAGGGTTGTCCAGGCCGAATTCTCAGTAACCAACCACCAGACGACTAAACACGATACGACCATAAACTAGCTCGGCATATGATACGAAGATCTAGACCAACATCTTTTTTGGTCGACGCCAATGCGAGCATCTTCAAAGCCATCGATCGATTGCCTCACGATAAGGCACGAGTCGAAGGACTACTGCATGAGAGTCGAATGCCTTTGGGCCTCAGACGGCCTAATACACCAACTGAGAATCATCACAGGTAAACAATGAGTACACATGTCCAATATGGATGGCTCAGCGTTCCGCATAATACAAAAATGCGGCCTGTACGAAACTACAATTCAGTAGCCGAGTATAATCTAAACATCAATGATAATCTTGGCGCATCCCATGTTGGGTTTCGCTTAGATCAAATTTACCCATGGTTGGCTAATACTGCAGGGTTTCGAGCATGATCTCTTCAATTGACAAGGGATAGTTGACCCGACGTCATATGGACCTCATCCAATATCTTTTGCCAAACAACGTCTCGATTCCTAACAATGATCACATCGGACCGAAACTCGGTGCCCTCAATCATCTCGCAACAACTCAGGCAGCAAAATAACAATGGGGGACCCGAACATTCTCGTCAGCAACGGCACGTGCTACACCGCAGCGGGTAAAAAGCTGGACGAGAGTTTCATCCCGTGCGGAAACGATGCGTTTGGACACCAGACATGCTGCGGAGCTGGAGACAATTGCCTGGCGGATAAGGCATGCTTTGGGATCCATGGTTCAGGTTATGGAGCCTATCTCACCTATATGGCTGGGTGTACCGATCCTAACTACGAGGATGGAAGCTGCCCAGATAAGAAAGACATAGGTAGGTCTCTGCAATGAAACAGATGCAGTCTGTCCTTATTTAGTAACTATATCTAGATCAGCCATGGATTGCGCTCACATACTGCGACGATAGTGGCGGTATTTGGGCTGCGTGTTCACAAGAGGGAAACCCGTCCACATTACAACCTGGTTCTTATTGCAGCTGTACTGATGCAGCGTCTGCAAATACGGCTTTCAGCGATACTGAAAGTCTCACCCTCTTTGCTTCTCTACCTAAAAGCACTGGCGACAGTATAAAGTTCGAGACTGGACATGTTCCCACCGGCGACCCGACTAGCAACTCTCCTGCTGAATCCGGATCACCAGCTAGTAATTCGCCTGCAGCATCTGGGTCACAGACTAATAATTCACCTGCGGAATCTGGATCACAGTCTGCTGGTTCGCCATCCCCCGGCTCGAGCGGTAGTCATCCAATCACAAGCCAGACCGGCCAAGCCAGCTCCAGTGGAGGAGGAGGAAGTTCAGGTGCAAGCTCGAACAATGGGCAACCAACACAAACAGGGTCAGGTAGCGCATCTTCAGGCAACAATCAGTCGTCCAGCGATAATGCTTCAACGCTCAGCTCCGGCACGAAGATAGGCATCGGTGTCGGTGTTGCAGTTGGGGTGCTCATTCTTCTCGCCATAATAGCAACAATTCTCCTTCGTCGCCGCAAACGCCGACGCTCTGCTTCAGCAATCGAAATGCCAGACAGCAACGAAGAGGGTGAGAAGAAAGGTGCTCCGCATTTAAACACTGCGTCCGCGGACCCCGGTCGTTTATCTGATGTTACAGCTGGCACTGAGAACACGAATACTATATCGGAGGCAGATGGAAAGCCTTTGTCTGGCGCAGACAAGCCAGGCGTGACTGAGCTCGATAGCGAGCCAGTCATGGAGGTCGAAGGGCAGACTGCACGACCTTGGAATATGGGGAGTGAGCTTGATGATACTCAGATGAAGCCTGCGCATTTAAGTCCCGTCGCGGAGTTACCTGGTAGTTTGGCGAATGAAGTACGGCCGGGTTGGATAGTGCGGTAGTGACATATGAAGAGTGGGTGTAAGAAAGGTTTTGCTATTCTCTTCGTAGTCTTTGTATCATAGTATCTGCATTAATGGCCGTGTCAGATGGCTGTTATTTCGCTCTATAGTAATTTAGGAGCAATATTGAAACCTAGCGATACAAATGCTTTCTAGAACAACGGGCTTTCAGCTAAGAATTAATGAACGAAAGATAATTTACTCGAGGTTTCTTCTGCATTTATTTGATCACTGACTATGCCAACCATACTTAGTCGCGACAAGACATAAACGTTTGGCTGGAATATTGAAAGCCTCCATGCCAGGAGGGCACGGAGTTCTGCCTGCACCGCTGTAGCCCAGTCTCTACACGTACCACCACTATCCTTATGCAGGTCCTATCACCTTCAGCTCACCCCAAGACTGTTTAAGGCATAGTCAGTTTTCCGCCCCGAGTTACACATCTGAGACATCTTTGCAACGACCAATTACCGGGATGTTACCGAAGAGTCGACAGCCCCCACCTGTTTCGGCTAGTCGCAAGCCACAAACCTTACAAGTGACGAATAGGATGAAGTGACTGCTGTGCGTGAGGCATAAAATATGCAACTACACGAATAATTGTAGCAGCCATTCTACGATGAAGGTGGCACGGTAGGTTGGCACAAAGCGGGTTTCTTGTTCCATAGACGTTGATAAACTTGCAGGTACATGCTACCACGCATCCGATTCCGATGCTACGCGCTATATGTATCCAGCTATCTTTCAGGTCTTCGAATACGGTCGCGGTTGTTCGCACCTCGATTCGCCATCATGCAGTGGTCCCTAGCGTGGAAACCATACACTCAGAAGATCATCATCCATTGTCTGATCATCACTACTCCCATGCTCGTCTCATCTCTTGTCATCCTGTACATCGTATACGCGAACCTCGTTACTTCAAATTGCGCGTCGCAAGAGTTATGTCCAGCATCTGGGCTCGTCAATACAACATCCAAAGGCTTCTATTATGTTGACTTCTCGGCAGCTCGTCTGGCGTTTGTGTCTTCTTGGTCGGCGACGGTCAGTTTCGCTCTCGTGGGTTTCCTGATGGCTTTTGCTTCCTATGCGAATGCTTCTGCACTACTTCGAGCTTCTGAAAGGGACGACCAAGAGGACCTACCAAGTCCGCATCAGATGAGCATTCTATTGAGAGTGCTCAATGCGGAACTGATGATCTTGTGGGACCTAACTCTTTCAAAAATCAAGAGGGTGTTTTGGAATCGAGAGAAAGACTCAGAGAACGTACAGCCAACGTCGCCTATTCTCAATACTAGTGTAATAATTCTACTCAT